>VWYN01016401.1:0-86120 GCA_013400075.1 Hippolais icterina | reverse complement strand
TCATTATCATTATCATCATTATCGTGCTATTGCTATCACTACGTTATGCTTAGAAATGTTTCCTTCTTTTACTTCAATAAAGCAAGAACAATTATGCAAGCTTCATCCATTTCTCTCAAGGGCTCCAGAAAAAAATGTTGCTTTCAAGAATAAAAAACCTGTTAATTTTTTACAAATATATAAAATAAAATACTCAAGGCATTTTTGAGAGGCATTCTCACATATTGCTGAAATTACACACAATGTGTGAGAATTTGCATAACAAATGTGACAAGATGGTTACTTAGGGGACTGAAACTGAAGGAATAAAATATATATTAGATACCTCAGTTCTCATTAATTATTATTCTGAATGAGAAATAATGCCAGGAGCAAGAGGGGTGCCAGAAGAAGCGATGGGGAAATATATTATAATGTTTCTAAAAACCTTTAAAAGGTATAATAATAATTAGGAAATTATTGCACTACTGTTTTTTTTAGTAGCAGAGCAAGCACCTGTTCACACTTTTATTAATTGCTTGCTTGCCTCTTCCTTAAAGATGGTCTGTGAGGAGCGTTAAAGGAAAATCTACCTGAGCAGAAAGGAGGAGAAAGGATTCATGTTCTGCAGCCGAAACAAAAAACAACCCTATAAAATTCATAAATGTAATTAAGAGTCACATGTGGAAAGACTTTAAGACTGGTTTGGAGCTAAACTGAATTTACCTTCAATCAAGAGTGATGGAAGAGAGTGAATATTATTACTGTTGGTTTTGTTAATTTGCTCCAAACGTCCTGCATCTCCCAGATTTTCCTGTTCACTCCTTGCTGCAGCCAAATCTTGTCAAGGGTTTCCCCCAGAGCTTGTGTTTTGGGCTTCCCTGGAATCACCATTTCCCATAGACAGCAGCTTTAAAGTTTAAAACCAAAAGTGCCTGTCCCTTTTCCCTGACAACTTTTTCCAATTCCCTGACACTTTCCCTTTTGGAGCACGACAGCTGGGGAAGGAAAGCTGGAAGGGGAAGGAGGTGGAAAGGGAGGCAAAAGACTGATTTTTTTAGTAGCAGAGCAACCACCTGTTCACACTTTTATTAATTGCTTGCTTGCCTCTTCCTTAAAGATGGTCTGTGAGGAGCGTTAAAGGAAAATCTACCTGAGCAGAAAGGGGGAGAAAGAATTTGTGTTATGCAGCCAAAACAAAAAACAACCCTATAAAATCCATAACTTTAATTAAGAGTCACACGTGGAAAACTTTAGGGTCCTCTGCTGGTTTCTGGTGCCATTGCCTGCTCCAGCTGTGAGAGGATCCATGCCCAAACCTCTGCACAGCCCTGAGCTACACCTGGCACCTGCCCTGAGTACCTGCAGTGGTTCCTGAGCAGGGCAGGAGCCCCATGACTCTTTATCAGGGGGTGGAAATGTATTTTCACCTCACCAGCCTCCCATGCTGAACGTGGATGCAGCAGTTAGTGAAAGCCAAACCCATTTGAAATCATTTTAAGAGGGAAAATAAGGCCCTTTCTGGAGATACTCTCCCCAAGTCATGTTTTACTCTGCCATTAAGATACTTTTGGAATGCATGAGAGCTCCTTGCACCCAAGGCAGGTAATAATGGCCTATTAAAAGACACCATCTCTGTTTCCTAATGCTCTATCAAAGGTTCATTGATGAAAATAGCCATCTGGCTGCTCTCATCAGCTTTAAGGAATTCCATAAAAGTATGAAATATGATTTCCTCATAATTGCTTTTCTGTAAGATTTATGACAATGTGAGTAACGAATAAACTGGGCATTTGCTGAACAAGCCTCAGATTTAAGATGTGCTGATGCAAATGAGGAAGGGGCCAAGTAGGAGATGCATTTCTTGGGAGAAATTCGAAAAGTGTTTGCAAAAGCCACAAGTTACCACATGCACTTGGCTACGTTCACTGCTGGTGTAAACACACACAGCTCCAGGGAGGCCAGAGGTACTGCATCAGCTCCAGCAGTAAATTTGGGTCTTGGAGGCCAGTCATGTGAGCAGTTCACAGCTGGAAAAAGGACCTTGACAGCAACTGGAAGATGCCCTGTGCACAGCTCTGCAGCATCAGGGTCTTTTGCCACCTGCACCTGATGATGTTGTATGTGCACAGAATATCACTTGCTTGGAGGGAAATAAAACAGGACCTTAATGCCTGGCAGAGCTGTTCATACTCCTGCCAAGATTAAAAGTGGGAATGGACTGTGTGATTAGTGTTGTGGGATAATTAAATCCCATTTTCCAGCTATTCACCTGTCAGAGGTGCAATGGTCACTGCTGTGCCTGTTTGCCATTATGTCAATTATATGGTCCTGTGACCTTTTGGCTTCAGGATCATCTAAAGCACAGGATTGACACTGAGGAGATTCTTTTTTCCAACTTTGCTTTTTGTTTTTGGAGCAACTTAACATTTTTCCCTATTTTTTTTTTTCCATCTCCAAGACAGGAATAATCATAGAGTCATTAAGGTTGGAAAAGACCTTTAACGATTCCTTGCCCAATTTCATTGCCCTTTGGGAGGCAATCAGACACTGCAGATTAAGTGCTGCTTGAAAAACGTGTAACCGTGCCTGTCTCACCCTGGATGAAAAGGCAGTCACTGCCCTCTCCCTCAATGCAAGCAAACTATTTCTTCATATGCAGTGAGGGGCTAAAATTGCCAATGGATGCCCATTTCTGGGGCTGTTTCACCTCTGTGAGTGTTTGACACACCCCCAGCAAGCTCAGGGGTAGCCCAGTCCCACAGAGAAGTTGAGATGTGAGTGATGTGAGGTTAGATGCTTTTTAGATTTTAGATTTTCTGCCAAAATCTGAGTCTGTACAAGTGCACATCCTGTCTCAAGCACCCTCTCCCCTGCATTTTCTCTCTTTACCACCACATGCATTTTAAGACTTTCAGCATGCCTGGATTTGGGTGTTATTTGCACACAGAAAAGCGAGCAACCGGCATCAAAAATTTTACTACTTTTTTTTTTTACTGAATTTTTACTAAATTTTTATTTAATGATTTGAAGCTTGCCAGAGCCATAAGTGAGAACAGAGCATGAGAGAGCAAGAGCCAACCTTTTTGGTTAGAGTCAGTACCACAGTCACGCTCTTAAACATCCCAGTTACTCATTTGGCTTCTCCTTTTTATTTTTTTTTTTGTTTTTAGTTAATTATACCAAGAAGACTTTATAAAACCTGTTGCCAAATGTTTAAAATTAGAGCAGTTCAGCTCTTATTTCAATCCCAGGTTGCTGTGCTAAATTGCACACGCTCACCTCGTGCATTCATTTGCGAGCACCAGGCATATCAGTGATTAATTAATATTAATGGCAGAAATCACTTCAAACTTGCTTTATGCTAGAAATCACACACAATCCTGACTCTAATCACTCGGCACATAAAGAAACTTTAATTGATAACCCAGGTTTAATATCCATCAGGATTGGATTCTGTAGGAGGAACAGAGCAATGTTCCCTGTAATCATCCTAGAAGAGATGGAAAGCCTGTTCTACCAACATCAAAGAAGATTAGGCAGCAGAAGCCTGATAGTAAAGTAGCAATTATGGAGGGTTTTTTTTTTTAATTCTGTGCACCTGCTTCATCAAAATAATAGGCATCTTTTAGCAAAATAACCTGGAACTCAGTTCACTGACTTTCAATTATCTTATGCTGGGAAATGCATCTGGAGAGACATGAGAAAAGGTGATAGACACACAGGGAAATAAAGAGAAAGGGGAAATTAGAATGAGGGAAAATATGAGAGCCTAAGTGGGTGTTATAAATATCCTGTGCCTTGAGCTGAATATAGAACAGGAACACTTCTGCTGAGTTGGGACTGGGGCATCGGGCACATCTGACCAAATCTGTCCCTGCTGGAGTGCCCATGAATGCCCCAAACACACCAGGGACAGGCTGGACTCATGGCTTTTAAGAGGAATTTTAGATATCAAACCTTAATGCCAGCAAGGGAAGCACACAGCAACTTCCCACAAACATTTCAGGCTGTCTAACTCAAAGGAAAAATTACTATCCTCAAATTCCCCTTTATCCGGTAGTCTTGCTTTGCGAAATGAGAAATTACCCTGTAATTTTCTTTCAAAAGGTGAGTCTAAACTTAGACTAGAGCTGATCTTCCCTGGGGATGGCAAGGGGAAGAAAACCCACACACTCTCTTGGTTCTACTTAAGGAACTGAATCCTCATTTCTGAAAAAGCACAAGGCAGACCCTCAGAGCCAGGCTTAAGAAGCCTGCCCGGGGCTTGGTACCTTTCCTTGTTAGGCTTGTTTTTAACACATCCACTCTTCTCTGAAAACAATTTTTCAGAGATCAGTGGGCAATTCACTTCAACATCTCATGATCTGCAGCCCTGGTGCCTCCAAAGGCAGAGCACAGCAGAGCTTTACCAGAGAAATCCTCATTACCAGCCCCATTACCATGTGGAGTCCTTGACGGGCTCAGGTCAAAATCAAAACCAGCATTTTTCCACCTTTTTGCCCAGATTTACATCCCTGTTGAATTCACTGTGCCCTCTTACACACAGCTCAGTCTCTCCTCCATTACAGACAGACACACAGCCCTCACTGTGACTGAAAAAGGATCCCCACATGGATGCTGCTCAGGAGGGCTGCTCCCCTTTCCATCTCCTGAGCCAAGGCAGAGGGAACTTCCCATCACATCCTCCCCTGCACCTCTCCTCCTGACTCTGCAGGTCCTCCAGTCTGATCTCAGCCCTGCCTCTATGTTGGAACCCTGGGCACTGAGAATTTCAGATTTCTGTGCTGCCAGGCACTGACCCCCAAGCAAACACTGCACTGACCTGAGGCCATGGAAAAGACTCTCAAAATTGAGTGACAGTGCTGGCATTGTGGGTGTGGAGTTTGGATAGAAGTGTGTGAAATCACAGGGTGGAAAACCTGGATTTTAAGATTTTAGGATATAGTAATATATATAAAGCAAGATGGAGAATTTAAGGAATAGAATATAATTTAAGTTCTCCTTTTTCACCTTCTTCTTCATGGGTCTGGGTGGTATTTTGTAATTGGGTGAAATTGCCACGGGTGGTTGGTTACTGGGTTAAAAGTAAAAACAATTTAGGTGTCATCTCATAATTGGACAATTTCTGCTTAAAAGGCCTTGAAAAGAGTTAGAGACAGAGCCATTTTTCTACTTTGCTAGCTAGACCTCACAATTTGTGATAATGTACCAGAGATAGGAATTAATAAACATCTGAGTCCGAACACAAACTGCATCTATCGAGCATCAATCAGAAGAAAAGAAGAAAATAAACCCACACCTCTAGAGCCCTGTCTAAAAGCTGGTGGCCTTGGGACACTGGGGTGGGCAGGGGCTTTGTGCACCTGGAGCCCTGCACATCACCAGAGTTCAGAAGCAGATTCTGTGTGAGTAAGGGCAGGAGCCCTCCCTGCCTCCTGCACATCCACACCCAGCTCTGTGTGCAGGAGCTCAGAGGATCATGAACAAACCCCTGTGACTGGCAGAGCCTGATCCTCCAGAAAGAATCACACCACGTCCCACTCCACATGAATGGAACAGAAGTAATTCCGTCGTAATTAAATAGGAATTTTTGTGTGAATTCCAAATGAACCTTTGTAACATTTTCATTAGTCCTCAATACACCTCTTACTTTACCTCATTAGAATTATTGGTAATAAATTGTAGTAACTGGATTGTAATTAAATAGGAATTAAAATTTGACTTCCTAATGAACTACAGCAAGGCAATCACTATTTCAATATACATTAATTGCTGTTCTGTTAGGAATACAGACAACTTATTTTTATTGAATTGCTACAAATTATAATGAATATTTGGCCTGAGCTGACAAAATGGTCTCACATCAGTTCATGTACCTGGTAGATGTCAGCCAGCTGTGCAATCAGATCTACCCAAGGAACTTGGGACATGCAGCATGCCAGTAGAGAATACACTGAATTATGACATTTCCAAAATAAATTTTTGTTTCAGAATCTCACAATTAACTTATAAACACAACAGACAAGATGCCATTGGCAGTGCCACTGGGGAAGTAGACTAAAAGGTGTGAGAAACCAAGAGCAGTAATATCAGACTAGTGCTTTTTTATGTTACTGGCTCCTGTTTGATTATAATAGAAGTGCTTTGTAATATTTTCTGGGGTAGCAAACTGCATATATAAAACCCCATTTTATTATTTATACATTTTCTCTCTGTAACTAGAGAGATATATGTAATATGAGCATGAATAAAACTTCACTTCTATGACAGTTCTAGTTTTTAAAAGCCACAGAGAGCTGTTTCTCTGCATTACTGCTGCAGATGCAGCAGGGAGTTGGTGTAAGAAGGTGCAAGTTGTGAGAAACTTATCCAAAAGGGAGTTCTGAGTGTCTGCATGCAGGGCAGAAATTCCAGTTCAGTGGGACAGGTGAGGGAATGAACCCAAAGCTTTCTGTTGTCTCTTTGAGAGCTGTGTCCCACCGAGCAGCCTTCCACCTCCAAAGTGATGAACACTGCACTGAATTCTCTAGGCTTTCACAGGGTGTAAATTGTAAATTCCCCCATTAACTACTGAGATTTTTCCATGCTGGCTCCTCATTTCTGGCCTCTCTTTGTCATCTGACACTGCTGATTTCTAAGGGACAGCAGCAGCACCCATCACACACATGGGACAGAGTTTCCCTGGACATGGCACGAGCCAAACACGCTGAGGTGATCCCAGGTGTGTTTTACATGCCCTGAAACATCTGCATGTCTCCATTTGTTCACCATTGCTATCATTTCACCTCTCACCACACTGCAAAGTCAGCATCTGCCTGACATTTAAAATCCCTTTGGATTTCCAGACCCAGCAGGGGAAATTCAGAACCAGGCTCTGGGTAGGAACTGCAGGGTTTGGGAGAGGGCAGCTCACTGCTCAGGCATCTTTGTTACACTGAAATTTAAATCACAGAGATTGAACAGGGAAAGCAAACTCACTTTTTTCAATTTTGTTACCTAATCAAAACTCTGAAGCTTTCTAGGGTTGGAGAGTGTTCACATATCATCCACTTTCCATATCCAGTGCTGACAAAACAATAAGGCAGGAATAACATAAGTCGTGAGAAAACTAGTCTGTCTCATAAATCTTCACAGGAAAGTAGCTGCTGTTTTATGTTATTGCAGTGTGTTGTTTCCAATGAAGTGATTACTGTTAGATGTATTTTTAAATTGCTTTTGGTATTTTTAAAAATACATGACTTTGAGAGTGATAGAAATGAGATTGAGTGGCGGTAGGCAGTGCCTAAAATATGATTAACTTCTTCCCAGACCAGCTACTTCTGAAATTAAGGTTACCAACACAGCTGTTGTTGCTGATCCCCTGGCTGTAAAGGGCTCATTGGAGTCTGTTTGATGCATGCAATTATCCATCAGCCCATCCTGCTTCAGACACTCTGCTTCAAGATGTTTGATAAGTATTTGCTAGATTTAAAAGTGTGGATGTGCATGTTTGTGCACTAAAGCCCTGTCACAGAGTCCCCAGTGACATCCCCTTGTGGCTGGGTTGAGGTTTCTGTCCATGGAGGGGCAGAACAATTTGTGTTTTAACAGCTCCAACCAAGGCATGCACGCCTCCAAAAGAGCTGAGCTGCCTTTTAGATAAAGTTCAGTTGGAAGACGTTCAAGGCAATAAATATCAAGTGAGAGGTTTTCTCAGGGCTTTACAAGTCATTAAAACTCCAGGTAGATTTTACCTACCAAAGGCTTCGCTTGTGGCTTGCTGAGTTCTTTTCCTTTTCCTGCAGATTCCTCCCTTCCAGGGGCTAATGAAGCCTGTAACCATCCCAGGGCCCACCTACAGGGTCCCTTCCCATTGTTCTGTGCTCCACAGACCGGGCACTACAGGGTTAAGCTTACTCAGACAAGAGGAGACTCAATAAGAGGCAAAAGGAAAATGAATTAGGGGAAAATCAACAGGCAGCAAAGGAAAAACTAAATTACATTTCATGTACACACATGCACTCTTTTGGCTGGAAGGGCAGAAAATGTAGCCAAAACCAGGCTGTTTTTATTCTAAACAGTGCATCAATCCATTGATTAATTTTACACTTTGTTCCTTATGAACCTGGGCTGGGGCCATGAACGCTGCTATGAAAAGAAGAATTTGGCCAAAAAGGAACTCTTAAAAAGTTGGCAGCCGTTTCAAGGCAATGTGTCTGGCCAGCAGGAAGGAGATGGCTCCTCCAGGGAGTGTATGGAACTGTAAAACCATTTGTGAACTGGCCCTGCACACTTTATAAGGTGTGTGACTGACTTAAAGTCAAGTTTCTTGCAAAAATCTGTGACTTGTAAATCGAATTATAAAAGTAGTTTTAAGTATCATTTTTCCAAGAGGGCATTACAAGATTGGTTAAGAATGAGTGTATTTCCTCACTAATACCATTAACTTTGGAATGGTTTCCATCCATTGCAGAGCAGAACAAGGACAGTTTACCTTAAATTGCTGCACGCTCTATCCTTCAGCTCTATGGTAGAGGAAGAATAAACGAAACAAAATCAAATAAAGGAATAAAATAAAACACCACCTTCGGTCTTGGTGTAATCAAATGCAAATGGAAACGAGTGGAGTTGCATTCACTCACACCAAGGCTGACACATCCCTTGGCCATAGAGCAAAGGGAGGCAAACCTCAGCTCTCTGTGGTGCTCCCAGGAGCAGCTATGGTGAGCAGGAGCTCAGCGNCAAAGGGAGGCAAACCTCAGCTCTGTGGTGCTCCCAGGAGCAGGGGCTGCCAGCTCAGCATTTCCCACTTACCTGCTATCTGCTGCCCAGGTGTTTTTGTGAAAAACTAGTCTGTCTAGATTAGTTTTGACAACTAGTTTTTTTTTTGTTTGTTTGGGTTTTTTTGGTTTTGTTTTTTTTTTTTTGCCACCTGGGTAAAAAATTTATTTAGCCAGGATTTCTCTTTCAGATGTATTCCTTTCAGCAAACTAGGAGGTTAAGAAATTATTCGGGAAATATCCCTAAAACCTTTCCAGAATAAGCCAAGAGTGACTTTAAGAAGGTATAAATCTGTGTAAGATCTCAAAAAAATCAGACAGAAGAGGAGGAGGATTCTGCCTGTGATCTATCTTGTCATCCAGACCACAAACAGGGGTTCCAAAATCTCTGCACAGAACCAATTCTTTCCCTTCTCGNCCAAAAATCCAAAAAAATCCAAAATCTCTGCACAGAAACAATTCTTTCCCTTCTCACTGCATTTCAATACTGCTAATTAATCACAGACCTTACCCAGCCTCCCTCTTGCCCAAGTTTTATGGCTGAAGTTTTGTTTGAACTGTGCTTCTCCCAGCTGAGCAGTGCTGGAGGGTCAACAGAGCTGTGCCATGTGCTGTGAAAAGTGATGCTTCTTTTAAGAGGCCTCGTTATTGAAATAACTTTTGAGTTAATGTTTGGAAATAACTCTGAAATGAGGACTTGCACAGATTTGTTTTCTTAGTGCAGCAATTAGCTTCTCGAGCGGTGACTGGCTGCAGCACCTTCTGCCATGTCTGACACATTAAATAAATTATTCACCCAGTTCATTAGTTAGGAATACAGTTTGTAATACCTGCCGAGTTACAGGACACACAGCAAAGCCATGGATCACTTCAACTAGAAAAATGAAGTCAGGTTTTGCTGCGCCTGCATAAACAAAAACAAGGGTGAGGGGGAAAAGGTAAGATACTCTTTTTCCTGGCACTTGGCTCAGTTTTCAGAACACTGCCTGTCTGCCCTGTTCCTTTTTAATTACCAAGTTGTGATTCTCTCCCTCCCACTAAGCTGGACAGCCTCAGCAAAATCTCCCATTGCTCCTGGTGGAAATACCCTCACAATTGGTTACTTTTAAATGAAAATACAATCTCACAGACTCAAGAAACAGCAAAGTGATTTTTTTCTGCCAGCCCAGCTCACTGCTGCAAGCAGGACTGCTGCAAGTGGTCTCCTTGTCAGGCTTCCCATGGGCAGACACCTCTGTGGAAAGGTGGAAGCTGTGGCAAGGAGAAGTGCAGGTTGTCCTTCATGCTTGTTTTCTGCAGTCAGTGCACTGGGACAGCACCAGCTGCTCCCATGGGGGATGGCATGAGCTGTGCAGGCAGCACCTCCTGGTCTGAGAGCATTTCACACACCCACCTGTGTGGAAACAGGGCCATGGCTCGGGCTGCAGTGCGGGTGGGGCACAGCCACAGCTGGGCACACACACAGAAACACAGAATCACACACAGAATCACAGAATCACCCACAGAATCAGAGAATCACAGAATCACCCACAGAATCAGAGAATCACACACAGAATCACAGAATCACACACACAGAATCACAGACAGAATCACAGAATCACACAGACAGAATCACAGACAGAATCACAGAATCACACACACAGAATCACAGAATCACACAGACAGAATCACAGACACAGAAACACAGAATCACACACACAGAAACACAGAATCACACACACAGAATCACAGAATCACAGAATCACACACAGAATCACACACAGAATCACACACAGAATCACAGAATCACACACACAGAATCACAGACAGAATCACAGAATCACACACACAGAATCACAGAATCACACAGACAGAATCACACACACAGAAACACAGAATCACACACACAGAATCACAGAATCACACACAGAATCACAGAATCACACACACAGAATCACAGACACAGAAACACAGAATCACACACACAGAAACACAGAATCACACACACAGAATCACAGAATCACACACACAGAATCACAGAATCACAGAATCACACACAGAATCACAGAATCACACACAATCATAGAATCACAGAATCACAGAATCACACACAGAATCACAGAATCACACACACAGAATCACAGACACAGAAACACAGAATCACACACACAGAATCACAGAATCACACACACAGAATCACAGAATCACAGAATCACACACAGAATCACACACAGAATCACAGAATCACATACAGAATCAGAATCACACACACAGAATCACAGAATCACACATGCAGAATCACAGAATCACAGAATCACACACAGAATCACAGAATCACACACAGAATCACACACACAGAATCACGGAATCACACACACAGAATCACACACACAGAATTTCCAGGTTGGAAGAGACCTCCAGAATCATCAGTCCAACCCAACCCTAACCTTAATTAACCCGTGGGACCCAGTGCCACATCCAGGCTTTGTTTAAGCACATTCAGGGATGGTGACTCCACCACCTCCCCAGGCAGAACATTCCAGTACTTCATCACCCTTTCTGTAAAAAACTTTTTTCCTAATATCCAGCCTGTATTTCTCTTGGCACAGCTTAAGACTGGTCATGGGGCACAAGAGGCTTCCCACGAGTGGGTGTGGGGTGGGCTCAGGCTGGGGATGCAAAGGACCACCCAGACAAGCCTGTTCAGCACCCTGTGCAGTCAGAGCCCTGGCCTGGAGCAAAACAACCTCCAGGAGCTTCCCATGCAGGGCATGACATTTAAAGAGAGAAAGCCACTTGTAAATACCAGTTAGCAGTTGAGCTTAACTAGAGATGGCAGGGCAGGAGGATGGGGAGACCTTTGGAGCCTTGCCCTGCTCTTCCAAGCCTCATCACTCAAAAGCAGCCCTGAAAACAAAGCCCAAATCAGCCAGCTTTAAGTACATCCCTGGGCTCAAGATTTCCTCATCCCAAGGACAATCCTTCCTTCAAAGACACCAGAGTCAGTCACTAATGGTCACTTGGGAAACTCTGTGGGATTGAGGCCAGAATGTTGGGATATTTTGCAGGGATAAGTACCTTTAATGAAGCTCCTAAATACATATTCAAGCATCAAAAATTGGTGACAGGACTTTGCAGAAGTGACAAGCAGTGGTGTCAGTGAGGGCATGTGGCAGCCATGTGCTGACCCCCAGCAGAGCTGCCACCCTGGAACAGGCTTGTTCCAAAATAAAGGGGGATGACTTACCCCTTTATTTTGTCCAGTCAGATTCCTCCAAGTAGAACTGAAAGGTTTATCCACTGCTCTTCCCAGTCACATACCATGGATGACACAGCTCTGCTGGGCAAAAAAAAAAAAACAATTTGTAAAGAAGGGGATAAAGGAGAGAAGAAATCTAATAAATACACCATTATCTCCAGTGTATATTATGCAAAATTTGGCATGAAATCTTTACCTCACATAAACATGAAGGTCACTTATTTGTTCATTAAATTCTCCTCAGTCTACATCATTATGCTCATAGTTTTTCTTATACTTAATGTAGTAGGGGCCTGCCAAACTCATTAGACATCAGCTGATAAATGGATTTGAACTCACAATCTGTTAAAAATCACATAGGCACATTAGAGCAATATTTTCATGGCTTAGAGACTGTATACATTTAAATCTTCCCAGAGAGGATTTCGAACATTTTTGATCCAGCGCAGCAGACTCAACACATAATTCAAGTCTGCTTGCTGTAAAAATTTACAGGCTGGGATCTTAGTATCACTAGTCATAAATCAAAGCTGCACACTTAAAAAAGTGGTATTAACCAAACTGTTGGACAGGGTGCAAACATCACCAAGCTCATTGTCATGCAGCACTTGCATTGGAATAATGGGGGAGATATTGTTAAATGTTGGATGTATTTTTCACTCTTCTGGAGGAATTTGTACACATAATATATAACCCTGTGTAATTTCCAGCCAGGGCAAATCTCTGGATGAAAAAGAGGTTCTGAAACTTTCCTGGATTCTCACCCTTGGTGCCATGGCTTCAAATAAGTTTTTACATGAAAGGTGGACAGAAGGGAACACGGGGCACGTTTATGCCATAGTTTATGTTTCACTTAGTCATTGCTCTTTATTGTAATTTCCCCCAGCTGATGATAAAATGCATATAAAGCATTGGGCTGATAATTTGCAGGCTCTCCTGCTGCTCTGTTTGTTATAAAGCTACTCATGTCTCCAGGAGAGTCTTTCTTCCTTTTGGATTTACGAGCTTAATGAACCCCTGTTATTCTCCATCACAGGAGCCGGTGATGGCGTGACATTATAGCAGAGAGATTTGAAAACTTACGAGAAAGCACTTGAAACAAACTGCTGCTCTTAACAAGTGCCTCTTGTCTTCAGTGTGGTCTGAGGAAGATCTAAGCGAGGTAATGAATGAAAAGAACAAACCAAGTCCTGCACTAATCCTGCAAGCTCTGCTGCAGGGTAAGCAGTGCTGGTGAGACAAATCCTCTGCTGGGATGAGCAGTATTTATCAGTGGCAGGATGCTGATGCATGGCTCCACTGATGGGCACACTTTGCATAAGGGAGTCCAGGTCTGCTTGGATTCTCCAGATGAGGCCAGTTGGATGTATGAGACTAAATACAATTAAATTTATAAATACATATAATAATATTAATTTATAAATACTAAATACAAATAAAATATCAACTATAACAACATATAAAATATAAATACAATTAAAATATAAAATACAAATACAATTAAAATATAAAATGCAAATACAATTAAANATATAAAATATAAATACAATTAAAATACAAAATATAAATACAATTAAAATATAAAATGCAAATACAATTAAAATATAAAATACAAATACAATTAAAATACAAATTCTAAATATAATTAAATTAACTTGAATTAATATACCTTTCATATATTCAAATATAACTGAGTGGCCTTTCACTGCAGCTCACCTGTTGACTAAGGCAGAGTTTTGCCCCTAGGAGCTCTAGACTCACTCAAATACATTTTTCCCCAGGGCCATTCTTGATATTTTCTTTCTTGATAATTTCAAACCAAACAAGAGGAGGTGGCAGAAAAGGAACCTCTTCCTTTAAACTGGCTGCAGACTGCTGGCCACCTTGTTATTTCCATTAAGGAGCACATTTCTGCCTACCATGGCAGGACACAACACAGAGAAAGGCAGAGCCAGGCCAGCCCTGGGCTATTTAGGAAGTTATGGGTCATAACCCACAGCTTCATCTCCACCTGGAGACCATTAAGGAGCCCGTGTAAAACCTGGAGCCCAGGATTCCTTGGCTCCCACAGTGAGAACCCAGAGCTAAAACTTGTCCTGCTCAGAGCCCCGTTGTACAACCTGCTGTTATCAAAGAGACTTCTCAGGCCCAGCTATTTCCTTCAGCTACAAAAACCATGGGGAGAGCAGAGCAGAAGTGACCTGCCCAGTGCTCAGCAGAGAGGCAGCAGCAGATACAGAACCCAGGAGTGTTGGCTGAGCCTGCAAGAGACACCAGCGTGCTCTGGCAAGGCTGCTGCTGCCTTTGGCTCTCCTGCTGGATTCCCAGAGACACGAGGGCTGAGCCAGTTGAGCCACGCTGCCTGTTGGTGCAGAAATTGAGAGGGTGCCAGTCCCTCCCCACCCTGAATGTCTCTGCCTGCAGAGCCAGCTGGCTCTGTCCAGGCTCAGAGTGTCAGACAGCTCCTGCACAGCCTGCCTGGCCAGGGCACTCACCTGTAGGGCCACCCCACACCACGGGCATCTCTGACAGGCTTGGCACCACCAGAGCTGTCCAGGGGGGATGCTGGAGGTGTTTATGTCTGTAGGTGAGCAATTTGCCAAAGCAATGAGACCTCCCACCACACACGATGCTCAAGCGGCGCTGTCAGCTCTGTGTGTTACTCATAAAAGCTCTGCTGTCTTCTGTTGTTCTGTAATCATCAGCTCTTTCATCATGGCACACATATCTCAGCAACTGCACTCATTACAAAACCACCAAAGCAAAATGGGGAACAATGACACGCTCCTTTTTTTTTTTTTTGCTGTGATTTGGTGGGGTTGGGAGCTCAGATCATTTAGGCAGCAGTGGGAGATGGATGGCCACACGCCAGTGGGTGCTTTGAAAAGCTCAACCTAGGTGACTCTGTCTGTTAAAAAGTATTCAAAAGCCCCAATTACAATCAGTTAAAAGCAATAAGCATGCAAATTATTTTAAAACAAACTTTAATTAATTTCAGCATATGTTTCACTTAGGCTGATTAGTCAAATCTGATTTTCTGAGAAGAAACAATAAACATCTGCTAATGATGATTTACATATTACAGCTCACATGGCCTGCAGTGTGCTCTGAGGTTCTGCACAGCACAGAGAGGAAACATCGTGCTGTGGCAGCAACCACAGGTACAGGGAGCAACAAAAATAATTCTTGGATAAAATACCTGGACATGCCCTAAAAGGACATGATGGTGTTGGTATGAACAACTGTCCTGGAAGAGCTTTCCTCTTTTTTAAGCGGTCTTTGAGAAAAACAGGTAGAACAACCTCAAGTCTGGGCTCAGGGGACCCCAAAACTGAAGCTCTGCAGAGCCTGACCTTGGTACAGACCCAAACTCAAGGATGCCAAGCAAGATTTTCTGGTGGCTGCATTCAGAATAATGAGAAGGGCTTAACCTATTGTTCAGACACCACTTCCCTCTAAAACCAGTGGAAAAAAATTATCATTGGCTCTAAACACATAATTTAGCCAACAAAATCCCTTATTCTCCATTCATTACATAGGCAGGCAGGATGTGATAATCCTGCATAGTCAGGAGCCTAAATCCCTCTTTACACCCAAGACTCCATCGTGGGAGGCCTGAATACAGCCCCCTCATACCTTTGGGCCTGAACCTTGCAATAATGTAAATATTTAAAAGTCCACGGTCTTTTATATTCACAAGGCTGATAATGGAATAGCTTTAATATCCTTTCAATGCCAAATCCAGATTAACACAATAATAGTGGCTCCCAAGCAGTTTATTAGCACTCATACCCAATATGTAGAAATCCTGGAGGGGAAAAAAAAAGGGAAAAAAGAGAAGTCCTGCCAACATATACTGCACACCGAGCTGCAGGATGTTGTATTCCAAGAGTTATTTCAGTTGTAGAAACCACGTGGCACCATTACTTGGCATGAAGAGAGGATAAAGAGAGAACGGCCTATGACAGGTGTTGCTTTAAATATTTTGAAGATATGCATCAGGAATAGTTCATAAAAGTGCTTCCAAAGTAGCTCTTACACCCACTGGGCTTGGCAGTCCTCACTCTTAAAAAACATGAACTTGGCACAGCAGTCTCCTAAATCTTTTAAACTGGCTTAATCCTCCCAGTAATGAAACGTGCAGTCAGCTAGATGGGTGCATTTATCTGAAACTCACTTATTTACAAGCAACTAAAACATGAAATTAGCTGGTCCCGGAAGGCAGCTTTGCACTTCCCAACTCCTCTGCTATCATAAATCAACCCCTTCAAGAGGGTGCCACATTTGTTTTTCCCATTCTGGCGTTCTGTATGAACATTTATATGCCAAAGATGATCCTCTAGAGATGCCTCTGCACGATTCAGTGATTTCTGGCTTCTGTGGGACAGGGCTAGGAGTGCATGTGTGTTGGCAGGCATCGGGAGGTTTGCAAAAATTAGGAGTTCTGGGAGCTTCAAAAGGAGGTTCCTTTACCAAACACTGCTACTGTGGTGCAAGTATCAAAATTTCCACCATTCCCTCCTTGTGGAGAGGAACCCAGTGAGGAGGAGATGGAGCTGTGCCCCACGTTTGCTCCCTCTGTACCCACCTAGGAGCCTGCAGTGCCCAGACAGAGGGGAGTGCCCTCATCACAAACACTCCACACGTTCTTGGAATGCTGGTTCTGCACAAAATCCTGGGATTTCCTACACAGGGAGGAAAGAGACCAGCCTTAACCGATGATGTAAAAAATTTACTCTTCAAACTTTTGCCCAGCTTGGTGAAATAAAGGATTTTCCAGGATTTTCCTCACCCTTACATGCCCTGGTGTCCTGGCTCCATTATACCATTTCTGCATGTTCAGTGGTCAAGCAGCAGTGATATATAAGATATTCTCAGCTTTAGGATTCAAAAGTTATATTTATAATAATATATTTATAGTTATAGTTATAATAATTTTCCCTTGAGGGAATTCCTTCCAGAAATTATGTTACCACAGCAGGGATCACCAATTCACGACTGCAGAAAATAACACATCTTGGAAGGAGGAAACACTGGAGCAACAGGAGATCAAGGCTCACAACTGGGGGCTGAAAACAACCTCAGTAAGCCAGCCAGGCCCTGGGCCACCACAGAGCTCCTCCATGCCTCATCTCTGACTGGAAGGTTATGCCACTTGGCTTCTATCAGAAAAAGTGAACAGCTCTTGCAAGGGTAAAACATTTGATGCAAAGTGGTAATTTGATCAGAACTTGCCTTTTCTTTTTTTGCTCTTTTATAATGTGGCACATAAGAAAGTCTTAAAAAAGCCCCCCCACACACACAAAAAAAACCCCAAAGCAAACAAAAAAGGCAAAAACCCCAAAAGAAAAAACGCCTCCCACAAACAAATGAAAGAAAGGTTGCTTTCCTCACTTTCCTGAGAGAAATGGCATATTCATGAATACACCTTCATTTGCCTTTTTACACCAAAATATTCCCTGTCACCTGATCATTTCAGCTGAACAGCTACTACAAGGATTTCCCTTTGTTCTGGAACTCTTTCAAGTACAGGATTTAAAACAGCACAAAGAGCAGCACCAGGCTTGAAAATGCAATCAGGAGCAGAGAACTAGGAAAGAAGCTGTTTCTACATAAACTTTTAGAAAATAAACATCAACTCTTCATTCATTCACTCCTGCATTCTCTTTGAGGTCTGGAGTAAAGATTTGCTGGGAAAAATGAGTTACATGTGAATATACCATATGATGAGTCAGAAAAGCTCTGGGCAGGAATTCAGCAAACCTCAGTTTTACCACTGCTCATATGCTTCTAAAACAAGATCCCAAGGAGCTTTTTGTCAGGCACAGAAGAAACGGGGCCTGCCGGATCTGCAGTTTTGTCAGCCAGCAAATGGAATGCATGTGTGACACGGAGGTGGCTTCTCACAAATTCTACTCTTCCCCCAAACACAGGGGTCCTCGAATTTTGTTGGCCTGGGAACAACTGTTAACAAAAACCACTCTGCCAGAATCTCAGCCTGTTCTCATCTTGCCTGCATCAATTTGAGTGTTTTAATTCCCCGATGGAACAAGCAACACTGGAGGGTCCCAAAGGCGACACAAGGAGCCAGTGCTGTAAGAGATGAGCCCTTTTCTGACAGGTTTCAAGTAACACCTCAAATCTACTCTGGAAAAAGTGAAAGAGTGGAACAAAACAAAATATACAACGTGATAGCAAAGCTCCTTGTCTTTGAGAGCAAAACCCCCATCCTCTGTGAAGAATATGAAGGAAACAGATGTTCCCGTGTGGAGTTTAATGGCTGGATTGTTAAAGGGATAACATAATTTCTCCTCATGTGCATGTCCCTTGCTCAGACTAGTAGAGCAAAACTTTTTCCTCCCAACATAATGATTCTTGATTAAGGACCAGATTCTAACCAGTTCTTCTGTAAGTTCCCTGCATTAGAAGCTGCAAAATTCACCCATGTGCCCAGCAGAGCACAGACAATTCTCTCTGTGAATTTCTGGCAGGAATTTCTTGGTAGGAATAACCCCACCAAGGGCAGGCCAGAGGGAAGGGGTTTTTGGGCAGCTTCACTATAAGCAGCTCTGTTTTAGGGCCCACACCAGTTGCAAAGCCCAGTTATGCAATTGAGTTCTCACCAAAGTGACTTTGAACTGTCCTGAGCTCTGACAGGTTCCAGCCCTCAGCTCTGAGAGTCCCTAACAGAGAAGAGTGCTCAGCACTGAACCCTCTGTGCTATTCCCAGCTTCCTCAGCAACCTTGGGGCATTAATGAGCAGAGTCTGTCCTCTAAGAGGCCACAATTCAGATTTTACATGGTAGTCCATGCCAGTCCATCCAGCCTCTCTCAGTTTTTCACGTTGGGTTTTGAGCAGTCGTACTGGGTATTTCTCAGGTCAGGTCCCCAATTTGTTTACCAACAAAACAGAGAACACCGAGTACATGGCTGGGAAATCAGTAGTTAAGAATCATCTCCATGACCATGCTGTGGCCACGAGAGGTCCTAGGAAAAAGGTCACCACGTATTTATCCAGCTGCACACTCGGCAGGAGCGTGCTCTGTGAGAAGTGCTTTTAGCAACAGTTAACATTTTCAAGACAATATGTCAGCTAACCTAACCTTTGAGAGGAGGGTTCGAAGAAAGGTTAAGGCAAGTTAACCCAAACAGCTTAAAGAAATAAAGAGAAGTGTTGGAGGTAATTAATACTTGAGAGGAAATAATGTAAAGGAGAAGAAAGACTTATTTAAGGTTGGCCAAGTGCAATGTACTACAGGAGGTAATGGCTTTAAATTAAAGAAGGGCAAGTTTAGATTAGATAACGAGAAAAAACTTTCCAGCAGGAACAGTAATTCAACAGTGTGGCTGTCTGAAGAGAGAAGCAGCACAAGCATTACCCACAGACACATCCCAGCTGACTCCAGCCAGCACTCTCAGAGGGAAAATACCTGGGGTAAACCACGAGAGATCCCAGGGATTTGACTCAACAGTCCATAAAGGCCATTCCAAACCCAACATCTATGATCCTGTAATTAACACACACATCACCTATTAATCTTACATGTTCCAGTGGCTACCACTTCCCATTTAAAGCATTCTCACCTGACAGAGATGGATGGGGGATTGCAGAACCATAATGTAGCCCTAGCATGGATTATTGGGCCGATCCTCCCCTCAGCCATGCATCACATCTCACCTCATATATGGGATTGTACAGTAAATTTTCAAAGACCTGCATCCTCCCCCAGAAAAGCCAGATGCAAGAACTAAGTGGAAAAAGCTAAAAAGTGTTTCAGGTATTGATTTAGCAGCATGTTTAGCTGACCACAGTTTGTAAATGTGCTGAAATCTTTCAAAATGAAAACGATTGGATCCTCTAACAGCGTGGCACCAGCTCAAGTTTTATGAGTATTTGCCATGATTTCTTTATAATTCTGAAAGATTCATATTTTCTTCCTCAATCTCATGATTTTCCTTGAGCCTAGAATATCATGTGTTAACCTCTTCTTGTTTGCAAGGACAGTTGTTAAACAGAATTTCAAAAAGATTTGATGGCTCCTGGCAGGGAATAGAAAATACAAAAGTTCACTTAGGATTAAAGAGGAAACTGAACGAGATCTCCTCTATCACACACTACACAACATAATTAGCAGAAGCATTGCTTCACTCTGATTAAAACCATATTCTTCCCAGCACAGTTGTTCTGCTGAGCATGTCTCCAAACCCAGGCGTTCCCTCAAGATTAAAACTTCTCAGAAAAGAGAAGACATTCTGCAGCAAACTGGCTCCCAAAGTCCAGTGAGGGTATGAGTGGGGCAAAGAACTGTGGGATTAGGGCCAGATGAACAATGATATTTCTCTGAAATCTGACAGACTGTCCTGGGCTGGGCTAGAATCAGAGTCAGGAATCCAGCCATGAAATGAGGGCTCCTGGCTGTTCTTCCCAGCTTCAGCACTTGCTACCAACAAGGCTGTGTGCATAACAATTCAGTGAAGGCTTGCAAAGGTTGGTTTATGGACTTTGAACCACTTAAGAATGTGAAATGAGGCAGAATGAACCCTTAAAGGGTTTGCCTGGGGGACCTGGATGCAAGATGTGTAGCCTTGGCTCTCAGCTGAGGGTTAAACCCTGATCAGGTCCAGAACCACAAAGCTTTTCACTGCTGAAAGTAGAGATTGCACCTCTGAAGCAGATGATAACAAAATCATCAGCTGGTAACAAATGATGAGTTCTGAGATGCTTTCTCTGCCATCACACAGGCAATGTCTGTGTCAGGTCCCTCTCTTCATGAGCTGTCCCCCCCAGCCATCCTGGGTGCAAATTCCCAGGTGAATTTCTACATGAATACAATTCAGCTTGCAAAAAGAAAAATCTAAGCTGAATAAAGTTGAGGTTCTGCAAAGAAACTCGTGGATCACTTCTGCTGGCCAAGACAGTCTCAACCCAGCACCTCATCATGTGTCTGCTAAAGAAATTGCTCCCTTTACAACCTGCATTGCCTTAGAACAGGTGTCACCTTCTGCCCCAGCTCAGTCACACTCTGTGGAGTGTTTCACATGCTCCTGTTCATCCTCAGAGTAACTGGAATCCTTCACAGGAAAATAAAAGAGAAAAGCCCAAAGCTCCAGGTTCCTCTGGCAAGACTGACACACTTGCTGGTCTGCTCAGGGAGTCAGAAAGCAGAGCTGAAGTATAAAATTATTTCTGTAAGTTAAATTACCTTTCCTCTGAGGGAAAAAAAGCTACACAGAGTTGTATTAAATATGGCTATCTTCAAAAACCACATGACCATACATTTGCCAAAAATTTAATGGAGCTAAGTTTGCTATAAAGTACGAGCTGGGTATTTGAAGAGGTTTCGGCTCATCAAAGGAATAAGATATTTAGAACAGCTGACAGGGACAAGAAACCAAACCCACATTAAAGGGAAGCTCAATAAATGAATTGGAGAAATTGCAGGATTAACTTATGTGCAACAAGATCATATTTGGGAAAATAAAGTCTTCTTGTAAGTCATTGATTTGCTTCCTGGCATCAGTTTCAGAGAGGTCCAGCAATGTTACAAGGTGAGCTGTGATTTCCAAGTTCAGGTTAAAGGTCACAGGTAACATGGTCTTTCAGAATAAAAGCTCTATTTGTGGATGTAACCAGCTTGGACTTTGGTACATTTATTTTTAGTTCTTCCTGCATCATCTCAGATTTTAAATGCCTTGAGCTGCACGTACGAAAGGCAGGAGCCAAACAAGCATTGGTTGGTGACATTCCAGGTTTCTTCAGGAGCTACCCAAGGACTCACCCACCCCACAGTTCCCTACACCCACCAACAACAAGCATTCATCCTGTTGTTCCAGATGACTCTGCCTGAAGCAGATGAGGCACTTTCTCCACAGCTTCACTGGGCACTGCTTCCAGCTCTTCCTTCCCAGCAAAACAGTGGCAGTGCCATGACTGATTTGTCTGCTCCCCCTACAGCACAGCCCAGTCTGGGTGTGCCCAGAGCCTCTGAGCACAGCTGGGGCACTGCCATGGGCTGTGCCAGGGAGGAAAAGGGGCAGCAGAACTCTGAGCAGCTCCTGTTCAAACATTACCCAAAGATAAGGCACGAAGTTACTTCGTGCACATTCAGCTTTTAAAATCTGAACACTTTCTGATTCTTCTGCGAATTCCTTCCTACATTTTTCTCTAAGAACAGGAAGGCAAGAGCTATTTTTCTCTTCTCAGCCTTCTATAAACAAAAAAACAATACCCACAATTCTTTTGTTAAATTCAGGGATATAACACGAATTACACCACACTTTTGCCCAAGGAGCTTTACAATTCTCCCATCTTCCACACCCTTTACATTGATATAAAACCCAAGGTTCACAGTTTTTGCAATGAGGGTGTATTGGTTTAGGGCAAATTCATGAGAGAACCCCTGGATGGGGTCCCTCTGGAAGCAAACCTAAAAGGTTTCCCAACCAGTCCAGGAAAAAAGAACTTCCTTGGAGGAAAGTGGAAAAACCTAATTATTTAACAAACAAAGTGCCCACAAGCATAAAGAATGAATAATATAAAACAATAAGACCTCTTGTTGCTCTGAAGTGAGATGGGAAATTCAGAAAGTCCTTGCTGTGGGTAGGACAGCTTGCTCAGTCTCTGATCAGTTCCTCCAGTGCTGAAAAATGCCATCCTGGGCCCTGGGGGTGAGATCCAGATGTCTCTGTGTTTTTCAGTCCAGATGAGCACAGTCCAGGAGCAGCAATGCAGAGGAGGGAATGCTGTTTTCAAAACAAACTCCATGCATCTTTCTACCCCTTTGTTCTCAGAACTGGTCCCACAGCAGTGATTCTCTCTCTCCAGGATCCTGCTTCATGAATCTCTGCTCATGCTCCTCAAGGTTGCTCCTCCATGACCATCCTCCCCTTCCCAGCCATCCCTCTTTTATCTCACTCATCCTTATTGGATAGAGCTGCTCCTCATCAGGGGCAAGGCTGATGTTAATTAATTAACATAGCTGTCACTTATGAGGGGTTACTTAGTCCTAAAGGTACAGAACTTAACATACAGAATAAACAGAAGGGACAGTTGGGGATACAAGCATCCAAAAGTCACCCCAGGACAGAGGGCAAGAGATTTCAGGCACGAATTTAGTCTCCACCTTGTCCACATCTGTGTCACCTTCTTTTCCCGTGGGGCTGTCAGTGTTTTCTCCTGTGATATGGTTTCTTTGCTGGAACCCACCCGGGTCCTGTAGAAACACAGGCAAACCCTTTGCCCCAGGTTATTAGAGGAAATGGACCTTCAATTTGTCCTGTTTCTGGATTTCTAATTAGAACTAGAGGATTTCCCTTTAATTTTGCATGTGCACTGTTAGGAAAAATGCCCAAAAATTGGGAGGATCAGGCTGTGCAGAAGAACAGTTTAAAAAATTAAAAATGTATAAGGCTTTACTTGTGGTGTTACCTGTGATGACCCCCCTTTTTGCTGACTTAAATTAAATTTTAAAGAATGATGTGTCCTTTCATCCACATCACCCACACATATCTGCATGGATTGATTCCCTACACGAGTTTGGTTCCTCCCCACCAGCCACTGCCACTCGCCCCAAGGAATCTGGAGATCCAAACCCACCCCCTGCCCGGGGTCCCACCTCAGACACCAAAGGCATTCACACCCCAGAGCAGGCTGCTGTGAGCCTTTTATTAACACTCTACATTCCTTTTGGTGCCCAAAATTATTCCCTTTCTAGCTTACTGTCTTACAGCTCACAGGGGCTTATTATTAATGGCCCAGTAAAACAATATCCAGCCTGTTGTATCTTAATTCAGTCGTCGGTAATGACCAACTTAGAGAAATCATTTTAGACCTATGGGTTTTCTAAGGCCTTTTGAAGGTAATGGCAGTAAAATATGCATATATTAATGTTACTTGCAGAAGGCAGGATATAGTGGCAGTATGAGCAATAATGCAGCGCTGCGTAATAAAAATTGAAAATTCTTCTCCCTAAGTGTAAATATAAAATACCTCTGGGGGACATATCTAAAGGAAGAGTGTTTCAATAACACATAGTTAAACTCAAAATTATATTTTTCAAAGCTATCCAAGTATAGTCTAATAAATAAACCATAAAATAAAACAACATTTTACAAGGAAGACTCATACTGTATTTCAAGCTTTTTGCCACTCTTAAAATCATTATTTAATACAGACAGTTTTAGTCACAAAATTTCAAGAGTTTATTCAATATCTTTTATGTGCTTTACAAGGTTATTAGAGAATTTATTTTCTCTTTCCCTTACAGATTGGAAGGTGGGCAGTGATATATGAGCTTTCACATTTTATTTATTCACCAAACTGTTCCAGATGTGATCCCATCATTTATCCACTGACACATCAAACCTGCTGCGTGACCTTTACAGTGACCTCTTTACAACATTTGCTTTCATGCTCTAAAAGTTATAGCAGCTTAACAGTGCTTGCTTCAGTGGGAAGACAAGAGAACTGATATTTGGGATGGAGGGGGGGAGCTGTAATTTAAAAATAATAAAAATTTAATTACTCTCCTACAATATGAAAACTAAGTCCAGGTGGTGAACTAGCCAGCGGAGTTATATTTCCAGAAATGTTTCAATCATATTTCACTCCAAACAGTATTTCACTCCATGGATTTGGAATGTACTGGATTTGCACAGGCTTAATTTAGCAGGCACTGTCTTTCTCCCCTTCTTGTGATTTGTCACAGCAATTGGCATTCTTGGGGTGATACACCTTTCCTTATTATCTATCAGCAAATAGAATGAGACCCCATCTTTAGCTTCCTCTCTTAAAGGGAAAAATTGCTTACAGTGCATCCAAAATTTCCATTAATTAAAAGATATCTCTATCTCTGTGACCTGAGCATTATGCAAAAAAACCCCAATTTTGGCATCGTATCTTAGGGAGTCAGTGAGAACACAGAATTATTCCAGGTACAGATCATTCATTCCAGGCAGCTCCCAAAGCCCAGGCTTGGCCAGCTGGGACTTTCCAAGTGTGGTGAGCTTTTCCTTAGGACTTTTTTTGTTTATGTACTTCCACACTTGGGCTGATACCAGCAGCAGTCAGGCCTCTGCTGTGGTTCACACAATATTTATGGCCCAAGAGGTAGCAGAGAATCTCAGGAAGCAAATACACACAAAAACACACAAACACAGGCAGACCTACCCACACACAGTCTGAATCCAGGAGAGCTGTAGCCAAGGGATGAAGCTTTGATAGCCTGGAAAAGATGCTGCAAGCCTTCCAACTAAAAACTCCCCACACTTCAATTTCACTTAAAAGAATTCCCACTGACTTCAACAGAAGTATTCAAGTAATGTGCAACAAGAAACAAATAAAACCTGGGGAAGGCTGTATGGAGAATTTATGGATAATCTCTTGGTTTCCATTTATCAGCTGTTTGCTCTACCCACACCCACTCCAGGTTCATTTCACAGCAATGTCTGGATTTTGGAATTCCTATCAAAGCAAAACCTGAGTTGTGAGGCTCTGAAGAACCCCACAACCTTTTTGCTGGTCCTTGTCTCCTTTCCTTCTCTCCTGATCACAGCAATGATCACAAGGGTCATGTCCACTGCAGTGCAGACATCTGACCAACTGAGGTTCCGAGTGACCTGAGCCCACACTGCAGAACCTGGCTGTAAAAAACCAAAATATACCCTCCCAGAGCAGAATAACCACAGAAAACCCTCCCCGAGCTACACACAGACACCCGTGGTTAATCCAAACACAGGCTTCTATTTCAGTGACTTTTAGCACAGACCTAAAAACTGAGCAGAAGCTGAGCCAGGAAGATTTATGCTCGAAGTAGGAAATCAGATTCACTCCCACAACGCTTCCCCCACAATGTTCTGAAACTGGGTTTTCCTCTTTAGTTTTGTTGTTTGAAAGGGGTTTTTTGTTTGGGTTTTGTGGGGTTTTTTTGTTGGTGGTTTTGTTTTTAGTGGATTTTTGGGGGGTTTTTTTGTTTGGTTTTTTTTTTGGTAGAAATAATGGGGTTTCTTTTGGTTTTGTAACATTAGTCCACCAATAATGGAAAAATTACATCAGAGAAAATACACCTGTTTCTTTAGGTGTAAATCAAAACACCTAAAGAAGGTGTTTCTACCACCCAAAGATGGTAGAAAAACAATGCATTAACCTCATGGGCTGTGAAAAGAAGTGAAGGGTACAAAATGGCAGATCTGAAGATGCCAGCAGGAGAATATTCCAAAGCTCTCTGGACGTTCTGCTTCCAGGTTAAGTGATCACAGAACCATTCCAGTAACACACCACCGCTGAGTGATTAATTCTCAGAAAAGAAAAGAAGGTGCAGTCCTGTTTTGATCACTTCTCTGGTTCACAGACTTACATTTCAGCTGGAGTCCTACTTTAAATAAACAGAGCTGAGATTTGAAACTTTTTAAATAACGCTCAGAAATAAAACTCAAGTGAGCTCCCCTGCTCGCTTTCTATCGCTTATCCCTGCTGGCAAAGGAAATGCAACTGTTGGCTTTTGAAAGCCACAAATTTGCAAGGGTCTGGGGCATGAGCTGGCAGGAGGCTCAGACTCCTTGATGTTTGTAATTGAAAAGGACATGAAGTAATGAAGTAATTTCCCTGTCCCTATTCTCCATGTTTATCAGAGGCCTGTCTGCAGTGGAGGAAGGGTGACAGGGTAATCTGAGCCTCCACAGAAAACCTGCTTTTTCTCCAAAGTTATTTAGATTTCCATGAGCGCTGGCAGAATTTTGGAAGGAGTCCAGGCGAATGAAGGAATTTGGCTGCTCTGAAAATATCATGCAGGAACTTTAAAAATTGAACTGATTTATGCCCTGTAATGTTTTCAATACTGTATAAATTAAGTTTGAGTTCCTAGCCTGGATTTTAAGAAGAAATTTTATATGTTATGAGCCATGAAAGAACTAGAGGAAAAAAATATCTTGTTGTATGATAATTCCACCTCTCCCATAAGAAGTGCTAGACTTTGCATATATAATGTGTTCAAAGGAATAATATGGAAAATGCATTACTTTGTAACATCAAAGGATGTTCCAGAATACCTTGAGGTCCTGACAGCTATTTGGAGTTTGCTAATATCACACAGCACTGTGAAATATATTAGCAATAGAAAGTTTGTATGTTCTGTTCACCACTGACTGACTGTAGAGCTGGGCTTGGGAAGACTGTAGGCTTCTGAAGTGCAGCAAAAAAAAAAAAGAAATCATCTAGAAAGTGTCACCTAATTGAGGGAGAAAATTATCTCCTGCTCAGAGGCACCTTTAGTCTTGCACTGCAGATGGCAGTGCCTGGGCACTGTCCCCTGCAGATGTGCCTGTGTCAAACACTCCGAGCAGAGATGTCCATGGCACAGTCCCAGGAAATCCTGCAGCATCAATAAACAGCCCTGTGCTTTCTTGAGGCCTCCTGATAAACTGTGAGGTCTTCAAAGGAACCACGATTTGCACATCTAACAAATATAAATATGTTTATCCATGGTGCCTTGTCCTCTCAGAGAGGGAGATACAGCTGTAAATAGCTAAATATATTTTCCTCTTTTAATCAGCCATGGACACAACCTCAGCTGGGGATCCGAAGGTTGAGTCACAGTTGATCCCTGGTTTGTGTAATAACCAGCCTCCTCTGAGGTCTGAATCTTGTTTCTGGTTCAGAGGTCAGCACCCATCACCAGTGAGCCATCCTCCTGTGTGCTAACAAACACCACAAACACCCCCTGCAACCCCTGGCACAGCTGAACACCCCAGGGCTGCAGAACAGGCAGCTGGGGGCTCAGGCTGGTCCCCAACTTCGAGCCCTGAGGAGCAGCATCAGGAGGCTGAGATTTGGAGGCTGCCTTCAGAAGTGGGGAAACAGAAGCTTAGGAGATTTTTTTTGCTTTCATCTGGAGCCCTGAAAGAAAAATTGTGAAGCTAGCAGAAACCAAGGGAGACACCAGAGAAGTGAAATTATAAAATTAAAGCTGTGGTGGTTGTCAAACTCTCCTTCAAAAAAACAGAAGAGTGAAGCAGGTGAGGAGCCATCCACCAGACAACAGAGGTTCATCAGAAACCTCTTTCAGATGCAGTTGTGCACCTTCAGCATGCACACACGTGTGGGGTTGTCACTGACATTCCTTACAGAATGGAAGGAGCAGAATCTGTTGTCCATAACTGATGTTACACACCACCATTCTTCTGTCCCTGCTCTTTGAGTCATCTTTGAACAAAAGAGCTCTAAATTTTCTGGTTGCAATCTTCAGCCCATGATTGCTTGTAACCGCTGTCATCACCTGGCACATTTTTGTGTGCAAGCGTCCAACTCCGTGCCTTTCCACATGCAAATGAGACAACTATTATACCAAAGACTTGGTATAAATGATTGTGCATGGGCAAATTAAATATTTTTTAAAAAAACAATAAAATTAAATTTAAAAAAAAAGAAACAAAGAAAGGCAATAGTCCTCTTCCAGGATGGGAGTTTCTCTCTCTTTTTCTATACTGTGTGCCACTCACAGTGTTTATATGTTGTCACACAGTTCTTTGAATCAAGGACACAAACCTTCTTATCGTGCCTTTTGTGACATTTATAGTTTCAACCCCTTTTTGCATGTTGGGACAGGCAACAATCCCACCCAGCCATCACAGCAAGCATATATCTTTCTCTTTTTCCAAAGTGCAGAATTTCTTTTCCTACCACATATCCATAATCCAGGCATGCCTGAAGCATAAACCACAACTAACCCTGGACAAAACCTCCCCACCTTTCATACCTGTGAAAATGGAACAGTGAAAAAATCCAAAGCTGTTCTTAGTTCTGTGGAGAAACCTAGAAATTTAACCTATTGGGAATGGGTGTTTTCACAGACACTCCCAGCGGAGTGGAGAGAGCCACAGATTTACAGTGTAATTAAAATTGTATTTTTCCATTTTATTTTCCACTATATGGCTTATTTTTTTTTTTCCTCTGCTGTAGTATTCCGTGGGCCTTAAAGAAGTGCCTCTGTATCTTAGTACACTGAGGTCTTGGGATATTACTTGAAAACAGTACACCAAGAGGAAATTGTGCAATCAATTCCATGAGAATGCCTCCCTCAGCAATAAACACTGCCTGTGCCAAATAAATGGGTGATGTGCGTCATAAATTTCCTTTTCCTGTCAGAGCAGCCACAAGAAATGGATGAAGTTATGCACATTTGTATAAAAATAAAAATGTGTTATTTGCTCTAGCGCGCAGTGCGGGCAGGACACCGGGAGCTGCACCGTGCCTGCCCGGGCTCCCAGTGCCACAGAGCCCAAGGCACAGCTCCTCACACACAAAGGAAAGCACAGTCAGGGTTTCTCACAGCTCCCCTGTGCCACTTCCAGCCCAACTGTTCACAAACAATGAAGGAATGCTGGATTTTTTTTTTGTGTTGCACTCAAGCCCCTGTCAGAGATCACTTGTTAAAGAAGAGGTGTTTGCCACTCGCTGCAGCCCAGACCTGGGCGCACAGTCTTAGATTGCCAGTCCAAAACCACTGGCTGCTGGACTGTAAAGTCAGGATCTTTTCTTTTTTAGGTAGTATTTTTCCCACTGTCTGAGCCTACAGAGTGAGAAACTTGCCTTGCATTTACATCCCAGCAACCTCACCCACCACTCTCACACCAAATCAGCTCCTCATCTGGTATGGATACACACAGGACACCAATTTAATGCAACTCAGAAACCTCATTCCAAAGTGAGGATTCAGCAGCAACATAATTTTGGACTATTTTATTTATTTTAGTATTCTTTCCTGTACCCCCTTCCAGTGATATTCCCAAGTGCAGAAGTGTCACACACTGCAGCAAGAGCCTCTCTGACCCCCTGAGCCCCTCAGGAGCTGGGCAGTGACACTGTCCACATCCCCTCACCCAGACTGTTCCTGCCCAGGACACACACTGACATTAATCAGCAACAATTCTGCCTCTCCATCACCTCTGCTCATATTCCTCCTCATCTCTTCTTTACCAGCCACTTCTATA
The DNA here is from genome assembly GCA_013400075.1 of Hippolais icterina. Classification (NCBI taxonomy): domain Eukaryota; kingdom Metazoa; phylum Chordata; class Aves; order Passeriformes; family Sylviidae; genus Hippolais; species Hippolais icterina. The sequence goes on along the minus strand of VWYN01016401.1, from coordinate 56,156 downwards.
AGATTCCTGGGTCAACTGGAGGAAAGAGAGAGCTGTCAACACTGATACATTAGAAATACAATTCAAGCAGCTGCTATTTGTGTTTTATTTTTAGATGACTTTATTTTTCCCCTCAGATTCTATAATATTATTCTTTCTCCTGGGTCAAACAACATCTGTTGTATAAAAAAGTAAACTCATTTGGATTATCAAGTTTGCATCTTTCCATTTATATTTTACTCTAGTTGCCTCACTGGGAGTTGTCCTCCGCTGCCCTCTGATATTTCACGAACAAACGGGCCCATAGGAAGATCCTGGCATGACTTTAGCATCCATAACCACTCCTCAGGCCTGAATGTGATAAACTGCAACTGCTCCACAGCAGGATTTCCATGTCCATACTGCCCTGAGGAGCAGAGCAGCAAGGGATGCAGCCCTTTTTTCCCAGCTTTGCTGCCTGTTCCATAGGTGCAAGGGGCTGCATCCACAAATTCCTGTGCTGCTGCTGCTGAGGGCTTGCTCTGGTCACAAAAAGTCATCAGTGACTGCCTTTAACAGTCCATGGAGCACAAACCCTGTGAGGAACGGCTGAGAGAGCTGGGGTTGTTCAGCCTGGAGAAAAGGAGACTCAGGGGTGCCCTCATCACTCCCCACAGCTCCCTGAAAGGTGCCTGTGCTCAGCTGGGCTTGGGCTCTTTCTCCAGGCAGCACTGACAGAACCAGAGGACACAGCCTCGAGCTGTGCCAAGGGAAATACAGGCTGGATATCAGGGAAAAGTTTTTTACAGAAAGGGTGATAAAGTACTGGAATGGTCTGCCCAGGGAGGTGGTGGAGTCATCATCCCTGCATGTGTTTAAACAAAGCCTGGATGTGGCACTGGGTGCCAGGGTTTAGTTGAGCTGTTAGGGATGATCTTGAAGGTCTCTTCCAACCTAGAAATTCTGTGATTCTGTGACTATAATCTGTCAAAAAACATATAGAGAAAACTGTCAGCAACTGTAACCTGGCTTCAGTCTCTAAGGTTTGAGGTCACCTACACCAGTGACCCTGGGCTGGCTGCAGGTCCCACCATGTAAGGATATTCTGTGCTGTCAGGGCTCACAAATACTGAACCAAAACAACCCTGAAAGTGAAAATCAAGTTCCCACATCCGAAGCTGATTTAGTCCAGCAAGAGTAAAGCTATTCAAACTCATGGAGGGCTTTGCAGCTCTGGCTCTGGCCCCTGTGCCTGAGGACCACTGGCAGCACTCAGTGCCTTTGTTTCACTACCCTTCTTCTCAAAGAATAGAGCTAGAGGAAAAAAAAATTGAAAGGAAAAAACCCCAACTCTTTGGAGGCACAAGATTAAATCAATGCTATTGATTTGATCCCAGCTGGCATTTCAAACACTGAAATGCTAAACTCCCCCCCTCCAAGTCAAGAGTTAGGGCAAGCAGGACAGACAAAGAGGACAGTGGTTGGCCAGATGTGATCCTCACAAGCAAAGTTTTCATTCTCATGTTTGATTACTGCTGAGAAGAGTTTGTTCGGCCATCAGAGGACAGAGCCATGCAGGAGCCAATGAAGAAAGGATTCTCTTGCCTGGGAGGGCAGGGAGAGACCTCAGGAAGCCAAAGAAAACTCTGATGAGGCCACAACATTTTTCCTGTGGCTCATACCTGACCTTTAGTGCTTACTTTCCCCTTCTGTTGCTATCTCTGTTTTCTAGCAGTGGTGAGGATCAGAGCTGTAATAGTTTCCATCACATCTTTCACTAAAAAAAGCTTGACTTTTCCATAAGGCTTTGCTCTAAGAAAATGACAATTTACAAACATGAAAATCTTTGCTGGTACTTCTTAAGGTTAAGGGGGAAAAAAGGCTATCTCCATATGTTCCCAATTGTTCTTTTAGGTAAGTAAGTATGTTCCCTCTAATTCTTCAAGATTTCTAGGACAGGATGGATTTCCACAGCAGAAGACACTACAAGGAGCCCACAATGTGAGCAACTACGTGTACTACTGATTTTCACTCTGGTCTGAACCTTCAGTATATTTCTGAAGAGCAGCAAAACCTTTGCTGACCATGCCAGCAGTAATCTTGAAATCACAGGGCTGGCCATAAGAAGATCTCCTCAGCTTTAAGGATGTAATCCCAGAGGAGCACAAGAACAACTCTACACACCCTCCTCCTCCTCCAGACACAGCTCAGCAGGAACATGAAGCAGTCTAACTTCACTTCCAGAGGCAGCACGAAGGACACTTTCCTGCTCCTCACACCCAGATTCCCTTGGGGAGACCAATATCAGGGAGAATGGAGACAGCTGCACCATCTCATGCTCAAGGGTTGTTGCCAAACCCACCGAGGGGCTTACACTCAGGCAGGTAAAGCCTTGCAGTCCTTCAGTCAACACACAAACCCCAGATATTTACAGACATGAAACCTTCCCAAACATCATCTCTTTCAAGCAGATTTTCTTGTTGAACCTTGACAGGGAACAGGCACTTTTGCTGCAGCAGTAAAAGTCAGCATCCCTTGCTGAGCACTTGTCCCTTTTCTCTGCTCCAGCCCATGGCAAGACAAGAACCTCCAGATCCTGTTGTCCCCCTCTGCCAAGACATCCAAGAAATCAAGGGGGACATTTTGGAGGGAGATTGTGGAGTTACATCTATAGCCTAGAATTATGGTGCTCCTTGTCTAGAAAAAAACTGCTGGGAATTGTGAAAGAGCAGGATTTTGTACAATGGTTTGAATAGCTGATGGTTCCAGTCCAGTCAAAAAGCCTCACAAGAAGGGCCTGACTTTGCAGCCTGAAGTATTTCTGTTCCCAAGGGGCATGGGGGGTATGGAGAATCGTGACACAATTTTTATGGTTAACTGAATATTTCTGTTCAATCTCTGAAGGGCTTGGGGTTTGTTTGAATTGTGAATGATGGCTCCTGTCCCAGCTCTGTGTGTGACATGCTCCTCTAGTGACAGAGTTCACACACTGAGCCTCAGTCAAGAATCCACACATACCCTGAAGGTTGCTGGCACCCACAGTGTATAATTAAGATCATATGAGACTCAGCATTTCTTTCCCTTGCCCAGCTACAACCAAGAAAAGGGCCAAAGAAATCTCTTTGCCCTTAAGAATTGGAAGGTAAATCCTATAATTTGACTTTTCCTTACGTGCTTTCATTTCTAGCTGTAATTTCTATTTAAATGTTTCTTTACACTCTCCACAACCACCATTGTCATGGCATATTACAGCATGTTCACTTCCTGCAAGTTAGCAAGGCAATATTTTAAAAAGCAGCTAAAATCATTAAAAGAACAAGTTCCCAGTCAAAATCTTTCTAGGATGAATGGTTCTATGAGGAGGGAAGTTACATGAGCAATGTAGATCCTCACCTCAGTGGTGCTAAGAGATTATTTTGGCAAGTTACTCTGCAGACCTGAATGTAACGGGATAAAAGCTTGATTTGGCAAGTTGAAAGAGCAAGGATGATTCCACAGATCTTACAGCAATAGCCAGTCCTTCTTCAGGGCATTTAAAAAGCAAGAATAATAGATTTTTCCTTTTCTTATTAGAGGCCTATTTTATAATTTTGTGCATCAGTCTGTTGACTGATGTATCAGTCAATGAAGAAGAAAAAAGCACTATTTTTGAGAAATACTAATTGCTGTCATTTAGGCTGTTGTCAGGATTGTGACTTATAACTTCCAGCTTAATGTAAATACAAGGCTAAAATGCTTAGCCTTCCTTCAGTGGTCAGGGCTGGTTAAGAGTGGGGCAGAAGAAATGAGCATTTTGACAGTCTGCCAAGTGCATTTCTTACCTGGCACAGCTGTGTTGTATGGACTGGCCCTGGGCTTTGATTGACATGCTTACCATAATCCAAGGGAAAGCAAAATAAGATTTCCTCTTGTACAGCTCAAATGAAATCAGCTGTCTTCTATAGCTGGGTAAATTCAGAGCAACTTGCTGAACTTGTTCTGAATATACACCAGGAACAAAAAAAAAAAAAAAAAAGGAGGATTTTAGTACTGAAGTTTTATGATTTGAAACAGCCATCACATTGTGAAGTCCTTTGAGTGTGGAAGGAAAGCCACATCTGAGAGTTTCAATGGTCAGTTTGTGTAATATTCCATGCCCTGCCTTCAGTTTGATTGCTGAGCTTTCCCTCTTCTACAGCAACAACTTTGATTTCTTTTCATACAAATCTGTGTGGAAAAAAGTATTATTCACTCTACTTCCCAGCCTGTAAGAATCAACCCCTTCACTGGAGATGTGGCTTCTTCAGGACCCAGAAGCAAGCTGACTGAATAGCCTCTCTTCCCAGCCAGGGGTGGAGGAGAAACAATGTATTAGGGAACAATAAATCAACCCTCAGCTGGGGAGAGGAGAGGGAAGAAGGAAGAAAAGAAGAAAATTGAAAAGAAAAGAAGAAATGAATGGAAGAGAGCAAGAGANTGTATAATATATAATGTATAATATATAATATATAATATATAATATATAATATATATAATGTATATTGTATATTGTATATTGTATGTAATATATACAGCATATAATTGTATAAAATACATAATATAATTGTAGAAAACTATAATTGACTTCAAAATTTCCAGCCTCTGTTAGAATTAAAGAAAAACCTTTTGTGCTCCCAAGATTTCCTCTTTAGATGACAAATGTTGGGGGTAGGAAGAAGCCTGCAGAGGAAAACTCCCACCTTTGTGCACAGGTTCTGCAGGGCTGCTCTTTGTTGCCTTCTGTTACAGTTCCAGGTGTGATCCAATGCCTTTACCAGCAACAAAAACATTGCCTCTTTTGGTTTTTTATCCTGTCCCTCCATTAATGCAGCCTTTTCTCTTGCTGGCCCATTTGCCACAGATGCAATCTAGGCAGACACTCTGTACAGATGCATTCTAGGCAGAAAAACCTCCAACATTGGTTTTAAGGGTTTTTCCAAAGGTAACTAATCCCCACAACATGTCAAATCCCAATCTTCATCCCTCTGCTGAATGCTGGCTCTGTTAAGGCATATTCCTCAGACTGATTCCCCCCTTCAAGATTATTTACTCTACATATCTCCACGTTGAACTCCATTTTATCATTTATTAGCAGAGTCATTGAAGAGATTTTGGCCCTGGTGAATCTGCTCAGGCTGTGCCCAGTCATGGAGAGAGTTTACACCGAATTATCTCTTCCCTGTGCCCACTGCAAAGCTGGAGTAGCTCCTCAGACATCAGCAGTGCACGTGCTCAGTGTTCCTGAGCAGCAGGCTGGCTCTTACAGGCCCCAGCAAATACAGATAAATTTCAGTTCTGCTCTGAAACACGTGGCAGAACATGGGGCTGGCAGCCCCTTAGCACAGCCCCAGAGGCACCCGTGACTCCTGACCCTGCTGACAGCTGTTCCCGTCTAGCTGAGACATGAAAGGACTCTGGGCTGGTCAGGCTGGGAAGACAGAAGGGGGTCTTGCTTAGGATGCTTTGCTGCTGGTGGTGCCAAATCTGGGCTGCCTCAGAGACGTGAGCATGGTGGGGCACCTTTGTGCTGTCAGGATTATGCATCACAGAGATGCTGAAACAAGTCCCAAGAACAGCCTTCTGCCAGCTTGAAAAGTTTTCATCTGTGCTTATTGTCTCATACCTGCCCTCGAGCTGGTTTTGATCCAACAGCCTCTATTACCTCCTCTTCCTTTACCTTTTGCCTTAGCTATTAATCTCTGATGTGGAACTTTGTGAAATGCTCTTTGAAACTCTAAGCACACTGCTGAATTCCCCTTATCTAGCCTGGCAGTAATATCTTCAAAGAACTCCAGGAGGTTAGTTAAGTATGACCTCCTCTAGCTTCAAGCTCAGCTTCCCAGCAAGCCCTTCACTCCTTTGCCAGAGATGAGAGGAAGAGGACAGGGAACTCTGGGACAAAGAGGCACATCACTGTTACAATGCCGCCAGCAGCAGACACAGCACCACTCCTGCTGCCCAGCACATTTTTAAATTACCTTGGCGACACCAGGCTCTCTGACTGCACCTTCTGTTCTGCCACGACCCCATGCAAATCATGTCTCAAAGGCAAGCTGCCACCACCCACACAGGGGAGAACCTCCAGAGGGGCACCAAGGATTTCTGAAATTAAGCTGAGGACCCAGCTGCACATTCTGCACCTTTGGGTACCTCAAGTCCCTTTAATTTCTGCCTATTGTTCTTATCTTCCGTGCCCTTTAACCACAGCACCATTTCAGACTTAGGTAATGCTACAGCAAATGTTTTCACCATGAAGTTGCCCAAGTACTAGAACAATCCTTCCAGGGGAGGTTATCTCCTTGAAGACAACAGAAAATCAAAGTCCTGAGCAACACTGCTTACTTCAAAGCCAGGCCTGATTTGAGCAGAAAGGTGAACCACAGGACATACCAGAATAAGGCTTATTGGGGATATTTATCTTCCCTTTGGACCCAGGTACCATCTTCCAGCTCTTGACTAGGAAGCCCAGGCACCCAAGACTAATTGTAACCCAACCACTGCCCTGCCAGAACCTTGGGTGCAGTTAGATATAGCTTGGTGAGTTCCCTCCATTCTGCACCAGCCCAAGCAGTATTTATCTCTACAATGAAGTGAGTCCACGGTTTAATTTCACCTCCACTTGAAATGTGCAGAATTTCCCCTTGCACTGTGCTTCCTGCTCCCTCGGAGCACCTTGCTGTGTTTCCATTCACACATCATCTCTTGCTGGTTTCTCATTTACATCATAATACTGGAGTTGCTGTTTACACTGAGCTGCACAAAGGTATGTTTTACATCTTACTGTGGTGTGATCATTAACATCACACTGCTGGCCCCAGGGAGTTTCATGACTGGATTCAGATCCATCTGTCCTGTGTTCCCAACAGGGGTTCCCGCTGCAGGCCTGAATATTTTGGCAGGAGACAATTCAAAATGTGCAAAACACTACATGTCAGGCAGAATGTGTTACCTTAAATGATGATCTATTATATGAATGCTCTTGTTGTTTTGTATCTCTCTTTAAAGAGCAGCCTCTTCAGAAATCATGGTGCAGTCTATGCTCCATCACAATAAAAGTGCTAGGTACACCTGCAGTGAGGTAAACTCCCTTAACATTCTCAACCTATAGATAAAATCCCCTCAAAAGAATAAAAAATACATGAGATACCATTCTTTATTTACAACTGATACAAGGTTACAAGATTTTGTTGTATTCCCTTTATAGGTGTGCATCTCAAAGGCGTATATATAAAAGTTTCTACCACGTGTATCTGCATAGCTTGTCTGGAAACTAAAATACAGACAGGCATGGCAGTGCTGCAGATTTCATCCACAGATCTACAGCTTGATACAGCTCTGAGCATTAATCATGGGAGGAGCCAGGTGTTTCAGAGTGCCAGCAGCCACGCTGTCCACAGGCAGTGGGATCCAGGCTGCGGGAAGGAGACATCTGCTTTGGAAGTAAACATCCACCTGGTAACATGAGCTACAGAGAAAAATGAGGACAGTGAACATGTATTCTCCTTTTAGAAGGTCCTGTAGAGGTTCTGTCACTTTGAGGGTTGGGTTCAGTAGGACACTGTCCTTTTTTTATTTCTCTTCAGTTGTATTTACACCTAAGGCTTACTGCAGCTGCCCTTGAACTCCCTCCCACCACGTCTATCTACTGTTTGCTCAAGTACACTAGAAAAGATACCTCATGATTAGATTTTAAGGAACATGTGTGGATGGACAAAATCTGGCAACTATTTATCTTCAAGTGTGAGAACAGAATTTAGTTCACTTTTGCTTCTCCTCTATATCCTTGGAGGGAAGTGCCACTTTCATCTGCATTGGTGGGAAATGTCTCCTCAGCATTGAGGACAAAAAGTCATTCCTGACACATGGCACAGAGTAGGCTCAAAACTACAGCCTGAAAGTGACTGGGTTCTCTGAAGAAAATATGAAAAAAATTACTAACTGAATAATAAATATGACAGAATTTATCCTAAACAACAGCAATCTCTCTAGGCTTCTCAGAAGTTGCAAGGCACACACTTGCAAACAGAGGTGCCCTCAGGAGAGATCCACAACACAAACTGGGCCCCTAGGCTGGCTTTGGGCTGCATCCTTTCATCTGTAATACACAGCTCAGGCTGACCTTTAACTAGGAAAAATAAAAAAGGGAGGTGACTCTTACTGAGTCACAGAGAGGGGAAAGAAATAAGGTGTGAATTACGATGGGGACGAATGGAGAATATTTAGAAAATCCTAGGAGGCAGAGTATTTTGAAAAGGCTTCTGGATGAGCAGACACACTGGCAGCACTGGGTTTGCAGAATTAGTGGCTTTGGTGCAGGTTTGCCAGCAGGTTTCCTTAGGTTTTCTCATGATAGATCCCTGCAGTCTGAGATTTCAAAATCCACAGACACTTCTGAAAATCTTGGTTCCTTATATATTCCCACAATGCTCCAGTAACTGTGTAGCCCTGAATTTCCATAGCACTAAATGCTGCTACAAGAGTCAAGACAGATATTGCTGGGTCCAGGTCTGGCAGATTCAGCCCTGGGATATGACAGGGAAACTCCATCTCACCCTCTCTCCCCCACTGCAAGTAACAAGCCCAAAGAAAAGGAGAATCCTCAGCATTTGTCCAATGCTCACGGACTAAAAAGAAGTAAAATATCTCTGGATCAATCTTTTTCCTTCAGTGTAGGACTACAAAGTCAATATAACCGTGTTGCATGGGCACCCAACCTGACTTTAAACAAGCTGTGGTACAGCCAGCAGCACAGCAGTGATGGAAGCACATTATCCACCTGAGGCTGGATAACAATCACCACCAATTGATCCACTTTCTTGGGAGAGCTTTGCAGGCAGTGGTGGGCACTTTTATCCTTCACTTCTTTGCCCACCCTGCTCAGGATACGTGGCTTGAAGTGAGTTAAGCCACGCTTGTATCTACTCATGGCTACAGGAGGAACAGAAGGACCCTCTCAGCTGTCTTATCTCCACATGTATCACCCACTTTACCAATTCAGACAAGGCTCCAGGATCCCTGACCTCGCCAACCAGCCCAAAGTTGCCTTTATACTTGGGCCAGCAGGGGAGAACACAGAGATTGTGCCTGCTGCAACTTCATGCCACTCAGAGGAGTCGTGTGGAGGAAGATGGAGGAAAAAAAAATCACTGAGAATTAATCAAGCCATCATCAGTGGCTCCAGGTGCAATAGCTGTACAAGAAAAACAAATAAATCAACCCATGGTTAAAAATAGCCTTTTTGATTACTGTCTTCAGTCTTCGTCTGAAGACAGAGTAACAACATAACGTTCTCTCAGGAACTAACCCCTGGCCAATATTTTACTGCTCCTTCCCTTAGAGCAAGTCAATATGTGCAGAGGATGGAGAGGTAGATTGATGAGAGGTAAAAGATACCTGTACTGTACTGTACACATTTCCTCCTGCTGGGCCCAGGGCACAGCCCACGGGGACTCAGGACAAAGGTCCAGCACCTTGATGGCCAAAAAGCCACGTTAAGTGAGTTGAACCATCAGCTAGTCAGCCAAAGGCTGTGAGTGCCCACTTTGGGTCACTGATCTCTTAGGAAATGTTTTTGTATCGGTGTCTGTGTCTCATAAGAAGGGCTGCAGCACCTCTGGGTGCTCTCCTGGGTCTGCAAGGTCACACCTTCCCTCAGACCAGGGGTGTCCCTCCCTCCGGGACTCTGCTGGCACCCGGGTCCTAACCCTCTTCATAAAATGGGAGATACATCGAAAATACAAAGCAAGAATACAAGTAACGCAGGGTTTATTTTAACTCCCTTATATTATTTATTAAATGTCACTCTCAAAACCACTGTCACCAGCGCTGGCGTTTGCAGCAGGTTCTCACTGAGGGTTCTATGGCCGCAACTGAAAATCTGGGTTCAAGGCTGAACAGGGAACTGCCCCGCTCCCGGGGGATCGGGCCCACGGCTCCCCGCGGCTCCCGGATCGGCCCACGGCTCCCGGGATCGGGCCCACGGCTCCCGGGATCGGGCGCACGGCTCCCGGGATCGGGCCCACGGCTCCCGGGATCGGGCCCACGGCTCCCCCTTCTCCCAGGATCGGCCCCGCGGCTCCCGGCGGTTCCCGGCCGCTGCTGGGATCGGGCCCACGGCTCCCCGCGGCTCTCGGATCGGCCCACGGCTCCCGGGATCGGCCCCCACAGCTCCCGGCCGTTCCCGNGCGCTGCAGGCGCGGCCGGAGCCGGCCCCGGCCTGAGGCGATGGCGCGGCCTGTGCGTGACAGCGCCGGTGGCCTCAGCCCGGCTCAGCTGCGGCGTCTGTCCCTGTCAGTGCCTTTTGGGGAGAGGGCAAACAGGAGTAACCAGCGCCTGTATCCCTCTGCATAGCCCTGTTTTGATACAGTCCCTGTTATATTTCCTTTCTTGATCGTCTCAGTTAATACTCATGGAATCATAGAATATCCCGAGTTGGAAGAGGCTGATGGGGATAATCAAGTCTGACTGCTGGGTCTGCACAGCACAGCCCCAAGAATCCCACCGTGTGCATTGTCCAAACGCTTCTTGAACTCTTTAAGTGGTGCTGTGACCACTCTCCTGCTGAGCCTGTTGCAGTGACCAGCCACACTGTGCGTGAAAATCTTTTCCTAATATCCAACCTCAACCTTCCCTGACACAGCTTCATGCCATTCCCTCGGGTCCTGTCACTGGGCACCAGTGAGAGATCAGTGGCTGCACCTCCACATCCTCTTATGAGACCATGATGAGGTTTCCCCTCAGTCTTTTCAACTGACCCAGACTTTTCAGTCTCTCCTCACACTGAAGTTTTCTCCTGAGCTTCTATTTAAAGAGGGAAAATCACTCTGGTTATGCTCCTTGCTTGCAGTTTGTGTTTGGTTGCTCTGGCATGCATCTGCAGCTCAGTGTTTACATGGGATACAAAACCTGTAACTCTAAGATTTAATTATACAGAAAGAGGTTCCAGGAATGTTACACATAAATACATGGACTCATTGTAGTCTGATTCATCCAGATTAATTTTTCAGACTTCTGATCTCACATAATTTGTGAGAATGATCTCATTTGACCAAGAAGCACCAATACTGACAGCAAGAAGTCCTCATCCCATAACCATGAGCACTCCTGCTGGCATCTGGCTCAAGGAGTCTCCAAAAATTATGAAGAATGAGAGTTGGAACATTTCTGAGCCTGCAGGGAGAAGGTACATGGAACTTATTGGAAAAGCCTGAAAACTGGGTAGCTCTTCTGAAATCATTCTCCAAAACAGGTTGTCTGACTCACTGCATAGTGAGTCACTGACCTGGCTCCACAGGAGCAGCCACAATCCCTCACTGTCCAGAACTTCTTCACTGGCTCAACACACCAGCATCCACATCCAGCCAGAAACTCAGGAAACCCAAAAGTCTGAGGATCTGTGCAGTTCAATCTCCTCCCTTAGACCAGATGAGTCATGGTTATGGATGGTGTTGTGCTTCCTCCCATCCTCCATCCACTGAGGACAGTCTCCTGGCAAAAGTGCTGAATTCAATGTGAGAATAATGGGAAAAAATAAGTAACATTCAAGTATTTCCACCACATAACAATCGGTAATGATTGTGTATCTCAACCGTCTTATAAACAAACAGCAATAAACATGAGCATGTCAAGAAAATCCCGTCTCTGGTTACTTCTTGCTTTTTAATCCATGCAGGTTGATATAACCCACCTCTGCTGTAAAAATCCACCAGGATGGCACATCCATCTAGCTGTTTGTGGGACTGGCATCTCTACATATTTCTACTGTTGAAATAAAGACAGGAAAGAAAGGCATTTGGAAACATGTCTCAAATCTTAAACATAACTTGACAACTAGTGGGCAAAAGATAACAGGGTGACATTTCCAGAAACTCATACATGATGCAGGTGTATATGAGTCAAACCAGAAAAGGGACATGGCTCAGATCTTTTGTGTTCTCCTGGAGAACTTTGATGTCATTTAATTGGCTGGTGTATTGCTGGGAAGTTCTTAGGCTCCAGAGTTTTCATGTAGTCAAAGGTGCAGCTATGCACCACCTGGAATTTGTGAAAGTATCAAGGAAGTTGTTAGAAAAAAATATACATCTTTTCTCAGTGGCTCCACTCTCCAATGGTAAAAACCAAAAAGACTTCATTCCACCTCACAAGGCTGCTGGGAAGAGAAATTCACTGAAATCTGATGCCATGCTTATTATTTTTGGCTACTTCCTTCGTCAATGGGTTTATTACTGTAAAAAATTAAAGAGGAAACGAAAATACAGATATTTATAAGTATGTTCCATTATAAATTCAGAATATCATTAATATTTTTAGCTATGTTAAAAACAGCATATATTTCAGAGAGGGATCACTTATCCATCTTTATTAATAATTCCCTATTGTGAACAAGAAGAGTATCATTTTCCTTACACCTTTAGGGAACAAACAATTTTCCCATTTTCTACGACACTAATACACTTTTAATGGCTGTAAATTGTGCACACGTAAGAAGTGAAAGATTCCTATCATTTCAATCTACATGAAAATTTCAGCTGCAGCATTTACCTTATTCTGACTCACTGATTTTAAAATTACACAAATGCCCTCACAGATCTTTTGAATTAAAATAAGATACAGCTTCTGGTTTAGAGTGTGAAGTTAGCCTCCTGAGGTAAGCAAAGTAATACTGTACAAATCCCAATTCTAGCATTTTTTTCCACATCAAAATGAGCATTTCTTGAGAAAATGTGACTGGTACTCACCCACAGCCCACAGGTATCAAATGACCTGGTCTGGGGCAGAACATTGATTCATCACCACATCAGGAAACAAATTTCCTTGGGCCACACCAGCAGCAAGGGTAGCTGAAACAGAGTTGGCTGGATGAACCTACCAACCAGGAGAAAGGAAAAAGCAGCAGCTTTCAGAGATTCAAGGCTACACCAGTTTCTCTTAAGACCACTCACGCTGAAAAATAAAATCCACACTTTTCATCAGAATTTATATTGCAGTCAGAGGCCAGTTTAGTGTTAGCTTGTGACAGGAGATCTGCTGCTGCAGTCTACAATCCACCATTAGCACATTTCTCTCTTCACTGGATTTCTGCAACCTAATCATGAGACACCGACTGTTACTAATCAAATTATGAGTAGATGGAATAAATGCACAGCAATGGCTCATCCTAAAACCTTCCTGTTAGAGAGGCTTTGTTGAAGACGAGAACAGGCAGCTGTGTGAGCAATTACAACAGCATGGAGAAAGTGTCACAACTGAGCCTCAAACTTATGGTTTCCAAAGCTTCTCCTAACACCTTTTCAGCCTCCACATTGTGGAGTAGCATGCACCCAAGGTGTAGGAAGCAGGCGTGGGCTATTTGTACTCAGTGCTCAAGGAATGTGCCTCCATTGTGAACTTTTATTAAAGGTCATTCATCAGGTGCAACGTCAAAACACAACTTGTCTTCTAAACCGGTACAAAATGTCTCAGAGGTACCTGTGAAACCTCCCAGGAAACTGGGGAGAAAGAGCACATTCCATTTTGGGGGCTGGGGAGAGGAGGAAAAGAGAGAGAGACAGAGCCAGATGTCACCACAGAGCAGATAAACTCAGAAGGTGAGGCTTCTGGAGGAGAACAACACACTCCTAATACAATTATGGCAGGATGGGAAAAAGACTGATAAACTAAATAGCCTTAACTCACTCCCCAAGTTCCAAGTGGTGATGTGTTCACTGGTTTAACTTTCCACCAAGATTACAGCTGTGTGACATTGGAGCCTATGAATTTAGATAGCTCATTGGTTGTAGGAGACTAAACACGTACCCATATCAAGTATGTTTTCAGATCTTTCAAACATGAGGAGAATTCAGGTAGAGAGTATCATGTGCTGCTGCTGCCTTGAGTCTCTGACACAACTCTGAATTTCTATTACAGCTTTTATACATAACTTTCAGACTTCATTAATTCTGGTGGAATTATGATTCGTCTTTCACTTTTTTTAAGGTTATGTGTGACAAAAAAATTATGCTTTCAATTTGTAAAACCAAATACCTACGTGGGACCTGTCGCCACCAACAGAAGCTCCAAACAATCATGCTTATGGGGTTAATTGGCATTTTAAAATAAATCACTGCCTCCAGATTGATTTATTTTCCCCCTTCTCTTTACACAACATTACAGCATTTCTCTATAATTATTCAATGCTAAGTTCATGGGTTTGAGGCAGACGACTGCAGACTTAGGAAATGGTGTTTTATTTGTTGCCATGGAAACATCTTGCTGTAGATGTACTCTAATCCCATGACAACTCTGTCTCTCAAGAACCATTTTTTCTGACATAATAAAAATCTGATCAAGGTCAGATTTAATAACAATCTCAGTTCCCAGACTTTATTTCGTAAAGCTTTAGCAGAGGTGGTTTTTTTTCTGAAGGGATTTTTTGAAAACTTTGTTTATTTTCTTAGCCAGACTGGAATTAATGCCCTAAAATACATAAACCTGGTGTGGTGTCATGTTAATTTACAGTGCACCTTTTGGTATGGTTTAATTGCATCATTAAAAGAAAGTTACTTATAATTGTTTATATTGTCTTGACAGATGTTAACATTTTTACCTAACATCGTTCCCACTAATACATACATTTGGGATATCAATAATGCTTATCGTTTCCTAACAACTGCTGTTTACATAGTAGCAAATGCCAATGTAGCTTAACTTTTTGTTGAGCTACACTTTTCATTCTATAATATGTTTTTTTTAACTATTTATCAAGGGCACATTGAAACCTGTGGGACTGGAGACGAGCACCAGTGCTTATGTGTTCCACCAAAAACAAAATACTTGTCCAGTATGACTTTATAGCCCCTAGAGAGAAAGATTTTTTAATATGATCATCTTAGCCTAAAGTGCACATCAGAAAGAATCAAAGTATTGTCTGCAAACCAGCCTGAGACAGTGAAGAGAAGTTTTAGAAAGAATACATCCTTCCCACAGCAAAAATTTATTTGCCCATGTCTGTGTAGTCTTATGCCTATCAATGGTTCTATCAAAGAAAATTTGTAATTCACTTCGCTCTGTCAAAGTGAATAGAGATCCTGAAATTCCTTAATACAATGCATCATAATATTTTGCATCACCCATATTTTTTCTTATTTGCCCAAGCACAGCTTCACACATATAGATGCCTTTTTTTGATCTGTATCTTTTTAACTATCCAACAGTGCACTGTTTGATCTGCCCTGGAATTCAGAATCACATCCCTGTAACAGGCATTCACCAACCTGTGTTACAGTCCTGCTCTGGATCCACAGTGGAATATGCAAAGTAATCTACATCACAGAAATTCCAGCAAAAAAAAGGATGGGTAATGGTCTCTGCCAAGTGTGGTCTCTGGAAATTAAGTTCAACCAGTGTCATGGCAAAGACAATTTTGGGGACCAATGTAAAAATGTAAGGAGTTTGTTCAGAAAAGTTTTATACTGTCATGCACTACCACCACAAAGATAGATGAAACCACAGAAACCATCATTTAACATAAGGATTGTAACAATTTTTGTGCATTATTAACTTGCTCAAAACCAACAGCTTTTCCATATTGATTTTCAAGTGTGGCACCACAGGAAGGATATAAACCCTTCTTACAGCCCAGGAAAAACTGAGCTACATCTGTTCTTTGACATTACAGGTGATAAAGCATCACTTTGATGGCTCAGCTGAGATCAGAGCACATCCTAGGTACCACATAGGCACACACTAAGATACAGCATCTGCCCTGCAGAGCTTTCATTTTAAGTACTGCAAGACACAGTGAAAAAGGAATTATTCATATTCCTGTTCTAGAGGTCAGAAAGCTGAACTTTGGGCTTTACGTACAAGATTGTCCCTCTTTTTGCATTATCAGTATAAACAAGGATTATTGTCAGTGCTATTGTGACCAAGTAAGAAAATCTGAGGCAGCTTCAGTGAAGATTAAATTGTGGCATACAAAGCATTTAAAGCATTCATGCCTGGCCCACAGGCACGGAGACAGAAAATATTGATGTTAATGCTGTCGAACTTTAAGGTGCTGATCACAAACCCTGTGCCCTTGCTGCTGATGTTGTAAACACGCAGACATTTACACACACCCAAAGATGATTTCTGCTCTGGAAAGCAATGGGTCCTGTGAGGGCAGAGCTGCAAGATGTGTGTGTCAGTAAACACAGCAGCAGCAGGCTGTCACTCTCAGCGTTCAATCTGCAGGTGAAAATGCAATAGAACAGAAAAGGCCACCCAGCAGGACAAGTCAGGCAGGCACTCTGCAGCAAAGGGAACAGCAAATCCCACTCACCCAGGCTGCCCTGACACCCTCCTCAATAAGAGTCAGCTAAAGGATTTGTGCTCTTCTCCACGCTTACCTTCAAGCCTAAAGAAAGAGGTTTTTAGTGACTTATCCCAGTGAGTGGACCACGATTGTACAAGAGCTGAGTGGTCTGCAAACACAGAACAAAAGGGTACTATTGAAACTAAAGAGCTCAGAAGTTGCTTCTACATTAAAGATTATCAATGTCTATTTTTCTTCTCCGCATACTCCAAGCAGAATCCCCAACCCACCCTGTTAAACACTAGACCTTAATCACTAACTACCAAGAACAAGTTACAGACAGAAGTATCAGTTCCAAATATTGGCTGATTTTTCATTATTTCCTCTTGGAAAGAAGGTCAATTCTCAGCTATTTTTACCCATGGTTTTTCTATAGGAAAACAGAAATTATCTAAAGAAATCTGTGTGGGTTGTTCTTTAGTTTTAGGTTGGGTCTGGGGGTTTTTTTGGGGGTGGGGGAAGAGGGGGAGGTGAAGGGAAGGAAGGGATTTCAGAGCCCATATTCGGAGCACTCATAAAAGCAAAGTTGCCTTGACAACTGTAGCCATCTTTACATAGTAATTCTCTTTGAAGAGTAGAAGGCTGTTTTAATTCCTCGTTTTTCCTCTGTCTACAAGGAGATCCCCTCCCACTCACAGGTAAGATTCTGTTGTCATACACCAGTTTTACTTCAGTGTATTCCCAGAGTACAGCCTGTTCTCGTTTACTAAATCTGGAGTTTTAATAGATGTTATTTGACTTTTAAAAGCATTTCATATTAAGATTTTCAGATTTAATTGACAGATATTCAATTTCAAAGTCCTACTCTCCTCTTCATAAATTGCTAATAGTATTTTATCCTAAACAGAGCTAACCTAATAAACAGATGAAACTTTGTTGTCATTTCAGCTGCTTGGGGCTGTGGGCTGTATATAATTGCTCTCTTCATTTTACAGTTTTTCTGCTTCAGATTAAACTTTTTCAGGATGTTGCAATGCCAAAACACACGTTCTGACAGGAAACTAGCATCAAAGGCAGAGGGCTCACAGACATCTTTGGTGCTTTGAAACTGTAGAGGAAGAGAAGTAACTGCTTAATTTACAACAGTTACTGCAGGGGAACGGAGGAGGGGGAGAAACAAAACTCTGTGGCTGAGGGACTCAAAGACACTCAGCACTGGCACTTCAGTGCCACATCAACAGGCACAGGCTGCCAAGAGAGGTGGTGGATGCCTCATCCCTGGGAATGTTGAAGATCAGGAGGGACAGGGATCTGAATAACATGATCTCCATGAAGGTGATGGATAGGTGGCCTTTAAAGGTCCCTTCTAACCCAGCTGTTGTGTGATTCTCCCCGTGGTATTCTGAGTGTTATTCAGATTGAAATAAACCAGTTAGGGAGGGAAATTCTTTTCTCCAAAAAAATAAAGATAAGCCAAATAAAATAATTCATCGTGATGAAAATTGCTCCATGCTCAGGGCTAGGAGGGGTATGTGTGTGTGGCTTCCAATAAAGAATTTGAATTTTTCAAGGAGAACAGACATTTTTCACCAAACCTTTGATGCAATTTTCCACTCACTAAAAAAAAAACACTTTTCACGGATTGTCTTTAAATAGCTCTAGTTATAAAAACAGCACCCACACATCTTCATGCTCACCTTCACAGGAGTGGAGGTATAAATTTATAACAGAGGAATAGTGGAGATGTTAAATCATGCAGCCTCAACCCTTCCTGCAGCCTCCAACAAGGAATGAGCAATGGCCTAAGAGCAGCAACTCTTGTTGCACACACACAGGTCCCCCAAACACAGATGCTGCATTATGAGGTGTGGGTGCACACTTCCTTCTCCTCCACCTCCAACACACAGGGGCAGCACTGTCAGAACAGATTCATCCCAAACCTGACCCTTTTCAACTCAGCACGCAGAACTGGAAATTCAATTTTCTCAGTTGGAAGGCTTAAGGCAGACCCTTGTGGGTTAGTCAAGGGAATTAGGTGGCAAATGTGGTTAGGAAGGGAAATTCCTACCACTGGCACCTGCAGCCAAACTCAGTAGGGCACTGCTGGATCCCCACATGTTATTGGAAAAAACCAGTGCAGCACCAGCTCAGAATGAAGCCAAAGTAGATTTATGTATGTGTGTGCACATGCCTAAACACAGACAGAAAAGCAAACATAATGATCAAGCACATGAACTTGAAATATAATTTTAAAATGCTCAAGAACTGTAGAATAATCCTGGCTAAATACCATTTTTGTTCAATGAAATGTTTTGTTGCCATTAGATTTTGAATAAGCAGAAAATGATTTATGGCTATTTTTTTCTCAACAGTTAAGAAATTCACGGGCAAATATTCCCATTTTTCCATATTCAAGAATATGGACTCTATTTTAAATGAAATCATTATTCTTGGTGAATATACAAAAGTATATTTATATTTGGATAATCATTTTTAACCACACNGATAGGTTTTTTCCTAGGATCAATTCTTTGGTCAAGTGATGGGAATCTTCAGATGGCCTAAGACATTGTGATCCACTGGGGCTTTGACTTGGACATGTTAAATAACGACTACAAGACCCAAATCACTCTGAGCCTCAGTTTCCTTCATTGTAAAAGGCTACAATGACTCTGCCTTTAAAATTCACTCTGAGATCTGCAGATGAAACAAACCATACGATAATTGCCATCAATCAGAGCAGCATCCAAGCAATCAGCAGCGAAATGTGGCTCATCTCCCAGATTAGTATCTGGATAAACAAAGATAGAAACAAATAATTAGACAGGAGAAGCCTGTTTTCATAGGAATCACATGTAATAATAAGGATATTTATTATACTTTTGGGAGGATAAAAGGAAATAAAGATGAGAGGACACACATTTAGTTTCTCTTATAGAGTTGTATCTTGTTTGTAAAATCAACTGGCCCCTATTCCTCCTACTCAGAGGAATCTTTGATAATTCACATGTGAAATTAAAGGCATCTTATTTATTCAGTTATTTATTATTCTCTGTAAAATTAGTTAGGAATTTGTCCCTGTGAATAATGTTAGCCATAATAGTTAATTTACTCCTATTCATTGGCAGTAATAAAAATGTACAAGGGGATGCAGAAACATTATTATTTCTTGCTTGAAGTGCAATTTCATGTGGTGAGAAAAACATGCTAATATGCTGCAAAGTGCTACAGGAATTTAGTTCTCAAAGGAATGGCGGTATTAAATGTATTCTGACAAGAAGGGGCTTTGGAAGGGAAACATTTATCTTCATAGAGTCATTAAATTTACTGAGCAGCACCGCATTCTTACTGCAATCTGCTCACTCCATTAAAGGCAGAGCTGTGGAACAGTCTCTTCTGTATTAGGAACATTTAGGAAATATCTACATTTTTGAAAATTGTAATAATGGAGGGAAAGAAGACTCAAAGAGGAGGAAATAATATGTCCTTCTTTTAAAAAATACTCCTGCATTTAAAAAAAAACCAAAAAAAACCAAACCAAAAACAACAAAAAAAAATCCCAAATACCAAAAAATTAGAAACCCATGAAAAGCCTCAGAAATTGACACTCAAAAAAAAGGAGTTTCACTGCCTGCCTCTGGAAAGAAACGTATTATAGAGGTACTTTGAAAGATAAGACTTTAAAACACTGCAATGAGGGCTAATGGCTTTCAAGGCATTGGCAGCACGGAACTGGCATGCGAGGGATGCTCAAAATAAAGGGATGGGAAGAGCAGCTTTGCACATTCATATTTGTAACTACCTGCTCACGTCCAGACTTATGGCAGGGAAATGGAATTGGAGCAAGGAGACAGCTCCTGAAACTGGAGCTGCTCTTCTCAGGGACATTTCCCCTGCAGTGGTTACTTTATTTCTCTTTGTCTTTGATAGTTAGATGTATTTTAAGTAAAAAGATAAAATCTTTGTGAGTATTGGAGTGCTTCAGTGACATTTTGGATGAATCACAAAGTTCAGACAACCCGATCCAAAAGCTTGGGTCAAAGTCACACCACAACAATCTGCACAATTGAATAAGCAAGTCTTTCCTCCAGAGGAAGCAGGGGACTTTCTCTGGAGAGGAGAAATCTAGAAAGGGTGTTTCTAGAGAGACCTTAACACACTAACCCCAAAATGAACACTCCTGAAATTAGCTATGCCTCAGGTGTGGAAATTGTTACATAAAAGGCACCAGAACCAGGACACAGACATTATTCTTTTCTAGTTCTCTCATAACCTCATTAATGACCTCCAATGCACCCACTGGAGAAGGAAACTACCTGTGCATGTTCTGACTGTGGCAAACATCAGGAGCAGAAAGTTAATTAAATGCCAGTCAAATATGACAGTAATTCTGTAAAAACCATATTTCTGAACAACAGCCAGAGCCATCAATATCATTACTGCAGGCTTCCTACATCAATATCACAGAGTGCCAGAGCTCTCTGGGAATTCATTCAGAAACAAAGCAGCACAAAACCATAACATAAACACCACAAACCCACCGGCCCTCCTAACCACAAAACATGGCACAGAGAAACACCTCCACAAGGACAAATGCACAGGCATCAGAAAAGGAACCTCATGCTCAGTAAAATTGAACCTAACTAAAACCAAGACCAACACTCTTAATGCCTTTACTCACTGCAATGGGGATTATCGTATCTCCCTTAACTGATTTTGTTATTATCACACCCACAGATTCTCTCAAAAACTCGGAAGTGTTTTTGCCTTGCTTGTGAAAGCAAACCAAGCTGTTGATAGAACCAATCAATCCCCTTTTCACAGAGATTGAATGCAAAGGGTTTCAAGTGGTTTAAGTGAACTTCCCCTCAAACTTTTCTTTTGTGAGCAAACAATCACGATCAGGGCCCATAAGTGTAAGTAGTAACTTATTTCTGGATGTAGTAGGTCTGAAGAATGTCTTTCTAATGGCTTTACACCACAGTTCTGCAGATTAGTATTCTTCATCTGGGTTAAAGGTTGAGACCTCCTGGCTTTGTTCTGTCTCTAAATGGGCCAGATAAATATAGTGGGCAGAATAATTGTACAACCATACCAATTTCTAATATACTTCCAGCCAGTTGCAACCTTGCTGTAACACAGAAGGAGAAAAAAAAAAAAAAACTACATCAGGAAACCACAGACTTCCCTAATGGGTTACAGTGCATAATTGAGTATAAAGAATAGTTATTGCCTGAACTACAGTTGAACTGAGATTTCCAGCTTCCCTAGCAAATGTTCTGCTACTGCTGCTAAGCTATAGCAATAATTTCTAATTGTGTGGGTTTTAAGTGAAAAGAGCAAGAAATGCTGTTCGATTGGTTACCGTAAACTATTCCTGCCAACAGCACCAGGTCATTGGAACAAGCCCTGGAAATCAGAGGTCTTTTACCCAAATAACAGTAGCAGAAGCTGGGAACTAATGAAGCAGTGCTGCAGGAGCATCACGCCCATTACACGATTAGAGGGACAGCATTGGACACCATGAGATTGTCACACACCTTGCTAATGAACCATGTTTTACACACATTTAATTAATTAATTATGGCTGAAGTCATTCACTGCTAGCCAGCGACTGCTTTATTATACACAAACCTGACCACCTTACCCGAGTGCTAATGAGCTATTAAGTGGGACTGCACGTTACCAGCAATTTTGTGGGAAATCAAGTAATAAGAGATCAAATATCAAATAAAAAGCTTTTAATCCAAGTGAGATAATTAATTGCACCTCCTGTCTCACAGCTTTCCTAGTACTTTACAAGAAAAAGAGCTTTCTCATCAAGTTAATTTGATCCTATTGCCAAAAACTTTTTTTTTTAAATTATGAGTGCCATTTAGCAAGTATGACGGGAATTATTATTATTTGCATAGCAGTTTCTCCTTGGAATTCCAATAAACTCCACAGACATCACTCCAACACACATGGAAAGAAGTTCAGCAAATCCCAAGAACTGAATAGGTGGGTGAGGAAGCAAAGAGGGGAAGGTTATAATTTCTGCATGGGGGCTAATAATGCTTGACTCCATGTTCTATCCTGGAACAAGAAGGCATTTAAGAATGCATTTCCTTATGCATCAGTTGGGTTTAAACAAAAAAAAAAAAAAAAATAAAGCCACTCTCAACAGCTCCCAAATTTATTTTGGGTGCTCCTAGTTTAATAAAGAATAAATTCTGCTCTGACTTTGTTTTTCCTATTATCCTAAATGTCATAAGACAGTATAGAAGATGATCAGGACATTTGAAGAGGTTTAAAGCAAGCTGGGTTTTTTGGAGTCAGAGGAAATCAATAACCAAGAAGGCCCCAGCTCAGTTTTGGAGCCTAAATATCATTCTTCTTGGGTTTATATTTACAAATGTGTTATAAATCCCTGGGGCCTCGACAGAACTTTTTTCCTGCAGTTTCAGTCAAATGTAAGTTGGCCATGACTTCCACAACACCCATAAACTGTCAAAAGCAATGTGATGAAAGCATACTTTACTTGTCCCTGGATCCAAAATTAAATGTTCACTATGCTTAAAAGTGTTATTATGTTTTAGTCCACTGGCTCATCCCATCATCTCTGTTACCATTTCCTTTTTGCATCTTGTTTTTTTTTTCCCATTACACCTTCTAGTCTTACAGCATTCTACAGCCCATCGTTAGTTAATTCCTGTTGAATTTTATCATTTGTACTGTCCCTAATTGGTTTGTCACATTCCTATTTCCTTCTCAACCCCTCTCCATTTTCCTACATTCTAGCTTCCTCGTCCTTATTTTCCTCCTACACAAACAGTGATATTTATTGATGCTGAATTCAGCCTGCAGGCCAAAAATAATAGTCAGTCCAAAACCAAGTGGTCACAGCCCTTCAGTTTTTCACATATTAATTTCAGAAAAGAGGTTCGATTTGGCTGAATTCCCTCTTCTATATTTCTAGCTACTGAAGAAGCTGCACATACAATAAATATTTAATAGGAAATCCCCTCCAGCTGAATTCAGGCCCCACAGCATCTCATTACCATGTCTTGGAATAGCATCCTCATTGTCACTTGCTTAATTATGCTAAGAAAGAGTTGAATTGTGTGGCTGTTAGGATCAGAAAGTGATTAAATTCACTTGGCAAGACTTTGGATATCTCATTATGGTCCTCATTTAGCATTTCTAATTGAGTCCATTTTTAATTTTTTTTTTTTTTTTTCGTTTTCTAGAATCACGATTTGGAAAAAATATCCCCAACAACAGCAAAAATTTCCTTCACTTTTCCTTATTGAACACAAATTTCTGCCATGCAGAAGAATCCTGTAAAGATTAAAAGCAATTAGATGGCCTACTGCATCACTAATCCTTTTGAGAGACTCTTACCCCTGCTGAAAAGGGGACTGAAGCTCCCTAGAGGAGATACCTACTTTCAGATGGAGTCCTCTCTCCTACACATTAACACCTGCTGAGGATCTTGCCCTCTGTAAATGATCACAAATGACAGCTTGCTCCCAAGCAATCCCCCTGACCTCTACTCTTGAGCAGTTTTTTGAGAGCTTGTCTCCTTATTTCAGGTGGGAGCATCAGCACTCTGAAGGTGAAGATGAGGATGCTTCTGGGAAGGAGATGATTTCTGGATGAGAGTTGCTGCCTAGCTTGCAGGAAATTCAATTCTTTGAAGTAAACCAGTAGAAGTATTAGGTATCATTTCAATCACAATTAACGTGTCAAAAGGCAACTCAAGTGATGCACAAGTGCCAGATATCTGCACAGGGGGTTAATTTCATCCTAAGAAGTCAGATGGCAAGAGAGTGCTCTATTAAAATCAACACACATACAGATTACCAGCAGAGATACAGTTCTCACGTTAGTATTGGGAAAGCCTTTCAACAGCATCATAAAATAAGTTCTCATTGCAATTGTTAGATGCAGGCAGAAATAGGTTGTTCACAAACAAATATACACATATAAAACAAATCTGGAGTTTCCAAAAACAGCATCAGGAAAGCACACCTTTGCAGGTAATGTCTGTGCTGGGTCCTGTCTGAGTGCAGAAACACTGATGGAAATCTCTCCTTCACAATGAAATATAAATACCATACCTATAACCTCTGAAATTAACCATAAACAAAGAATAAAAGACTTTAAAAGTCAAAAATAAAGGCTGGGTATCTTAGGATTTCTCCCACAAAAAGAAAGCAAAGGAAATATTTCCTACCTAAAATCCACACCAGTCTTTAGAACCAACAGCCATTGATGTTCAACTGTGGTTGCTACAACTTCATTTTGCAGAGATGTAGGCAAAAAAAGGAAGGGCCTTAAAGAAACCCTGGAGCAATCCTTCTGCAGGAATGACAAAAATAAATGATACAAATGAAACATATCAGCATCCAGTAAAGTTTACATGTGACATTTCTATTTTGTAGATGCACGTTGTGGTTTCAAGCTCTGCTTCTGTACAGCACCATTGCTTTTAGTCTGCTCCAAAACCTGCTGTGCTAAAACAGCCAACTCCCCCCTCCCAAGCCTCAACTAGAGAATTACACAGAGCAAGGGTACTTAATTTTCCAAAATTTAGTAATTTCTTTTTGTCTTATCCCTGTAGAAGGACTTCTTTTTTTGCAGGATATCCCAAGCACATGGTTCCCTTTTCAACAAGAACAAGAAACTTTTCAGTTTCCTTCTTTGTGGGGTGAACTTATCCCAAGAGGGTCAATGTCTGTCCAGCATATCTGGGGATTTGACACTTTACTTCTAGCACAATTGCCACAGAAAAGTTTCTCTTCTACAGTACCCTAAAAATGTCCTAAAGACGTTCTTAGCTACTGCAAAGCCTGGATTTTGGTAGTCTTACCTAGTTTTGTGAACTATGAAATATTTACCAGGTATAAACCTCTCTTCCAGCAGATCTTAAAAGCCTATTCAGAGAAACAAAGGAAGAAAAAGAAATGGCAGAAGAAAACTCAAAGCCTCAAGGCCACCATCAGCCCAAGGATTTGTGGTTCTCCAGAGTGCATTTTTTTAGTCTCTCTTCAAGCTGGTACAGGAGATTGACTTTTAAGGTTGATGGTATTGATCTAATTCACAGCCCTATACTCATTTATCATGATTCTTTAATCAATAGCCCAGCTACTTAAGATACTAGGAGTTCGGGTCCTTATTTATCTAGATGACATTTTGATAGCACCTATCTCCTTGGGGGCTCTTGTCTTTTAGGTCAGTGCTTCATTACACCTCATCTTTCCCCAAGGTGTGTGAGCAGTGGGAAGAAGTTTCTGTCTCTCAGCTCAGCCTGTGTTTGGGTGTGGCAGGAGCACATTTTGGAGCCCTCAGCAGGTTTTGTCATTGCAAGGGCAGATGGATCAGGTGCTGAGCTGGTCAAAGCTGGCATTCTTTTAGTGGAATCATTCTGATTTTCACCAGTCTGAGCTCTCTGTCTCACAATTCACAGAGGTGCCTTTACTTTTGACACAAAAGGAGCTGTTGAAGTTTAACCAAAAGATGCTCCCAGGTGCTGCAGGTCTCACGGTTTCATCTCTTCACCTTTTCCTCCTCCAAGAGAGAGCTTATTGTCAGACTCTTCAATGGGAGCTTCAGTTCTCCAGAATGCAGCAGCCTGTCTAGAGCACTCAAACGTTCCTGCTTCACACAGATCCTCTCCACTACGAAGTTCTATCAAAATACATGCTGGCAATAAGGTTACAACAAAACCACACTTGTTTCTTTAAGCACAAGTTTGTGGTTTGGTTATTCATTTTAAAGATCATTTCTGTGTTGATTTTTTTTTGTTAGGATGGAGGATTTTTGATTTTCTTCCAGGAGGAGGCAAAGGTTATTTGGCTTTCATTGTGAAAGCAATGCACCTGAAACTGCAAAAGACAGCTGAACATTTCAGTGAAAGCAAGCTAAGAATAAATAGAAACCTTCTGGTCCTTCCTGCTGAGAAATAAAACCCTCTCAAAGCTCTGAGCCTTCCAAGAGTTGTGTGCTGCAGCTCAGTCCTAGGGTCCAGCACTACATTTTCAGCTGGTGGGAAAGCAGGGAAGCTAGTGCAGTTTCATAGAACATCTGGTTCCTGCACACAGTGTTTGCATGCCCCTGCCTGAATCTCCTTCAGCTCCTGCAGCATGCAGGTAAAAAAGACAAGGAATAAAGCTTTGAGCCTGAACATGGCTGTGTGAGCCCCCTCAAAATTTGCCCATTTCAAAACTGAATTTAAGTTTGCACATCTCAAACTAACAAAGCCACAAGCTGCAACTTTTCCCCCAGCTCAGGCCAGCCTCACCAACTGCTGCCTAAGCAATTCTCTGACTGATTTCATGCAGACCATTGTCAACATTTCCTGGTCTCAAACCTCTTCCAAGATCAGCTGTGAATAGAACTGATTTTCCCCAAAAGTAGACTTCATAAAGACATGAAAAAGATTCTGTAATTTGCACGGGAAGGTTTCTGGAGAGAAGGCAAGAGAGCAGAGACAATGAGTTTTCACAACTCTATGAAAATTGCCTTTATAAGCTTTTAATATGGTTCATGAGAAACCATTCTTCTGCAAAAGAACCCCAAACTTCTGAAAGCTTCCTTTGATTGGATAAGTGTTAAATAACCATAACTTACAAATGTAAATGCATACACAAGGATTAAAATGCTGTCAGTGGTGCTGCTGTCATTCTGAGCATTACTTTGTTTTGGAAGTAACTCCACCTGCTGCAGTGGGGTTCCTCAGAGAGCACAGTGTCACTGCAACCCAGAGCTGTGGGATTCCTGCCTCCCCATCTCTCCTTTTACACATCTTCTCTCCAGTGTGGTGACTGCAGAGTGAGTGTGTGTGTGCCTGCTGCTGAGCTTTCAATCTGTCACCACAATGGCTGTGTGCCACCCCAAGGCTCACCAAGGGGCCACACTGCTCCCTTGTCACCATTCCTACCCCATAAACTTCCTTGCTCAGCCCCTCTGTTAACTGTAATCTCACAGGAGAAGAAGGCAGGATTGTGTCCTCCAAGGTCTGTGAAGGGGCACTGTGTGGTCACTGCATCCAGTCCACAGGTACCTATGGACTTCAAGTCGATTGCACCTGAAAAACATTTCTATTGCTTTAGCCAGAAGAGCAAATACAGTCACTCCCCACTAGGAGAGTTTCCCTAAACTCACCATAATGCTGTGGATGAAATCTAATCCTGCACACAAGGCCTTCACAATCCCTTCCATCTTTTAAATAGGTTTATCTATGAGGGAAGTGGTGCCTGAGCTTCTGTACAGAGGGGTGAATTTCACCAGACTATTTACCCAAAGCCATTGCTTCCCAAATCAGTCTAACAACTACAGCTGCTCCCTGACATGCAGGGAAGTGCTGTCTTTTAGAAGGGCTGCTGCAGCTTGTATCTCAAAGGCAGAATAAGTAATGTGGGGTGACAGATGCTTTCAGAGCTGGTTTTGCATTGTAGAACTTACACAGCACATACATAAATATATCTACTACGCATGCAAGAAAGACTTTATTTACACAATTCCTTCTTGTCATATTTAATTCATACCCGCACACACTCAGTCTGCTGTGCTCCAACTTGGCCAAATCCTTGTTCACCAAACTATCTTCCCTCAGCACTGCGACATCCTAGGGGCACACAACTGAGAGGAGAGGGAAAGCCTATTAAGTGATGAGGATGCAGTGTTTATAAAATTTAAAATGTGAGCTGGGTGTTTGGGAAAGAATGAAAAAAAAAAAAATTCAAGAGCTGCATTGAAGTATGCTGAATAAATTTAAAATATTAAATCAGGGCCTTAATTACTATGTCTCTAATCTCATACAGTCACACTTCACTTTGAGGCAATTTGTGATTAAATAATAATACTTTAAGGCAAATAACAACACTTGGCACTTTTATAGTGCCTTTTGCCTAATTAGTTTGGGATTAGTTCCTTCGCATTGGGTATGGGGCTTTGAAGATATAAAGTGCTAAGTATCATTATGACCTGAGGATCTCAAAGCATTTTACCCTACGCATTAATTAAGCCTCAGAGCACTCCTGTGAGGTAGGTAAGTATTATTGTATCCTTCTGCATTTGGCAAGCCCAAATGTAGAGAGGCTTGGCCAGCGTTTTCAAACTTGCAGGCACATTCTGGAAGCGTTTCTGTGCCCCAGCTGCTTTCCTGGGCTGGGCATTCCCAGGGCTCTCAGTGCCCTCCTGAGCATCCTCACATCTCCCTGCAGGGCTCTCGTGGCTGGCAGCTCTGCAGGGATGGCTGGGCATGCCCAGAACTGCTGGGAAATCAGATCATTGCATAGGAAAAAGCCATCAGAGTTCACTTCTGCCTGCAGGAAACCCAGTGAGAAAAGCTATCCTCAATTTCTTGGTCCGAAGAGTGAAACTGAAATATTGCTACAACTCAAATCCGAGGATTTCCGTGGTGGAGTCAGACAAAAAATCATGATCTCCACTGTAGGTCATACAGCCCTCAGACCCTCTCAAGAAACGAGTTCCTTTTCTTTTGTTTCCTCCAGACACCAAAACTCAGAGGCAGCCCAGGGATCACATGCTGCTACCAAAGCAAAAAAATACCAAAAGAAAAAAAAAAAAAAGAAAAAAAAAGGCAACCTGTTTCTTTTTAGTTCACCCATTATGAAAACATAAATCAGCAATAAGAAGCTACAAAATCTTCATTCTATTTATAATTAATATTGTACCTGAAGCAGTCACCTGCAGAAGAAAGAGGTATGAAAGGATTTCAACTTACTTTGATAATTAAGGGTATTTAGTGTCCTTTAAACATAAAGTTTAAAAAAGAGGAAATCCACAATCTGCCTGAATGTTCTTAGTTCAACAAAGTCTTTGAGTTGACAGCTAATAATTAATTAACAATGAATGGTGTCTTTCAGGCTGTCACGGTGATTGACACTATCATCTTCTGAAAAGTGAAAGATTTGTTAATGTGGCAGACTACAGTCTGGGAAACATTAAACCTTCACAATTCCCACTGCTTTCAGCTAAACGCTTGACATGACAGGTTACCAGCTTGAGAAGAGGAGGAGGTGAAGAGAACAGCAGCAACCTCTGCCGGTGGAAGCTCGGTTTCCCCTCCAAGCATTCATTTCCTTCAGAGAGACAGGAGAAATGAGGGGGAAAATCCAACTCGCTGGATCAGCAGGGTTGGGAAGCAGGGATTCCCTCCTCGCTGTGCTGGGGATGCTCTGGTCCTGCCCAGCAGCCAGGCAGGGCATGGAGGGGCCCTGCAGATTCACTGAAGGGCTGCTCCAACCACCCTTCCCTCCACTGGGATTACTCCACCAGCAGTGGACAGTGTGAATATAAATCTCCAGATTTATATTCACCAAATAAACCCCAAACAGCTGTCCAGGTTAGTAACTGAGAGCTTGTTTTCAATTACACGTATTTGTTGATTTTTTAGAAAAATCTTACTTTTACAGACACTGCCAAAAACTACGAAATATGTGTTCTAACTTAAAACAATTGGTTAATTAAGCAGCAAGGAGATACTTAATTGTAGTAAACAAGGAGTCCTGCCATTTCTCCTCCTCACTGTTGCTGCTGGCTGCCTTAAACCCAGCTTTGTCATCCACCTTCCTCTGCTGCTGGCTCTTGGCTTTCCTTAAGCTTAACTCAAGGGCAGCTGCAGTACCAATGAGCTATTTTAGTGTGCTTATTGCCACCCATCTCCTTGGCCTCACACCTGCAGGTCTGGCTGGGCCCGTGTTCTACACTGCCTTTGTTGGCACTTTCTCCACCTCTGTCCCACTTCATGACTCTCAGCTTTTCCACAATTCAGTTGCTTCATGTGTCCAGCACACAGGAAAAACTTTTGTTTGCTTTCAGCCTCCTCCTCCCTGCCTTCCTTTCCATTTATGAGATCTCTCTCACTCTTTCTCACTTAACAATGCCTCATTTGCTAAGCTTCCATCTCAGATCACATCCATTTATTCCACATCAATTCAGTTCACAAAGGAAAGCAGTTCCAGTAGAATCGTGGAGACCAGAATTACCTGCTCCATCAGTTTCTCTGGCATGTCTCTAACAAAGTCTGCATTTCTGATAAAAAATAAATCCACCTCCACAGTTTATTTTTTATCCATAGAGGCTTTTGCCAACTTCCTACCAAGAAAAAGAAAGGACACCAGACTTTTAGGCATTTGAATGTCTTACTCTGTCTTCTCCCTTCTTCCTTTTCTATTCCCATGAGACAGAAATTACTTTGCTTCTGCCAGCTTTGAGCTTTTCAGGAATTGTTCTCAACCTCATCTCATTTCCTATTTTCCTCTGTGTCTCCTTACACTCAGCATTCCCACACTCAGTTTGTCCCTGGAAATCTCCACAGTGATCCTGCTTGCTTCTCCACCTGTTGGTTCATCCCTACTCAGTCTTGCTTTGCTGATTCTGTCTGCATAGTGCTGGGGGTTTTTCCTCTGCTTTTTCACACAGGAATCAGTCAATCCCACTGTCACACCAACATTCTTCTCTCTGGCCTTCCTAATGCGATTGTTCCCCAGCACCATTCCCTCCCAAATCGTGTTGCAAGTACCTTTTCTTGAGTTCAAATCTTGCTGGTTTTCCCCTTCCTCCTTCGGCTCTCCCTTCTCTATTATTTATGAATTGCTTGCCTTGAGTTTTAAGGCTGTTCATGATTTACTGACACATCCCATTTCCTCTCATCTGCTCCCAAGATGTCAGTTCTTGCCTCCAATCAGCCCTTGGCACCAAACTTCTCCATTTGCTGCTTTTTAAAATCAGACCTTTTTTTTCTTTTCTCTTTTTTCTTTTTTTTTTTTCTTTATTTCCTTCCTTCCTTCCATGTTGTCCCCTCACACAGGAAACAACCCAAAAAATTAATTCATTCTGGTTTTCAAAAACTTTCCTTTCCAATAATACCTACAAAAAAATACGACAACAATAGTCCATTTTCTGCTCAGATCCCTTCACCTAAAATATTGTTTCCTTTTGCTATTTACACTGCTGCCTACCAGGAACGGTCAAAATCCCTAAGTGGATCTATCTTCTAGTTGCTATAGAAATAGAAATACTAAATAACAAAAAGAATTTGGAACTAGACTAGGCAAAGTACACACAATTTACACCAGCTTCTCCTTGCAGAGAAAACTCCAGAGAGCACCTGCAAATAAACTAACAACCCCACACGCCTAGCAGGTTTACATGCCAATATTGATGATGGAGATGCCCAAGCTCTCTGCATTAGTTTACCATCCCCCTTCAGGTGTTATTTTCTTTCTTATTTCGAAGAAAGAAGGGGAGAGAGAGGGGACAACAAGACAGCCCCTCAGCACAGAGCCTCTCCGAGGATGGAGCTTGGGGAACCTTGCATTAAGCACATCCAAACCACTGTGAGCTGACAGATGCACAAGAGCAAAACAACCTGACTTCTGTGGGACTCCTGCAAGCACAGTCTGCTTAGTAAAAGGCCTTAATTAACAACTTTGCAAAGGACAATGAGATTATAACAATTATTCACTGCAGGCAGCCTGGTTTTTTCCTCCTCCAGTCTCCAGCATTTGCTTTAGCCTGCATTCCAGATAAATATTTTATTCTGTGCAGGCAGAAGGTTCATTATGTAAGTGACAAAGAGAAAGCATCAATTGCCATACACACAGATCCTAATGCACCTGGTTAATGTAGTTATAATATGTCACTGCAAAACATCTTGTCAGCATTTTGTAATTAAAAAAGAAAAGCTACTACCATAATAAAGGCAATGTATTTAACAGAGACAAATACCACATGTAAAATGATCTTTCAGAGCAGAAATAGACATTACCAAAGAAAAGCCTCGATAACCTTGCCCTACATACTCCAGTACCCTCGAATGCTCTTTGGCCCATAAAGAACCCTTTTCCTCTCTACAATAGCACTATTCAGATAAGTAACACTGACCAATCTACAGGGCTGCAACATTTTTCAAAGGACAAAAAGCATTTCTTTCCCATTGAGTCAGCAGGATATTTATTTCCTTATAACAAAGAGTTTTCTGAACTGCTGAGAGATTTGTCAAAACGGAATCACAAGTGATACATTAAACAACCAGAAGGGAGAACTTATTATTAGGCATTAAAAGAGAAAGCTGCAAGTTTACAAATAAGAATAGGACTGTGTACTTGACTTTGTAAATTCTCAGTTAATGAGAAATCAAACATGAAAGGCAAACATTTAATCTAGAGTAAATTTAGTCATTTAAATCTCAGCCATTCACAATCCTGCTGTCTTACTCTTCATAATACACAGCAAAGGGCAACTGGCAGGGCATAAACACGTGCTTGCTCAGTGCTCTGGAATATACTGCAGTTATTTAAATATCAGTTATCAAACCCCCAGCACAGACTTTCTAGATTTTCTGTGATGAAAATACCAGCTCCCTGCATTGCAATCCAGCCCAGGATAAAAGGCAGGGCACAGCACTGGCATCAGCCCTTCCTGTGGCAAGGCAGCACCTTTCCTTTTCCAAGGACACTCCTGGCTCTCAAGGTGGGGAAGTCTCATTGCCTTGCTCCAGCACGAGCACCCCTGGGTGGTGATCTGCAAATGCCCAGCCAGAGCACACTCAGAGGAGCTGCTTAAGTGTGGGAGCTGACAGTGGTCAGAAAATAGATTTTTAGGCTTCAGGCACTAGCTTGGGGCCTGTGGGAAAAACGAAGTACATAACTCTCTCAACTCTGGCCTGGGAAATCATAAGAGGAACCCAAACAATCCTTGGAAATATTCCTTTTTCCTGACACCTGGAGTTTTCCAACTTGTTTACAAAGAGGTGTAGGGCTCCAAATGCCCAATCATATTGATTGTACCAAAACTCTGTATAAAAGAATCTCTCTTTCAATAAACTTTTGCTACAACGGCCTCTGAAGAAATCGGAGTTCTACGTATCGTTATTTGAGCTGTCCCAAATTGTAATGATACTTAAGAAAGAAGAAAAGGTGGGTTTATCTTTCCACAAGGCAAGCATTGTATCAAGTCTACACTCCAGACTGCAGCCATGAACAGGGTAAGGCACAACTGAGTTTGATTTCCTCCATCAGAGTGTCACCAACTGCATTTTAGCAAGACACAACACGATGCAGGCACAAGACTTCACAGTACACACTGCTCTGACACTGCTGCTTTTCCTGCTGCCACAGCTCCAGAGAAACAGAATCAAGATTTGCTCATTCTTGAGCTTTTTTTCTTTAGCTAAACTAAGCACCTCCCTGCTCAGCCAGCCCTGTATCCAGGGTCCTCTGGGGGGCATTAAGCTTTTCCTGCACATCTAAAGCCCCCAGGAGCCTGCTCAGGATTGCACCCGGGAGTCTCCGTGCTCAGGGCTCGCTCTCCTGATTATCCTGACCTTCCTTACAGCCTGCACAGCACTGGGAGAGGCCTCTTGGGTCACAGGCTTTCAAAATCATACTGCTGGAAGACACCCCAGAAGGCCATTTAGTTCATCTTTCTATTCATGGTGAGATGAACTGTAAATATGGTATTTGCTCTTAAAGGTCTCCAGTGATGCAGACATCACAATTTCCCTGGGAGTCTCTCCCCTTTTCGCTGTCCTTTCCATCAGTGAGGGTTTGGTTTTTTCCTTAATATCTAGCTTGAAGTTTTAGCTTCAGTTTAAGGGTGCTACTTCTTGCCCTCTCTTCTAGGACAAGAGATATTTAAAAAAAAAATACAAGTTTAAGGACAATAATGCACTTCTTCTATAGAGAAAACAGTTTGCATAAGCAAAAACCATAGACCTACCTTCTTCCAAATTTGACCTATTAGTCTAACACAAATGAAAGAGTTTTTTAGAATTAAAGCTCTTTTTTTGTTGTTTTCAAAACAAGCACTATGTGATATGAGAACAGGATACAGATCTGAGTGCAGAGAGAGGAAATATAAAAGAGATTTAAGTTTTGTGCTCATATTTCCAAATGCCTAGAGATGGCAAAGAAAGATGCATATCTCAGTGATGGAGAGGAAGGTTAGCAATAACACAAAGGTTACCATTATTGATTTGAACAGTTCCTTTAATTTAACATTAAAAAGGGACTCACCTCACCAGTTTCTGTCTCTGTAGTTGGACCATGCCCTCTACTATCACACAGTAACACAATTATTCTGCAGGCAGTCAAATTTAAGCCTTGCTCTCCTTTCCTGTTCATTCTCATGTCCATCCATGAGCACACAGGGTATTCCTCTCTAATTTGGTGCCCCCCAGCATAAGCAGTTCTTCATCTGTTACTGCAATCAAGGCTGGAGGGTAAAACAAAGAGAAAAACCAATACCAGAGCTTGAGAACCAGTGCCATGAGCACGTATTGAATGACAATGCAAGAAGGAGTGTATTGGTATTTATTGCCATCTGCACATGGCCAGAACAGCTGAATAGTCCCTATTATATGTATATTTTAAGTGGTTTATGACTTTAAAAGAGCATTGATCAGGATATATAGGCTATTTCAATCCAGAAAAGATTCATCTAATACAATATTACCATGTGGCAGTTGGAAACATTTCCCTGCTAGGGACTCCCTCTATCCTAGATGCTGTACCTACTCCAAGAATATTTCCTAAATGGAACACCTGGGGCTTTGGTTTGGTTTTATTGGGGTTTCTTGTTTTGTTTTGGGTCAGGGTTTTTTGTTGTTGGTTGGGGTTTTTTGGACAGAGGGGGGAAGTTTTGTTTTAATTTATTTTTTTATTTATTCCGTCCTGTCTCCACAGCAGCAGAAAGTTAATCTTTACTTGACGAATGCAAAAGCTTAGACAAATCACAAACACACTATTCAGCATGTCAGGCTTACAAAGAAAGTTCTGGTTCTATCAGTTTTCCACACCACATACAGCTGCAACATTGCCTTATATTACTAATCACTTGCAGTCTTTGTGTCTTGGGTTGTAACAGATGGTGTTTGTGAAGCATGCAAAAGCTTCAGATAGCCAAATGGTACAGCAGTTGAGATAAGGAAAAAAATCCTCAAAACAAAATACCCATCCCTACTGTGGAGGCAGGAATGTGAGCAGTGTTTAAATTATTCCTGGTCCCTGCAAGCACAGTGGATTTACAGACTCTTAACCCTACACAGGACTGGAGTCAATCTTTCATATTTCATTACCCCAGTAAATCCACACAACACCAGCTCGTAGATGTGACGCACAGCAGCACAAGACAGGCCACAAACAACACAGGGAAGTTCTGCTCTTGGCAGAACTGCAGATTACACCAGTGCTCCTCAGGTGTAGCCCACAGATGGTTTGGTGGCATCTCAGATGGAAAAATGCAGCACCCATAGGCTGGGGCACTTCAAAATTCATCAGGGATGCACTGTTAATGCAACCTGCAGAGAGTGCAGTGATCTGTTCCACAGTGACCCAATAAACCAGAATTCTCAGTGCTGAGCTGAGGTGATTTTTAGGGGACTTGTTGAAGCCTCCACACCTCTGGGGAACAATTTTCAGCCACGAGCTTTTTTGTCTATGTGCTGACCTGGCTTAACAGACACGGGATGGATGAAGGACACAAGGCACATCTTCACACCAGCACTTACCTTCCTGACATCTCAGGAGACCTCTCAGCAGCTTCTCTTGTTTAACAAAGAAGGAAAGATGCTAAAGCCCAGGGCAGCTGCCAGTCAAGACCACCTAGGCTTGTTTTGAGATGAAAGAATGGAAAGAACAGAACTAATTTCTGTCAATGCTTCCCTGGATTCAAAGCCTTTCTAATAGCATTTTCAAATAATATAGTTAAAAAATTATGACTGCCTGTTGCCTGGGGTTAATAATCATTCAACAATACAGTATGAGTATTAGATGGGGGGAAAAAAGCATAATTCTTAACTAAAAATTGTGGCTAATACTGGATATTTTTGGACAACAAAAAAGCCCTGCCCCAATTTTTATTTTTCATTCTTTACCTTTCTTTTACACTAAAAATATAGGAAGAAGACAAAGATTAGTTTTTCTTCATTCAATAAAAGAGAATGCTTCTAAAAAGAATTTGGAAGAAAAGTTCTTTTTTATAAATAAAACTTTTAGAAGATACTCTGACCACTGCTCAATACCATTATGCACAATTGCCTCACATTATATTGAACACAGCTGGGATCCCTTATTTCTCTATTTCTGAGGGGTTTTAGCACTGAAAAACCAACCTGCATTGCTTTTAGAACTCTTCCAACATACAGGCTTCAGATTCTCTCACCACTGGCTAGTGGGCTTAATTTTATGGTGATATTCATGCTGTCTTTGCTTTTAGAGCTGCCTAGTTTTGTTTAAATGATGACAGTATTTAAGCACAATGCCAGCCTGAACAGCCCTTACTACAGGTTTTTATGACCTTGACATGCAGCAGCACTGACATTTATTATCAGTGACACCTGGATGATACTTTTGATGTCTCACTATCAAATTTGGAAGCACTGAAGAGAAAAAGATCTTACCATTACACTTAATTGAAGCAGGACTTGTTCCACAGAGGGATGCCCAAGAACATCACTAGAGAATCTTGTTACTGCAGAACTCAAAGCACAGAAAATTAATATGGTATTAAAATACAGAAAAATGTGCTTGACTGGGACGCTTCAGATGCTGCAGGGCTGGAAGTGGAACACAACATTCAGGATGGATTCATTAGAGCACCCCAAAACCACCTTATCTCTGTGGCAGCAAAACTCCAGTCACCTGCCCAGACAATCAGCACTTGCCTTTCTTCCTCTGCATGTCAGGCTCACAGAGCAATCAGTCATTTGATGCTTCTCTGAGGGCTTTCAAAGCACCTGATCCTGAAAGCAACAATGTCCCCTCTCCGACAGGCCAGAACAGAGCTGAGATATACCCCAGCCCTGCACAGGCTGGTACATGATACAGCTCTATTTGCTTCTGCTGTGCCACAAAATAGGGGAGGAAGTCCATGGCAGTGGGAAAAAAACGGCTCAACATGGGGGAAAATGAGATGGAGAGCCCACAGGGAGGCTCTCAATAAAGGCAGTACCTACTCCTACAGCAGCCAGGATACTCAGGCAACACTTCTGTCACTCATGTCCCCCACTGCTGCCATCAGTGACAGAGTGGGCATATAAAATTTGGGTTGAAAATCCCTCTACTTACTTAGAGCTGAATGTGGAAATGACCTTTTGCCATAGAAATACACCAAATATCAGCTGGAGGTTGTTGGCAGAGCTGAACTGGAGGCTTCCCTACATGGCAGAATCTTGCAATAGATGTATCAGCATCTTGGGAGTACCAAGCCCTAGAGATGTAAAATCACACGCTGTGGGAACACAAGCTACATTCTTAGTATTATTAGGCAAAGTCCTGGGTAATCTGATCTCTGTTAATGGTTAAAGAAGGAAACAGCTTCTCAAAGAGGCAATCAGTCTTGCTAAAGTACACGAGCATAAACTGAATCAGAGCTTCAGAAACTCACTTCACATTTTCTGTAAAAATAGAAAAAGTAATATATGCAA
Organism: Hippolais icterina; assembly: GCA_013400075.1. Classification (NCBI taxonomy): domain Eukaryota; kingdom Metazoa; phylum Chordata; class Aves; order Passeriformes; family Sylviidae; genus Hippolais; species Hippolais icterina. The sequence continues at coordinate 18,468 of VWYN01016401.1, read as the reverse complement.
TAGCGCCATTAAAATGCATGTGCATTTGTGTGCAAGTTCCCTTTCTTCTCTTCCTCTCCTCCCCAGCTTGATAACTATATTGTTGATAGGAATAAAATATCAGCCTTTACTTGTACACATACCCAAGATCTTGTAAGTCATTACAACGTGTTTTTGAGATTTGCCACTTCACTGCTCTATAAAAAGCTTCCTGAAAAAGTATTAACAGATGGCCTCTTACTCTCCGAGACTGTTCGCAATACACCAGATGGCAACCTGAAAGAGAAAATCCAACTTACATTTTCAAAACTGAAAGAAATGTGACAATATCCTCACAATAAATATACAGCATGAAGGTAGCAATAAATGATCCGTTTGAAGCAAACTGGCTTTCTTTATTTAAGCAGTGAATCCAGCCCTCACTTTAAAACATATTGCAGAATGCTTCATATCCAACGCTGGAAGTAATTTCTGATGCAAGCAGAAAGTTTGCTTTAAATGAGCAACAGATTTATGAGAGGCAAGGTTATTTGAAAGAGTGAAAAAAATGGCCCAATAGCCTTGGGCATTAAGACTTTCTTTACTGGATCCCTGGTATCTGGTTTGTGTCCAAGAACTAGTCTGTAAATTGCAGCGTTTTTGCTATTAATGTTAGAAGTATTAAACCCAACTTACCGGTCAGGGTCTTGTTAGGGGAAGCCAGCAACTCCTCCAGATCCTTACTGCTTTCAAGCTTTCCAATTCACCTGCCAGACAGCAGCTCAGCTCAGCTCACAAGACCTGGAGAGCTCTGCTAAATGCAATCAGCTTTTCTCACTGTCAGTGGCTGTTCTCTGGGGCTGAGATGAATTCTAAATTCACTTGGATGAATCAGGGTATCCTCCAGATAGAGACAGTAATCATTGCCCAAAGCAAGCCCCTCTAAAACACAGGGACCACTGATGGGGTTACACATGTCTTCCAGCACACATCAAGAAACCAAAAAAAGAGGTCTTTGTACATCCACAGTATCAGCATGATGTGGCTTCTTTTCTGGATAAACTTTTGAGTTGTTGCTGCAATTTCATTAATGTTGATCCAAGTTCTGATCCTATTCCTAATGCCAAAGTCACAAGGTTATTCTGAAGAGATTAAAACAATTCTTGAGGGGAGGGCAGGTAACTTTCCAGCTCTCTCACACCGTGGATCATTGTAATTGTTCCTAGAAAGTTCACCTTTCACATGCAGGACACATCTGGAAATGCCACTGATTTCATCCTCCAAAGGCTCTCCAGGGATAGAGGAACCCAGGGATCTGGCAGTGGAAACACAAATACCTACACCTGCCTTCATGGAAATATAGTGATCAGGTTTTAAGAACAATTCCCTGCTGAAGTCAATATGCCATAAGCACAAAATTGCCTGTAGGACAAATTATAAAACGACAAGCTAGACAGCTGTCCTACCATTGCCCATAAAAGGGAACCAATTCCATAAAACTGCTATTTATTATTAATAATATAAAATATTTATCATTATACCAGATGTATGAAAATTGTCACAGAGAGAGTTCTGCTCTTTGCTTTCACATTGGCAATAAGCCCGTTTTCAAAAGCTATAAACAATAACAAAATTAGTCTATGGAGAGAAGACAATTATAGGACTAAAGCTGGGCTTTCTGAGACAGTGTACTACCACAGAGCTAAAGGACCTTCTTTGTTAGTCTGAGACAGTGGAAGAGCAGATTGAAGAGTTCCAGGGAGAAGGAGAAGAAATCTGCCAAGTTCCAACCTACAGATTCCACCTGGAGCTGGAGCAACTCATTCACCCTAAAGCAAACATTGGCTTAGTTGTCTTCTAATATTGTACAGCTTTATCATTCTCTGATTAGGCTATAGATCCATAATGGTAAAAAGCACACTGTACAAAAATTATTCTTCAGAACAACACAGGATAAAGCAACCTCCTAATGGGAATATTATTAATTTTTTTCAGTTGTTGTCCAAACCATCAGTAATATGCTAAAGCAGCAGTGTTTAAATGGTCTTGAAATACCTTTAAATAGGTGACAAAAAAGTCTGGGTTTGGATCGTGATACTGCCCACTTTGGAAAGTGATAGAAGCATTATATGAATAGCTCACCCAGTGCCCACCTGGTGCTCATCCTCTTCTGAAATCTGGCCAGGCTACCACCTTTACCCTGGTGATAAAATACCACTGCACATCCCCAACTGCACTGCTGCTCCACATCACGCTCCTTGCACAGGCACTGGGAAGGTTCAGACACATTACTAGGAAAGGGAAGGCAATTGCATTGCTTTCATCCATCTTTTGCATGTAGGTACCAAGGTCTGCAAGGCAGGAGATGTGTCTTAGGCCACCAATCCTTCCTGCTCTGGCTCTGGTCTTACTCTGACTTACTGGTGAGCTAAATCAACAGGAGGACAGGGAAGAAATAAGTGGGGTTTGGAGGGTTATCAAGCTGAACTGGTTTCCAGGGAATCAGCTGGAAGAGGCAGCCAGCTGTGAACAGCAGCTCGGAGGTGGGACAGTCCCTGCTGTTGGCAGCTGGCTCAGCCACAGCTCAAACCTCCCTCCTCGATGGTTTGTACAGTGTCTGGCACTGCAAACAGGAGATCTGAAACAATGAACATCTTCTAGGAAAAAATCCAAACTAGAGCACCACTTAAACTGGAAATCCACCTTTGTCATTGAGTGAAACAATGCAAATCTGCTAATCCCAGCGCCTTTCATGCAGTCACACAGGGAGAGAACTTGATTTACTTTATGAAAGAGGCTAAAAAAAGCAGAGTTCCCATTATATTTTATTTCCCCAACTCATTCAATGATCATGAGAGTCTTCGATTGTGTCCCAACAGCTCAGGTTTCCCTTTGAACCCGATGGAATGACAGGGTAGAACAGATGATGACAGCCTGTCACCATTCACTCTGGGGCTGGCAGGCTGGAGGGAGTGCTCTGCCAACGTGCAAGCTCAAGAAACAGAGATGCCAGACCTGAAGAGATGACTGCCCTGGGCTTTTAAAAGCACTTAAACCATTCAGCCCCCAGTCAGTGACTGCTGGCTGTGAGGATCTTTTTGCTTTGCTGGTGCTAAACAGGGAGGTGCTGGTATTGCACCAAGTGGGTCAGGGTTACTGACCATAGAGATCATGGGAGTGCAAGCTGGGCACAGCAGTGAAGGTGCTGTGCAGCCCAAAGACTGCCTGAGAACAGAAATGAAGAAAAGGACACATCTTTGCAGCCTGATCCCCATTCCACTATTATTAATAACATCCTTAGAAAGCTAAATACCCTCCCTCAAACTCATCTCCATGTCCTGCACGTAACATTTCCAAGGCATAATCATTTCTTAAACCCAGCCACTTTTAGACTAATGTATTTTGCTGCTCCAGCTCAAGAGGTACCTGTGTTTTCAGTCTGCAACAGGAGCCTCACTCACCTGGCTTTATTTCTTTAAATTTTCAGTTTAAGATACACTGGGAGTTTTTTTAATGCAAACATGACTTTATATTTTCACTATTCAAGAGGCTCCCTATGAGCTTATCTGTACAGATAGCACATTTTTTGGAATGCTACATTTGATTCCACTCTTACCAACTGTAGCATAAATCATAAAGAATCATGCAAGCATAAAAGTGGTGTGAGGGGAGGAAGTGGGACTTGAGCAGCAAGACTATCAAAATGCCTTGGTCTAGGTTTCTGTCCGCAGGGAAAAAAAAAATCAACTGACACAAAAATGCTGGAAACAGAGATGTCTCCTTCACAAAGACTCAGACACATCTCTTAAGGGTGCAGTATTCAAACAGGAATCAGCATTTTAGCTGGAGACAAATGCTCTAATCACGGTCATGAACACAGCTGAACTAAATGCCTCAGCAGAACCACTCAGTAATGGCATTAGTCATGATAAAGGAAATGACAGGACACACTCAAAGAACACAAACAGAATCCTTTGTGCCTGCTTTTATAAAGAAATAATTCAGAGTATGTATTTGACCAACTTGCTATTAAAATGGCAGCACAGCTCAAGACATCCTTTAAAGAAATGTGTCTGGATGAGAAAGAGACACTCCATAAATTGCTTTTAATTGTCCAGATGACCAATTCCTCTACCGCTGAGCAGAAACGATTCAGCAGGGAAAAAAATTAGAATTGAATGATTACAGAACAATAAAGGCTATTTTTAAAGTAAATTGAAACAAACAAATCTTCTACCTTTATGCATTCCTAAACCTGCCCTTTATTATATAGTGACTAATCTATTCTACATTCAAAGTTGTAAAGACACAACAAATAGGACTCTGAGCCTATCTATAATCTACTTTTAACCACCTCTGCTTCAGACAATGATTTTCTCTTCCAAGCTAATTAGCTAGCCCTGTCAGGAGAAAATGCCAATGCAGCTAAAGTGACTATATAAAGAATTAGCAGTAAAAATTTCTGAAAATCAGATTTATTTTCTAAGCTACATACCAAGTCAAAATGTCCAACTTATTACCTAAGACCAAGTGATAATAAAAGGGTGATAGTTTTTCTTATTGTTTAAAATTTGGAAACACTACTTACATGCTTCTAAATACTTAGCATGCTTCTAAATACCAAAAAACAAAAAAATTAAAAAACAGAGAATAGAAGCACTCCACTACTCTTATGCAATAGCTGTATGACTTACAGCAGCTGCTGATTAACCAAATCCCAAGTCTTTATTTCAAACGCAGAATGAAATGTTTAGTGGCAGCTAATATCCCAGAGTTTCTGGTCCTCGGGCTCCCGTTCTTTGATGTGTTACTGACCTCTAGTCGAGAAGCTCCGGAATTACAGAGCAGAGCCGCTCCCACATTGCAGAGGCATGGGAAGAACTCGTTGCAAATCCTAACAAAGCAGGGCAAAGCCAGAGCAATCCTGCCTCCTCCCAGCTGTGGAAGAGGTGATGCTCAGCAGAGCCGGGCACTGTCTGTAGGTAGGGGAAGGTTTACACCAGGTTTGTAGGCAAGACTTCATGTAGAACTTTGTTGAATTTCCTAGTTTTTAGCTTTAATGTCTTGTGATTCATTTAAACCTCTCAGGAAGAGTGAAGTACTGTTGATCTGTAATCAAGGATAGAAGAAATTTTGAGAAATCCAGACCTGGCTCTTCTTTTAAACTAAAAACTATGAGCAAGTTTGAAAGGAGAGGTGCAAGGGAGATGTGGGAGCCTCATGAAGCTGAACTAGCACAGAAATTCCCTCCTATGCTCCCAAAACCTTGCCACATTTACCCAACACATTCCTCAAAAGTGAACAACAGACCTTAAAACACAGAGCACCGAGACAGATTTTTTCTTCTAGCAGAAATGAAATCCTGCTGATGAACACTCAGTCCCCCACTCAGGCAGGTCCCTGCTGGTCCTTTGGTGGCACCAGCACTGGGATGGTTGTGCCACAGACTTCTGGCCTGGACTCATCAGAGCATTTTAAACACAAACTCAGCTCAACTGTAGTGTTTTACTAACTATAAATGTACTTAAGTGTGTGGCTTAATGCTTTACTAGGTCAAGTTCTTGTTGTATTTGATAAAGGTAAATGAAGGTTTGGGCTGACTCCTTTCACAAAGTGAATCTTCGAAGAATCCTTAGACAATCCTTATTAAGGCAGTGAAAAATTCACATCTCATTTGCATGGCTTTATGTCAGAGAGAACATTGTTGCTTTAACTGAGCAAAACAGAACAAATACAAAAGATACTTGGGTGTTTCCACCAAGTATTTTCTTGGAAAAGAGGAATTGCAGGCAAGAGTAGCAGTTATAGAAACAAACAGCCCTCAAAAGAAACGAGGGTTTGCAAGTTCTTAAAATATGAAGATCCTTTCAAAGAAAAACTCATCACAGCTTCCCTGACCAGAATGCTATAACTCGCAAAATAAATAGCTTTAATCTCTGCTAATCTTATTTCAGCAAAGAAAAGATAAAGCTGGCGACAAGAAAATGATTATTCCATCAAGTTCAATAAGTCAATCTATTTTTAACATCCCTGATCTTGATTTTGTTTAGTAAAACAAGGTATCCAAGTTTTCCAGCAGAGCAGATAAAGGAAAAAGATGAGTATCCCACAGCTGCACGTAATGAGGGCTCCTGAAGTAATGGATCACATCCTTCTTACTGTGAAATATTCAAGAGGGCTCAAGTAAAGAGAATCATTTCCTTCAGCACAAGATCAAACTCACTTTGAAAGCAGGAAAATGTGGGAAGTATTAGGCTAGGCTGTAGGTTCAGTCAAGGATAGGTATTACACACTTCATACCTGCCAAGATTTGTCTTCTAGGAATTATGTCCTAATTCTATTACCAGGAAAACGTCTCAGAAAAGGCTCTGTTCTTTAAAGCTGGAATAGCAGACACAGAGATCAAAACAAACTTTTTCCAGGCATGCGATTAATATTTGCCCTCTTATTAGGCAATTTGTTGGGAGGGAAATAAAAAAGAAAAAAAGGAAAAAAAAAAAAGAGAGAAGCCCTGCTTAAAAGTTAGCACAGATCTCTTGCCAGGGGAAGCATTTTTTGGCTGTGTAGCCTGGCTTTCCTGGAAGCAGGAGAAGTATCTGACAGCAGCAGGGGGTGAGCTGTGAGGCAGCACAACAGAGCTTGACAGTGGCAGTGAGGTGGGAATTGGAACAAAAAGCTGCTGCTCCATTCCTCAGAGAAGAACGAGAAACTTCCAACCCCTGAGCTGGAAGGGACCCACAAGGACCATCCAGTGCAACTCCTGAGCACTGCAAACAGAAATGGCCTAAACCCAACTCCAGCCCTCAACACTCTGCTAATGTGAATAATTATTTGTGAAGCCAGATTAGAATTGGCATTTTAATGCCGTAAGGAGATGCATGAATTGGGATTTGCCATCTCTTTCTGGTTCAGAAACTTGAATTGACACTTGTAAAGTGAGTGGCTTCATTTTGATGCAGATGAACACTCTCCTTCAGAGATCAAAATTTTTTTGTTTTGCCTTTATTATTCTTACAAAGTAATTGCATTCTCATTTGTTATAATACCCTTTTAAACTATGTCAAAATTATGCAATATAATAAAAATTGAAATAAAATTGAAACTAAGGTCCCTGATCTTATCAAAGCAAAACTTTTCAATATAGCTGTCACCAAAGCAATATCTCTACATAAGACAGTTTGATTTAATCAAATCAACACTTCCCTGACAAGAAATATAAAAAAAAAAAGGCTGCAGTCAGATAATACTCAGGCAGCTCTTATAATGTCTACAGAAGATGCACAAGCAGGACTTTGTTCATTACTCTTGCAGCCAACACAGCACTGCAGTGTCACCACACTGGTGCCATTTGTCCCCAGGCAGCTCAGCAGAATCCAACCCCAAGGTCTGCCAGACCTTCAGGGCAGGGTGGCTGTGGAGCACAAACGTTTATGGGTTCATAACCTACAGGTAACTGCTCCTCAGTCACACAGCAGGCAGGGAATCCTCAGCTACCACATGCTAGAAATGACAGACTTTGATTCTACTGTGGCATTGGGACCAAAAGAAAAGGGCAAGGGTTTTGAATGCATGGATAATGCCAATATGGATGTACTTGGGACTAAAATCACAACATACTAAAGCAGGTTTTCAAAAGTGCTTCAGAGATAAATTCAAAGAACTTGTGCAAACACAACATTTACAAAGCTTGTAGATTTTAAACTTAAAACACAGGAAAAATTAGAGCAGAAACAGGAAGATCTGAGTTCCCTAAATCTCTGCAGAAACTAAAACCAGAGTTCTAAATATTTCCCCTCCCAATCTTGTTCTCCTTAGATTTCTGTTCCGTTTTCTTGCTGGATCCTAATCTTTCAGATCATGACTTAAATCTGATTTCATTGTTCATTGCATCTTACTGTTCCTTTCCCTGTTCCTTCACTCTCTTATCCTGCTCCCTGTCCAACTGCACCTACAGAAACATCTCAGACTTTGCCATTTCTTCTTGCTCAAAGCTCCATTATAGCTGAGGCCTTCACACACTGCTGGATAGAAATGTTCTTCTGCTACTCAGCACTGAGACAAGTTTTACAGATAGAGGGCAAAAAGCTCTTTTTGCTGCTTCATATCGTGGATCCTGACATTGGTAGTCTATCTTCTTTCATAAGCAGAGCTCCCACAGACTTTAAAAGGAGACCTGTGCATTTAGGCAGAGAAGAACATTGGAGTCAAGATCCACCCATGCAGATCTGAAGATAATTTTCATTAGCTAGGAAGTCAAACACAGAGACATAAAAAGTTTGACACAGAGTCATCTTAACTTGGTTGGGAGTTTCTGATGTGAAAAGCAAGAAGTTCCATAGCCTAGAAAACTGTAAAGTGCTGGAAAACCTAGTTACCAGGAGGGCAATTTCATTCTTTATGTAGCGTTTCACATTTGAATGCTAAGTAACCACTGGAGGGAGAGGAAAAAAAAAAAAAATTCAACAAAGGAGCTCAGCTGCAACTCCCAGGCATTTCCCCAGTATATGAAACGTAAGCTGTGCACAGTGCCCTGCCAGTCTGGGTGCCAACCATGACATTATGGTCCTTTTGCCACTGTGATATTGCTGCCTATCAGAGAAAACCCACCAGGGATTGAGAAACATCCCTGCTATTGAACCATCACGTCCCCATCCCATCCCTCATGCTGTGGAACACTCGTTCCAGCAGGGGACTCCACTTGACCAAGACAACACAGCAGCAAGTCACTAATACATAATTAACATGCAATGGTGATTAATTAGGTAACATCTGACCAATAGCTGGGGCTCTCAACTGCCTTTGCCTGCCTCAGCACACAAACACACTTGCAACTCTCACATAAATCCAGAACCTACCCCATTTCCCCCAGCAAGCACAGGCCAAAGGGGGGATTCCAATCTGTTGCACAGCGCAGTGTGGAGCTGCATCATTTCCATCTACTCCGGTGTGCACAGCATGCCTGAAATTAGACCCAAATCTTTGCTTTGCAAACAGCATGCCATAAACATTCCTGTAGTGCTACAAAGAACACCCAAACACAGCCGCCTCCATTTTCTTTTTTTTTTTTTAAGATTCCCATTGCTTTTGCTTTGTACATAGTGTGTATTCTACTTTCCTTCAAAAAGTTTGATTTTAGGGCTCTGTGCACTTGAAAAAACATCATGAGTTATGATTGACTGATGTACAACAGGGACCAAAATCTTAATTCCATTGCTTAATGACTGCTGTACATTAGCTTATTAACAGAGGTCTGTTTATTGACTCTGCTCTGTGCCAAGTGCTTACGGCGGCTACTCTGCAGTCCCCAGTGGAGGCTCTCCACACACGTACCACAGGTAACAATTCCTGCTGAGGCAGCACCATGCTGTTCCTCCAGCTGTTCTGGTGCCATCCTGAGAAATAGGGTCAACGCTGGCATCTCATTTATTTCCTGATGCTTGGCTTGCATCCTCTTCCCTCCAGAGACAGCGCTGCTCACAAGAGCACTTTACTTTTATTGCTCCTGTTAAGCTCTTTTGTTCTTCAGTGGAGGCTGCTCAGCCCAGCAAGACCCACAGCTCAGGCTCCTCAGCAGAAGCAGAGCTTGGTTTGCTTGAAAAAAAAAATGGGCCTTCTCCATTTGTCACTGCTGGATGTGCACCTTGCTCCCTCAGTTCCACAAAAAAAGCTAACATGGCACAGCAAGAGCAGAGGTTTTTTTCCTGCTGTGCCTCTTTCATCCCCAGAAAAACTCTGCCCCAGCTCTCCAGGTGCACTGTAGAACCCTGCTCAGGGACTTCTGCAATTACTCAGGAACGTCCTTGCCCTGAGCTTGCAGATATATCTTGATTCACTGGCTGTCAGAGACAATTCTGTTTCATGTCTCCCCAAAAGATTACTGGATTTTGATTAAGAAAGGTCAAGGGCAGCTCTTCCCTTTCAATATAAAGACAATGACTTGAGGAAAAAAATACTCATCACCTAGCACCAGGACTTTTATCTCCACTTGAAAAATTAAATTGCCTGAAGTGATGGAAGGCTTAGGGCAGAATATGCACAGAAATGTTTCCATGCAAGTAAAATCCTAAATAATTTATCTACATGCTATAATTTTACATCTCCCAAAAACTCTGAGGTTTTTTTTTTTGCAGATGTCTTAGCAGGAAAACAAAACACAAAGCTCACATAGCCGAGTCTCAGATAATACCCATTTGCCAGAACAATTTTAAATGCACATTGTATTACTGACCCAGCATACCAGAGATTTAGATTAATCCTTAACGCTTCAATACATTCCCCAAAATAACTTCCCCAATATTTGATTTTCCTTTGAAGGAAAGTGTGTCAGAGATATAATTAGCTCTGGCTGCAGACTCCAAATCTCTGCCTGGCACTGCTCTCAGTAAAACACACCTTCAGCCAGTGTGAAATTGGTACAGCTACATCGAATCTGCTACATACAACTGCAGTACTTCACACCAGCTGAGGATCTAAGTATATATGCATAAATGAGAGAAAAATACATTTTTACCTGGAATAATAATGCTGCAGAACACATGGGATCTCGGGCTGAGTAAAACAAATGACAAGTTCATAAGAAATACGTTCTTGTAATTGAGTTTAAGGCACTAAATAACCACTGTCTTCTAACAGAGAATCAGATGCATGGTGGGTATCCCTACATTAATTAGGAATCAGACTGTCACATGGATTTTAATGAAATAAAGTTATATCTATGGCATCTCCAGAATATTAAAGTCAATTTGTCTGAGGAAGACAAGTAATGGCTGGCTTTTTGTAGGAATTGGGGCAGTTCATTAAGGAAGGTAGCAGGAATTAACACCATCTGAAAGAGCTCTTATTTTTTTAAGGTACCAATTCTGAGACTCTCGATTACCAAGATAGAACTGCAGAAATCCAGCAGGCTGATAGAAAACAACACAAATTACTGCCCTCACACTAAAGCACCGTGTACCTTCTGGCTTCGAGCACAAAGTACAGACAGCACTTAAATAAAATACTCAGCAAAACCATTCTTCTCAGATACAAGCTCCCAAACATATTTACCTTAATGCAGTTGGCCATCTGGACATTACCTACAGCACAGCTTAGGACAAGTAATGCTCCACATCCTGTGTTGCTAAATGCCACACTAAAAATTTAAATGGGAGGCTTTTAGCTCTCCTAGTCCAAAACAGAGAACGCCAAGGCCATTAGCACTTAGGAAGGCAAACATCCAGGTCTGTGTCTCTGGATGTGACAACCCTCAAGTGCACTGAGCAGTTCTGCAACCAGCCAGCTCCAAAAGCTGAAGGTTTCCATCTCCTCTCACCTGTGGAAACTCATTAGACCAACCCACCAATAGAGCATATTGGTGTTACCTTAACCCCCCAGTCTTATTTAGTGTTTCCATGATGAAAATATTCATTTCACACACATTAGCTAATTATAAATTCAGATTCTCCTGCTGTATCATAAGAAGCATGAATTCCAAATTAAAGCTTTTATTTAAAATAATTAAATTTTGGATAAAACACACAAAGTTTCTCTTTGGGCTCTAGTAAGAGGTAAGGCTAGTGAGAAAAAACACCTCACAAAGCAAACTTTCCTACTATCAAATGTCTGCTTGACTACTCCAGCCCCAAGTCTCCTGGGTAAAGGGGGCAGGACCTGTGTCACAACTTATATTCTCTGCACAACCACTCAAACATGTAAGTTTCTGCTTTTCCACCTTTCACACCAACAGTTTCAGCACAGATAATGAAATTTAATTCCTCACTTGCTACAGAAGATCACTGAGATGTTTCAGTATGGGCCTGATGCTCTGTGTGGCCTTTTCAGAAGTGTTACAAGCTTGTGTTTGAAAACACAGCTGCAGAAGTTCCCTCTGACTACTTCTGTAACAAGACAAAGGCAATAGCTAGTTTTGATACAAGATGGATTTTTATTCAATCCAAATGTTTTCTGTACAACAGAAAGGTTTTATACAAAAGAAGGAAGCATTCACTCAGCTGCAAGAACAGGCACAAAGAAGTTTCTGAACCCTAGTGCTTTAGAAAGCCAAGAATTTTTTTGAAAAACCAACCATGTGAAGTATTGTTATAGATATTATAATCCTGGTTTGGGTCATTCTCCATCATGTACAACTCTCCTGCATGGACATGCTCGAAGTTAGCAGTGAAGTTTTTGGGATCAAACTGAACCCACAGAGTGTACCTGTAGTCGATGGTACGCAGGGAATAGCCCATGATCCTGATGTCTTTCAGCTTTGGTTTGTCAGAGTTCCACTGGGGAGTGTCTGCAGGCCGGGGATATTGGCTGAGAGCAACAGGTTCTTCATTAAAACACCTCTCAGTGTTATCACACCCTTCCTTGCCTTCCTCCACCCTTCCTTCAGAGACATTAAAATAGTGGACAATGCTTGTCCCCTCCGTGCACAGCTCAACACCAAACGACGTCTCTGGGCACGCAGGAGGAACCTGCAGGCCAGCAAGTTCTGCAAGTGTTGGAAACAGGGACACCAGCTCCACCACTGTTTTACTTTGCCCTAGAAGAAATAATATCAAAATGTAAGTTATGGAATAGGGTAGTTGGACGACAACTTTTTCTAATAATTTTATAATTTCTAATAATTTTTTATTCAAAGTGCTCTGTACAGGATTTTTGCAGGTAGCAAAATCAAGGCAATTAAGGAGTGGCAGTCAGCTGTGAAGATGCCAGTCCATGCACTTATGATGTATTTCTAACAAGAAAACTTCTGCACTTATGTTTCTCCAATGGCCTTAGAGATAATCACATCCATTAGTTTGAAAAAGAGCTCCTTAGAAAGGCAAAGTAAATTCTCAAGGTGCCTGGAGACACATCACCACCTCTATTTACCCACTGCAAACAGAAAATAAACACTGGAAATTTACCTTGAGGTGCTGAGCCTCCAATATGGCTAAAAGGGTCGAGGTAGGGGAAGACCCTTGCTCCCTGACTGACAGGGGAAGTTGTCATTCCTGGGACATAAAACATCAGTGGCACTCGGGTAGCAACATCAAAATTGCTGTATTTTGCCCATTCACCATGCTCTCCCAGGGACCACCCTAGGTGACAAAGAACACAAACAAAATTCAGAGCAGATACTGGTTTGTCATCTAGTAGCCATTTCCTCTTCATTGTAAATTGACTCTGACTGTTGAGGCCACTAGTCTATTATAAAGGTTATAGTAAAAGGTAAATAATCTATATTTAGATGTAATAAGTCTTTTCTCTAATGTGGAAGCTATTTCAACAGCCACCTAAATCTTGCAACTTGATACTCTTTCATAAAGGAAATAATTACACCTTTCCTTACTTCTAGATTCTCAAGATTAGAACTAGGAAATTAGCATTAAAACGGCAGAGAAGAGGAATTGGGGTGTGTCACAGTGCCTGCAAGAGTCTCCAGATCAATTCCACAAGGCATTCATTTAAGTTTTGGGCAGCTGCCAGCTCTCCAATACTCCTGTTAACACTGTGGCTGAACATCCCTTGGAGCCAAGGCTGCTCTCTGTGCCAGACTGCCTATCAGGATGCTACCCCTGAGGAAGCAATAGAGATAAAACTTTTCAGCTCTCCTCTTCCTCTTGAAAGAGATGCCAACCTGACTTCCCTTCAGGCAGATACACTGCCAGCTTCATTTTGGGGGAAGACAAAGGAACTCTGTGACAGCTATGTTAACACATGTTTTTTCTTGATCACTTTGCCAGCCATGGTACTGGAAACACCAACTGTTTACAGTTATCCAAAGCAAGGAAAAGAAAAATTCAGTTTACAAACAAGTCAGAAGGAACATCTAGAGTCACTTTAGTACCAAAAGTATTAATCCCATTGCTCTGCAATTTGTAAGAGCTTGTTTATACATACACGCTCACAGAAGTCAACCCAAATTAACTATATATGTGACTTTAAATGGATGTAGTTAATTCACATCCTAACTGGTTTAAATCAGCTAAGCCATCCCGCAATTAAATGGATCATGACAGGGTTATTTTAATGAATATTAGAGTATTGAAACAAGCATTAAATGCTTGAGGCATTTGTCCCACAGTTCAAATTAAGTTTTTTAGCACCAGGATCCAGAGTGTGCAGGATCTCAGTTATGAGAGGGAACCATATCCCTATCAGTTTAGATGCTCTGCAAGCAGCAATGACAAGTGTAAGAAAACACACTTGAGCAGTTAATGAGAAAGCCTGTTACCCACTGCACCAGATGGCTTTCTACAAATGCTAAGGGGGGAGGAATGGTGGCTGTACTTATGGAGCACAGCTCCCAGCAAGAGTCACTCCTTGGGTAGGGGGTTGGACTACATCATGCTCAGCCCCGTGTCCTGGCAGGCAGCCTCATCCCTCACCAGCAAATCCTCAACCTGATTAAAGTGCCTGGTGGGACAGAACTGTGCAGCCACAGAAGCCAGTGCCAGTCCCCTCAGTCTGGCTGAGACAAGCCAGAGGTACAAGGTATGGCAGCTCTGCTTGACACTATAGAAACACACTCTGGATTAATATGCCAGCACTGAACTGCACAATGAAGTTCTTAACAGTAAGCTCCAGAAAGATTTAAATGCTTACCATGATCAGCAGTAAAAACTACAATTGTGTTATTTGAGAGTCCTACATTATCCAAAGCATTCAGAAGCAGGCCAATCTGCACATCCAGGTAAGAAACTGCTGCGTAATAACTCTGACGAATCTGCCGCTGCAAGTTAAGAAAACAGGAGAGGAAAAATGAAGTTTCTCCCCAGACACATACAGCAAAACCAGGGGGTGGCTGTGTAAAAGAACTAAAGGACTCTACTTGTAAAACTTTAATTTTAATTATCTGCAGCCCAATCAGTGTTCCAGAAAAGGTAATCTGGGAGGGAGCAGTAAGAACCACCTCCCAGAAGTGATTTCAAGCAAAACACTGCAAACCAATTCATTTTGCATCTCTTGGTCTAACCAGTGCACCTAATTTTGGCATAAGCACTGGAGAGTCAAGGAAAATCTTGGAAAAGAAGATGCACTGGGTGCCAGCTTGAAACAGATAAACAGACTCAGATAATGAACACAGACACATTGGTAGCTGCTACATACATTCCCTCACACGCAAACTGAACTGCAGTGACAGTGAAGGTTTGCCTGCAGAGCTGGAAGTGACAGTGTACAAGGCAGGGAATTCAAAATTGCAAATGGTCAGTTGCTGAATAACTGGGAGCATCCAAGAGCAGCGGACTCCTCCCTTACATTTGAACAAGTGAAGGCAGTTTGACTTCAGAGCACTGTGTTGACAGCTTACCTGGAAATCATCTGGCAGTGGTCCATAAGGGAAACTAACATTTAATGCTTCCACATCATCCCTCTGTCTGATATCCGTCCAGGGGTTGTATGCCACAGGAGGCAGCTTCTTAGGCACCCAGGGGTCTGGGGCCAACGTGACATTTTCCAAGGGGTACAACTTGAGAAATTCCTTTACAACACAAAACACACATAAAAACTGTTCTCACCTCCCACATACACTGTGTTTAAACAGCAACCACTTTTCCTTGCAGGACTCTTAATTGTTACAGTTTACAAGGCTTCATTCCCCTTCTGCCAGAGTGTGAAACAGCAATAACAGACATCCCCAACCAATTCCTGAAAAATACTCAGTTTGTAAATACCTAAATCCAGCCTCCTGCAATAAAAGGTCCGACACCACTTTGAAATCAGTAGCAGTTTTGCCACCAAGACAAACAGAGAATGAAATACAAGATTTTGTAAAGCCTCATTATATCACACTCCATCAAGGTGAAGCCCATCTCCATGCAGTAGCAGGCAGCATTATGGTGGCAGAAGTCTGGCTTTTGCCTGAGGAGTCACAATTCATTCTCATTAAATGTTCTGAAATACGGCACAGGTGACTCCTGAAGTTACACCAAATCAAGGCTGATTTCCAACATGCTCTCCAGAAACAGCAATAAAGCATTTGTGGGAACAGCTTTTAAAAACAGAAGCAACATTCATCTCAGTTCCTGCAGGTTTCTCCTCTCACCTGTGGGTACCTCAGTGGGATATGTGGCTTGTGGTAACCAACAGCCAGGAAGAACTTTTGCCTGTTGGTTTTCATGATGTTCAGTAAACGTATGGCCTCCTCAGTGCTCTGGATATCAGGCAGAGTCCCCCCAGGCATTTCTGTCACATTCACTGGGCACACCAAGTTTGCATAAAGTTTTCCATCTTTTCCTCTGCAAGTCTTCATGAAAAAAAAAAATAAGTTCAGTAACTTCTGTTAAATACAAAGACAAAATCCTCTGTTCTGTAACTTTAAAATCAATTTGTTTCCACCACCAAAATAATACAATTTCCATGCCTATGAACATGCAGAAATCCTCTGTAAAGCTGGGTAGAAGATTAAATGTAGTCACATGGGTGAAAAGCCCACAGCTTCTATGATGAATAGAATCTCTGATCTAACGGAGATGCAGCAGCATTTGGTTATCCTATATATACATACATTTTATTTCCTTCTGATTCCAAGATTTCACAGAAATCTGCCTGGAAGCTACTGACTTGGTTTCATCAGCAGTGGCTGATGTGTAATCAGTGAAGAAAAATAAATTAGACTAAACAGTGGCCAGGGAAAGGTGGCCTCAGCAGGGTGTTTGGGAGGGTTCCTAAATGAAAATACTTTTCTTTAAGTCTGGATGCAAAAGTTGCTGCTGTTAAAACTAGCCTTTTTCCAGCACAAAACCCAAGACCAAAGCACTGCCAAAGCTGTCTGTACCCTCATGACTGCAGCTCCTGCTGGGCAGTGTACAGACTCCAACACATGAGGCTAATGCAATGTTTGCATAAAGCTAAACCACATTCTTTTGTGTCACACTTAAGAGTAAAAAACATTCTAGAAAACTGGATCAGATTATAAAGTTTCAGATTATTTAAACATTATTTTAATTATGGCCCCTGCTCACTCAGTCCTGAGCTCTTCATCACATTAAGTTTACCAAGTTTACCAAGACTACTGACAATATTTTGTCACTAACTAAAGCAAAGCCAGATCACTTGCAGGTGCAAGCTGACAACCACACTTTTCAGATAAAGGAATTCACAACCTAGACCCAAATAAGGATCATTCTTGCTTATATCTCAGTGACTAAAGTTTCCAAACACCAATTTAGAAATACTTAAAACATCTGCAGGACTGGCCCATTGATTAACAAAAGACACATCTGATAATCTAGGCCTTCTTTTGGAAAGCACAGAAACAAAGCATTGAAGTGATTATATGTTTTTCTGTACAAGGAAAACAAGCCTCAAAACCCAGAGAGCACAGCCTGTCCTTGATACAAAGAACTTGGTTATATCCTGAACACCCTTCCCTGTTAGAGTGCCAAAAATCACACTTACCTTATCATTCTCATACTTTTCAGCTGAAGGATGAAAGGGTGGAATGGACCAACTGTAAGGATAGTCATCACTGTGATTGGATGAAACCCCTGGAATGGATAAAGGTATTAAAAATGCCTTCATAGTTCACTGAACCAGGAAGAGCTCAAACACAAATTTAACTTGTCTTCAATTGTTGGTTTTTTTTTCTTTTTCAAATATGCTAAAGAAACATTTCAAATGAATCTTTGACAACTGAGGAAAAGAGAACCAAGAAATATAAGTCAAAAAGTTTAAGACAGGTATTTTTCCCTGAAATAGAATTTTTACTAGTGAGGGAGACTCAAGCCTGTTGAAGAGCCTTACTTCAGGGAACACCAACAAAAAAACCCAAAAAACCAAAACCCAAACCAAAATAAAAATTAAAAAATATATATCAAAAACCATCCAGGATGAATAACAGTCTTCATGCATATTCTTGATTAGCTTTACTATAAACTGAAACACAGACTAAAACTATCCACACAAGTTTAGTTCTAGGATAAGTAACTGCCAAAAAGAGGATCAGTATTACAATATTTTTCAACTCAGTAGTGTTACTGCTTTTCAACTAGTGAACTGATTTCCTACTGAACTTGAAGCATTAGTCATACATACTACATGTCCTGATCCAGACTCACAGCTTATTAGGAAACATGATGCATGTACAAGCAGAACTAAGCTAACAAGTAATTTAATTTTCAGCAGGTACCTAGATTCCAGATGTATTTTTAGAATGTCAGACATTTATTCCCACAATTCCCAGACAAGATGGGAAAACATCCACTAGATAAAAGTCATCTAATCCATTTCTAATGCCTTAAGACTTAATGACAACCACTGTAAAATCTGGCTTATGATTATGATTTAGGTTCTTAATATAGACGAGAATCACACATCAATACCTATGTAAGTTTGTGAGACTATACACATCAAGCATTTCTGTGTTAAGCAAATGACAATTCAAACCTTACCAGGATGAAAAACTTTCCCCACAGACAGGGTCACGTAGCCGTTTTCCTTGAAATACTGGGGCATGGTGGAATAGTTTCCTGCATGAACTCTCCAGTAGGAGTAGAAATCGTAGAGCCGGGTGGTGTCAGGCCTGCGGCCAGTGAGAAA
>VWYN01016400.1:236039-253573 GCA_013400075.1 Hippolais icterina | reverse complement strand
AGGAAATCTACCAGGCAAAAAGGTTTCTACTAAAAGTGAAAGTCAGAATTTCATGTAGATTCTACGCAACAGATGGCTGAAACCCAGGCTAAAAGAGATAATTAGGAAAGGAGAAGATAAGATTTTGGTAAATTGGTTCTTTTCTTCTTGTTGGATATACACCAGTTCTGATATTTTGGGAAACTGATGAACACCTCCTACAATGAAGATTCTCAAAAACCTGATTTTCTCTACTGCTTTATGAGATCAAGCTCTGACTGCCTGGACCTGGCAGGTAAATACAAATGAACCCATCAAACCCAGTCTGTGAGCTTGGCCACACTAAAATCAATCTGAATGTAAAGATGAACTAAGGTTAATATTGATTAGAAAGGGAGAAAAGCACTAAAAGAATAAAAAAGGAAAGTATTATCCTAATTGGCTCCCATGTTACAAATCATATATTTTGTTCTGTATGTATCTTTTTTTCTTTAAAGATGAGGAAGGAGGAAAGAATGTAGATAACAAATTGCAAACTAAAAAAGGAAATACACCTGAATATGAAAGATATCTGTAAAAACAAAGTGATAGGATCCAAACCTCATTATTTTGGAAAACACTTACACGTTTGGATCATGAATATCACCTAAGCTGTTTATTAGAATATATATCTCCTTTCTGCAGCTTGCTTTATCAAAATGTTTTATATACTGTATTCTGGAGCAATTTGTGGTTAGATATGTTCTGACTTGTTATTGCTAGGAAAACAGAAAGGAGAAGTAGTTCTCAGAGTATTCAGAAAGTAGTTTCTATTCTTATTGCAATCCACACAGAATTCTGAGGTTAAAAATAAAAAGATGAAACATAGACAATTTTTAAGCTGATAAATGATCTATGTGATTCTTTTCTCTCAACCAGTGTTTTGACAAATTATGATGCTTTCAGACCAGCACAGTGCAGTTAATGGAAACTTGGTTATCAGAAACATGCAAGTACTCAATGTATCACTTAAAAAGATGGTATTTCTTCAAACAACTTGTAATGGAGGCTCAATTGCTGGTTTTCATATATTCTTACTAATGAGCATGTAGAGGTAGCCACATGATGTTTGCTCTGCTGCTGACGTTTGCAATAATGCCTACTATTATTCAAGCACATTTTTAAAAGCACCTCTCTGCATTTTGGAGTTTGCCAAAGACTGTGGTGTCTGTTTCCCCTCACCCAGGACACAAGCTTTTACTTGAAACAAAGTTTTGCTTCAAATTTGAGATACTCTTTTCACCAAAAGTCTGATGAAGACAACGGAAAAAACAGAGCCTTGACATTTTGTAGTTAAAGCTAAAATGACCTAATGGCTAGCTGTCCCTGAAAAAGTCCATTTTTGTCCTGGTATTTCTGCCATTTCCATTTCACCAGAGCTGCCCCTGAATGATACGATGCAGAGAATCAGTGCAGAGTGCACTTCTCATTTCTGTCATGTAAAATTGATTTTTGGCTTGCTTACCTCCCTGCCTCAGTTCGTCAGGGAGTCAGGGGAGCGCCACAGGTGGTTCAAAGTGTTGAGGGTTGTAATGTGAAACCATACTCTAAATGACACTTACAGATTTAAAAAAAAAATACAAATAAAAAATGAGATAAAGGACCAGTTTTAAAATTGGCCATGTAAAGTATAAGGTTTTACCAATATCTCTTAATGAAAGATGCTTGAGAAAAGATTTTTTTAAAGGCAAACATTTGTTGCAACAACTATCAAGGAAGGCAAAGAGGTAAGTAAAGTGTAACTTACATGGAAAAATAATTATGGGAATGGTTTCTTGAGCAATGTGATTTTGGATTGTTCCATAAAAGAGATTTTGAAGAGTGAATTACAAATATACTTCTCTCTTTCCTTCTGCCCTTCATTTCCATCTTCACTGAAAAGATTTCCTTCTTCAGTAAAACTGTGTGCAGTTTTGTCTGGGTGAGAACTTCACAGTAACATAACCAGAAACAATTTAAAACTGACCCATTCTATTTAAACTCCTCTACCTGAGTTTACCTTTTTCCAGCTTCTCCTTCTTTTCCTGACACACACCATATGTGTTTCCTTTTACTCATTACTTCATTCATGTTAGCATGGGGAACAATTCAAAAGGGGCAAACATCCATATGTGAAACACATAAAGAAGGAAATTTCTAATAGTTCTAAGAACATGCTGGGGAAAAAAGTGAATTCAGTTTTTTTTCTTTGGTCCTCCCTACTTCAGAAATAATTTAAAATATCTTTTGCTGGGAGGAACCTTTTGGGATATGTCCTCACTGAGCAGTCTGATATATCATAAGCTTACAAAAGAATTCCATGTAATGAGAAATTTGGTTGAAAAAATCAAAATCTTCTAAATTAATTGCAATCAAGTGTGAACTTAGGAATTTTCTGCTATTTTAATAAATCTTGCCGTACTGTGGAAAAGCTGAATATCAGATTCAGCAGAGTTAAACTGATGGAGAAGTTTTGACAGCAGCAGCAGCAGGGTTAAAATATCACCATGTAGCCACAATAGGGCTTTTACATATGGAAAAATCACAGGGGAGGAAGATTGGTGGGATGTTCATTTTCTATGCAATGTAAAGTCACCTAAGGAAAAGAACAGGTGAGGAACTTACTGAAGGAAAAGGATGAGATGAGACATGGAGAGAGGTAAGGGAGAAATTTCTACTGGGTCATAGATGGTATTAGAAATGAAAATGGTAGTTTGTAAAAAAACACCTATATCTCTAATGAGGGTTACATGTTTTAAAATTTATTTTTGATTTATAATTATATTTTTATTAACTAAGTGTATGGGTTTTTATGAAGCTGTCTCAACTCAGGTCCTTCCTTCTCAGTGTTTGCATCATATGTAGGCTGAAAAATACTGTCATTCATTTCTAAGTCTTTACTTTTAGGATCTGCAGGCCTGACTCCTCTCCACCATAACATGGGGCGAGTCCGATTGGAATCCATATAAGATCTGCATAGGATCTAAATCTCCCTCTCTTTCCAGCCTGAAAGGTCATTGCACATGGAACTGTGCACCATTACCTCCCATCCTTTATCAGCTTGAGCATCCAAATCAAATGTTTGGAGAAAGCCAAGAGCTGTTTTAGAAACAAAAAACCCACAATTTTTGAAAAGTGTTTTAGCTGAGCTGTGCTACACTTCCACATTTGTTGGTTCTTGCAACCTGTGGGATAAGCTTTTGTTTTCTCCTTATGGATCAAAGCTGAGGAGAAAGTTTTTTCTAAGAGAAGTTCTGAGAAAAAATGGAAGTGTCAAATGGCCTTCCTGTATTCAAAATCATATTTAGATGTTCCACCATAAAAATGGCAAATACTCCAGTTCTTAAAAGTGTTAACCAAACATGAACTCTTTTCTTCAAAAGTAGGAAGTCTTTGATATTGATTACTGATATTGTAGAAATTTCCAGTCTGAAGTTTGATTTTGTGCTTGCCTTTAATAATAATAATAAAATAATAAAAAAAACCCTTAAAAATTTTAGACAATCAGAAACATCCTAAAAGGCCTCTGTTTAACCTGTAATCAAAAATGAACTCACTACATGTTTATCTCACTTCAACATGCACAGAAAGCATCCAGCCATTCTACCTTCTCAAGAGTTTTTCCTTTATTTCTTTGACTACAGAAGAAAAGCTTTCTACAAAGTTGTTTCCCTTCAAAGAACATATGTTTATGACTTCAGAATTGGATCAGACCTGAAAATATCCAAGAAGGTAGAAGTGGATCTTAATAGATGATTAAATACAGATATAATGCTCTCTTCTAGGATTTATTTTCATAGCAATTCAATAACCACATATGATATTCAGTCTCTCAGTGTGTCTTGAGACTATATTGTTCCTACCTAAATTGATTCTGAATTATTTCTTAGTCATTGTTTCGCCTGCCAGTGGTAAATAAAGAGCCTAGAAATTACCATAGAAATTGTGACATCAGTTTTTGTATAAAATAAACAGGTTGTCTTGTTCTCTTCCGCTGCAAAGGAGATGTTGATTCCTCTAATTCTCAGGAGGAAGAAGAACTAAGAGCTATGCAGGTATTAAGTGGGAGTGACACAAACACCACGAGGAGCTGGACAGTCAACTTGTACCTCACTGCCAACTGTCCTGCTCCATTACAGCCTTTAATAATGTTGGGATCTTGTTATATGGGTCTTAGCAGGTTCAAAGAAGTTGTGCAATTCTTTCTTGACAATGGCACTAGAGGCATTTCTCTTTCCTCCTGCTGTGCCCCTGATGAAGTTTGATGTTGCCTCTAACTGTGTCAAGCTATAGGATGCTTTTCCCAGAGCTAAAACCACCTAATTCACTAGCCTGAATTATATGCATTGTGTCAGTAGAATTTAATTGTCAGTATTCCTTTTTAAGAATAGTTTTATTAATATATTTATACAGTGGTTATAATTTGGATATCTCTTTCATTAAAAAACCCCCAAAAACCTACAAACAAGCAAACACACCCAGGAAAGATACTTTCTGTACTTTCCAAATATTTATTTCCAGTTCTAGTGGGGAAAATGACTGAAACTCATTATTTTGCAAGACAGGAAGAACTGTCAAGTATACCTCTCTGGTTGCAAAAGAAAGCTGCACTCCTCTATCAGCCATTACAACCATTAACCTGTGATTTTGATAAATAAATCATGAAAAAGTGATTACTTCAAAATTAAAATTAATTTACTTACACCAGGCTGAATTACACATCTACTGTGACTTTTGAATATCCAGCTTCACAAAACTGGGTGGCAGTTGCTGACACATCTAGTGAATTTCTGTCAAGGGTGCTCAAAAAAAAGACATGAAGTTGGGTTATGAAGCCATCATGAGCAAGCTAATATGTCACAGAAAACATGTTTTTCAGGTAAGTTGAATATATGTTGGGCTGTTCTTAATTCTTCAAAGTTTAGTTTTTTAAAAATCTAGTTTTTGTGTTGCCTCTGGCTGATGAGGTTTTACCTTTGTAAAATCCTATCCCCAAAACAGCATCACAACTGACTTGCAAGAGCATGAAAATAATCTTGGTAACTAGTCTGGAGACTGAAACCCTTCACAGCCTGATGATCACTTAAGCAAGTATTTCTTAGTTGTTTTCTCTCTGAATCAAAAACTTGATATTCAAGCCGCCTTTCCACTTTTTTTCAGTACAAAACTAAAAACAATATACTCCCAAAGACTTGTGTTTAATATCATTTTATGCCCACTTTATATCACTTTGAAAACTTACATAAGAAAACAGAAATTATTGACTACTGAGAATCCAAACCTCTTTTGTACAAGTTAGAAAACCATTGTCAGACATCTATCAGTGAAACATCAGTGATATAAAATATGTATCATAAAATTCATGAAAGGTGCACAAACATCATCACTTGCTTTTTCTGTTCCTTTTCACAGCTCACAGCATCCCTTCAGCTCAACAAGATGCATGACTATATGCTGAGGACAATTGCAGGAGTCTGCATTGCAGCTCCTCACAGCGTGCAGGGGAAGGTCAGCCAGAGATTTCAGCTTGCATGGAAAGCAAAGAAAGCATGGAAAGCATTTTCTCTACCAAAATATGCACTAGTAGTATCATTACAGTCTGGAATGACAGCTATCTTGATTTCATGTGAGAAAAAATAAGCCTTTGAGGTTTTAGGCAGATTTTGGGAAAGGAATAGGTCTTAAAGAGATGTTCTGCATCTCTGAGGAAGGAGAGGTGAGAGGAGGGGAGTGCAGCAGAGCCTGTGAAGAGCAGAAGGGTGGGGAGGAGGTGTTTCATGATTTGGTTTTATGTCTCATTACTCTACTCTGATTTGGCTGGTAATTAAACTATGGTCTCCAAGCTGAGTCTGTTTTGTTGGTAACAGTAATTGCTGAATGATCTCTCCCTGCCCTTATCCCAGCTCACCCACGACTCTTTTGTTGCATTTTCTCTCCCTGGTGCAGCTGAGGAGTGACAGAGCAGATTTGGTGGGCACCACGGCCGGGCCAACCCAACCCAACACTGCCTACCCTTGATAATCTTTCTTCCCCAAGATAAACAGAGACTTTTCTGAGGACGGGAGAGAGAAGGATGCAAACGGGAAGGTAAAAATATCTTTATTTCCTTTTTATGCACTCACACACGTTTAAAATCCATCACTTTTGAGTGTCAGAGGCATGCTGGTCAGGAACAATCAATTTTATTTTTCTTTCCCCTCAAATGCAGAAGTCTTTGGCCGTTGAGTTTAACTCTCTCTTAAATCATAGGCTGGAGCAAAGTTTATTCTAACTTTTTAACCATAAGAATTCTGAAGAA
Organism: Hippolais icterina; assembly: GCA_013400075.1. Lineage (NCBI taxonomy): Eukaryota > Metazoa > Chordata > Aves > Passeriformes > Sylviidae > Hippolais > Hippolais icterina. The sequence goes on along the minus strand of VWYN01016400.1, from coordinate 247,278 downwards.
CTTCTAGCCAATATCAGTAGTCATTATTGATATTTTTCCCGGATTGTTCAATACATAAATAGTCAACCATGTTGAGATTGACAGATCTAATGCCAAACAAACTGGCAATGTATTCTTGCAGGTTTTATTTCTAGTTGAAGACTTAGACTCAAATATCTGAACCCTATTTACATTCATTTCATAGTGAGAAAGAAAGCTCATAAAAATAATAAAGAAAAGAATTAATGATTGCTTTGTTTTTGAGGGGAGAAATCTTAAATCTGAAGGACAATTATACAGCTCATAGAGCTGAATGATCACACCACACAAAATGCATTATGTATTTTGCTCTGATGCCTTTTTTTTTCAGAGCAAAAGCTAAATTTGTTTCTCTGATGCCTCGTGATTTAAGAGGGATGAAATCACAGAGTATGACAGTTTGCTACGCACCAGGAGAAATCTTCTTGGACAATGCAAGAACTTACCAGTTTGAAAAGAACAAAGAGATTCTGCCTGCACAGAAAACACAATAAGACCCTTATATTTGTCTCAATGCAGGATAGCTTTTTTTCACTACATTACAGTTTAAAATCCAAGCAGTCTTTGTTTGGATTTTAAACTGCAGCATGGTGAAAAAAACCCTCCAAACATACTGAGAAGGTGTAAAGAGAAGGATATTATCCATAGAATATCAAGCTTCTGGCCCCTGTCTGTGCCACATTTCCTGCCTTGCATGTGCTTTTACCTTGTGGTAAATGCAAACTCTATAATCACTACTCTGAACTATAGGTTTATATACAATACTTGCATTTTATTTCCAAAAAAACCCCAGTGACTTGTGTATCACTGGAAAATATTTATTTTCTGATGTATTCTTACCATAAGGTCTGGTAACAAATAATCAACTCAAACTTTCAAATTGCTGGGAGATGAGAACAAAGATGGTTTTCTTCCTTGTTTTTGGGCAATACCTGGTAAGGTTATAAGTCACTGCTTGAGAGTCTTATTCACACTAGCAGCCTTTATGCATCATTGAGCAGACTTCATTTTAGCATCTGTTTCAAGCCCATGGAATACAGCAATAAGACAAGTGTTTTAAAATGCATATATTTTTATTACTGTTTCAGATGATTTGTCATCGTTTGTGCTGAAGCTCTTCTAAAACTGGGCAAAAAATGTAATTGAAATAGGTCATTTATAGTGATTGCAGGAAAAGCTAAACAGGGCTTATTTTGATTTGCTTGGGTTAGTTAGCTGATGGCAAAGTTCCTTGGGAATGAAAAAAAAAAAAGAAAGGAAAGAAAGAGAACGTGGGAGAGAACACCGGAAAAATCCTTGTTTTAAGGACAAGGACAAAACATTTATGTACTGTTCAGTTTGTATATATGGATTGTACCTTTAGTACACAGCCAGTTACCATGCCAACTCAAGCTTTAGAACATACATTTTGAGCTATTCAGAAAAGTAACTGAGTATAATCAGCATCAAACTGAACACATTATGAAATTATGAGACTAATTAATTGTTGTTGTGGGTCTAATTTATCATTTGTGCCTGGTCAAGTCAGGCTGCACCAGTGTGACTGCTGGGATGCACTGCAGTGTGTGGAGCTCAGGTGCCACTCACACCAAACAGGCACCTGTTGTAATGTAGTTCTTTTTCTGAAAGGGAACCACAGATTCATCTCCAAAGAAATCAGGCAAGAGGATAAAAATTGAGGATGATGATGATGAGTAACCAAATCTCAACCCTAAAATGGGATTAGAAGAGAGGCACATCTGCTAATACAGACGTACATCTTCTTTTGAGCATAGATAGCAGTTGAGGGATGATTTATGAATTTTCAGTCAACTCTGAACAGCAGGTTTTGTATTTTCTTTTAATTAAATGGATTAATATTCGTACTTAAGACAATCTTTTGTTTCAGTTAATATTGTACTACTAATAATAAATACTGCAGTGCTCAGCCTCCATAGGTTGTTACCACAGCCATATGTCAGTTTTGTGTTAAAATTAAGATTTTAATGTCACAACCAATTTAAAATCTCTTGGACACCTAGAGTAAATATACAGTGTTTAAAAGAAAGGGCCAAGGAATAAGTCTGAAGACTGAACTCACCACTGTCCATCTTGTTTGCTTTTTAGCTCAATTTCTCACACATTTTTGGACTCCTCTAACTAACTCTAAGACCAATTTCCTACAGACAAAACTAGCCATAAACTTTCCAGAGCAAACTATGCTAACTAATTTCAAAACCAATGACTGATACTTGGAGCTTCCTGTTCAAAAACATGACTTAAAACAAACTAAGCCAAAGATCATAAAACTACAGCTTTGCACATGCATGTGTTTAGACAGATATTGTGCATATATGTATATATATACAAGCATTTTCCTCTTTATAGATGCATATTTTAATGTTGAAATAAAATAATAGCTTCCAGATCTACCTCTCTTTTATTCAACAATAATCAGAGATGCCAACTGACTAACACTGTAAAATTTCAATTGTTTTTAAAGCCTTTCTCTTCTTCCAGTTATATTAAGAATAAATAAAATTAAAATATGAGACATCTTGGAAAACAAAAGAAAAAACCTGGGAAGATTTTTTTCTTTTTTTTCCATCCTACTTATTTTTTCTTTCAAAGGGCTTTCTCTTTTCTCCATTTTTTATTTGGAATAAATGTCAGGCACTAAGGCCTGTAGAACTCATAGACGTGTGCCACTACTCCTAAACACTTTAGGAGGGTGACATGTCCTGCATACTGTCCCATCAGTTGATTCAGTTAATTTTCAGAGAAATAATAATTTTCAAATAGACAAATGGTTAAAGGGACAAATATGAGATATATTTGCAGGACTGATGCCTCAACAAGCAAGCTTTAGAAAAACTGCAAAGCCATGCAATGCACTAATAAGAGGCCACCTGCCTGACTCCTGTGGGCCAGCTGCACGCTCCAGTTATTTTCCAGGGTGGCTTGATGTTAACTGCATGGCAGAGAGATGCTGGGGCCATCACACGGAGAGCAGTGATCCATGTGGCAGGAGGAACAACAAAATAAGAAAAATGACGTTTCCAAGCCTGTGAGTGCCCATTCTCACCCCTGACACAACGCTTGGTGCACTGTTCTAAAGAGCATTTTAGAGCTAATGGAGTTCTCTGAATCCTATTTGCAAGTTTACTTTAAGAAAGAAAAATTGCAGCAGCCTGGTCATAGTTGGATGAGTGGGACAAACCGATACAGCATTCAGACAGCATTTTAATGCTTGAATTTCATGCTTTTGAAAGTGTTAGATATCTGCTGCTGCATCAGTATTTTAAAATGCAAAAGAAGGGGAAATAACATTTTTTATTCTGGCAAGTGGTTACTGATGTTGTTCACCTCAGTAGCAATTTCTCCTTTTGCATCAGTAGATAACTATTTGTGAAATCATCTTTCTTACAATTCTCTCCTTTGAAAACAAAACCAAGGCATTTACTTTCCAAATGAAACACAAAATGTTGTGCCATGTAGTTTGGCTGCAAAAGCTTACAGAGGAAGTACATTGTATTAGAAAGAGGCTATTCAATCAGTTTTTGTTGGAATAAACTTCGGAAAATAGCGATACTGTACTTCAGGGAATTTGCTTCTAATTGATGGAAGGACTGTGTTTTGATATTTCTACTGCATATGATGGAGGTAGTGGAAATGTCCCAGAACCAGAGGTCTGCATGAAAAGTGTCAATGACAGCTGCTGAGAGAACCTCTGGAGGCCTGAAGGCTCTTCTCTCACCTCTGATCCTGGCTAATTGTCAGAATCCTTTATAATCCCTCCTCACAATTTCCCAGCAGAAGACAATAGGGAAGAATATTCTAGTATCTAGAGTAGTTGTATTGGATCAGCAAAAATTAGGTTATACAGAACTCTGAGCAACTCTTCCTTTTATGAGAATGTTTACAGAGCATCCTTAAACTCCTCTGGCATGCGGGACCTTTGTGAAGATTGAAAATAAGTCCCGTACTTTTTCAGCTGGTAATCAGGGGATTATTAAAATGTGACATGGCAGCAGGATTATGGAGGTACTGGGATAAATTCAGACATCTGTACAAGGGACAAACTGCCTGGAGAAGATCTACCTGGCTACAACCTCCATCTCAGGGAGTTGTAGAGAGCCATGAGGTTTCCTCTGAGACTCTTTTTCTCCAGGCTAAACAGCCCCAGCTCCCTCAGCTGCTCCTCATGCTCCAGACAATTCACCAGCTCTGTAGCCCTCTCTGGATCTGCTCCAGCACCTCAATGTCTTTCCTGGATTGAGGGGCCCAAAACTGAACACAGGATTTGAGGTATGACCTCAGCAGTGCCCAGCACAGGGGACAATCCCTGCCCTGGTCCTGCTGCCACACCACTGCTGATCCAGGCCAGGTGACATTGGCCTTCTTGGCCACCTGGGCACAGCTGGCTCATGTTCAGCTATCACCAGCACCAATGTCAGTCAGTAACGTGCCCTCATCCAAGAGCTCATTCAACTCTCCCCCCTCCCCAAAAAAATCAAACCAAACCAATAAAATTTAACACACATACACACTGCCCTCTGCCTCTTTTGCCCTGTCCTCTACGTGCAGGACCAAGTATTTTCATGAGATATGCCTAGAAGCCTTGGCCAAGTTTAGCACCCCTTCCTGATAGGGTTTTCCCCACTCTTTTTATGTAAGGAACAATGTTTCCTCTTTACAGTTCATAGAGATGAGATTGATAGATATGGAGGAGGGAAAAAAAAAAGGTGAAATCTCTACAGAGAGCAGAAACTTATGGAGACTTTCTTCATCTTCTCTATGACATCTGTTTGGGAAATGGGCAAAGCTCACAGAGTTTCAATACAGTGTTTCTAACAGGAGATGATAAATTCTTGTATGTGTATGGTATATTTCAAACCTTAAATATTTTAAATTCCAAACCACTTTTTTCCAAGAACAAGAGGTATTGAGCAAACTGCAAAAGCAGATATTCCAGAGATTTAGGGTACTTCAAATGTGGTACATCTGCTTTTACAGTAGTTTTTATAGCAATTAGCCTGACATTCAGCTGGGTTTAAAATACAGCGATTCAATTCAGGACACTCATCAATACAAAACTGAAAGCTGAAGTGTAAGTGATGTTCTGCAGGGTGATATAATGGAAGCTTGCATATCCAATCATCTGAACAGAACAGATCTTTCTGCAATAGCTACAGTTTCTTCAAGGCCATTGGCATAACACCGTGATTCAGAACAAAAGGAACACATATAAAATTTGGCCACAACAGTAATGCAACCACTTATCAAGTCTAAACTTTAAATGAAAAAAAAAAAAGGAGGAAAATTTTTAAAAGAGATATGCTGAAGGGAACTGAAAGAATCCTTCAGAGTCCAGTCCATTCATCAAGTTTAAAGGAAAATTGAGGAATGATTGAGAGCTTAGCTGCAAGTCACCATTGAAATGAGATGGCAAAGTCAAGGAGAGAGTGTGCTGGAGAAGATGGTAAGATCTTTGAGAAAAGGCTTAGGATCTTCCTAAAAGACTGAAACTGAAATGTCATGGTTATGTCTTGTGAATCCTCTGGGTCTGTTTTTGCTTGACATTGTCTGTACTATCTTCAGTATTTAATAGCATTTCTACCTGTACTGTATGATAATATTTTAAAACTCATGTTTCTGGTCTTTAATTAGTTGATTTTACTCTTTTCTTGTAGTTGATTAGAAATGGTTTTAGTTAAAAGAAAAGCCAAAAACACATACACAAAAAAACCCTATTACCAAGGCACTCACCATTTAAACAAGAGACTTCGGATATAAAATACCTGTAGGAAAAATCAGTGCATTTAGACCTCACTGATCATGAGATTCAGACCCAGCAGAGGTGAAGATTTATGGGGAGTAGCTGAGGTGTCTCTTGGTCTTCTGGAGCAGAAGAGACTGAGGGAAGAACTCACTGCAGTTACAAATTCCTCAGGAGAGGAAGAGGAGGGGCAGAATCTGATCTCTTCACTCAGTTACCAGTGACAGGATCCTAGGGAATGGCCTGAATCTGTCTCAGGGGAGGTTTAGGTTGGATATCAGGAAAAGGTTCCTCACCCAGAGGGTGAAAGACTCACTGAAAGAGACTCCCCAGGGCAGTGGTCACAGCACCAATCCTGCTGGAATTTAAGTGTTTGGAAAATACTCTTGGGCACATCGTGTGACTCTTGAGGATGTTCTGTTCAGGGCCAGGAGTTGCACTCCATGATCCTTGTGGGACCCTTCCAGCTCTGGATATTCTGTGATTCTGTGAAGAGTCCCTTTGCATGAGCACATTTAGAAGGGCTATGGTATGCATTATGTCAGATTAAATGATCAAAACGTCCCTTAAACTCTCTCAGATCTCACATAAAATTCAGTTACATACAAATGTAACTGAAAAAAAAAAGAAATCAAAGTCCAGGGAATATTTAAACATTTTAAACATTTCGGATTTTTAATTGACAGGCTTGCAACTGTCACTGATATTTAAAACTCAAGCAATATAGCTCATCACATCCTTAAATTACACTCATGAATAAACCACAATTATAAAACTGATGAGATAAATTATCAATTAACAGATTATTATCGTGCAAAACCTACAGATTTGAATGTCAAATGTACAACAGTAGAAGTCTGTCACGGGACTAATGAGGGGTAACTAATGGAAATATTTTGCAAGTCTTGGTTAACAGCTTTGCCTTCGTATCTCTTTCAGGGTTAGACATCACTGACACACTGACTTCTCCTCTGCCCACACTCCACATCTCCCTGCATTGTGCACTAAGTTTTAGAGATAACATTTAAAGATTCATTCGCCAAGCTTTCCCCCTCGAAGGGACCATTTTTTGCAAACTCCCAGGGGAGTTTAGTGATGATATTTTTTAGTTCTGTGATAAGGTAGGGTTAAACTGTTTTCCTCACTGTTGCTTCCCAGAGTGTATCTGCCTAAAGTGCACACTAATAGAAAAAGGGTTGTATTACTCAGTCTAGGAAGCAGGGCCACAGACATATCCATCATTCTTAAGCCAAAGGCTGATAGAGACAAGAATTAGTCTCTCATTTTTCCCAGGAGTAGCAGGAAAGAAATAATCCTCAAGGGTTTTTTTTCCTTCTAATTTTGCAGCGAAATTTTCAATGAAGCTTCATTCAAAGTCTGTAAGTATGGACATGAAATTGAATGCCCCTTAATTTAAAATGGGATGAAACTTATAGCAGCAGACCTTGACTGTGGACAACAAGAGGAACATGCTCTACATACTAATATGTGGTGGGGGAAGAGGGGGCAGGCAGTGAATGGGGTAAGAATTTACACTGTGACAAACAGCCAGCAGCACATTCTGTTCACAGCCTGCTGAAACCACAGGGAGAGAGGCACAGCACTATTTACTTATGACACTGTTTGTTTTCTCCTTTCCACAAAGAGCAGAGCTTCTTCTTTTTTAAAGCAAAAAAGCACATTTCAATTGGATCCAGAATGAAAGTGATTGTCATTTATTTGTTTTTAAAAATGAAAAAGGATTTAGGCTGCAAAAAGTTATTTCTTGACATCTTGCTATTAACTTGGTGTGACAAATAGCATACCCAGTCCAGGCAAAGCACCAAACTTAAATGGCAACTTGTAGTAGTAATTTTCCCACTGGAAAAGTGTAAATCTATTGATTTGCCTTTCTGAGAGTTTTCATTCTTCCTATGAAATTTAAGAAGAATAAACATACTTTCCATTTCATAACTCTGGAAAAAAAAGTATGAACACTGTACAGTTTAGCACCATGTAGGGAGATAAGATCAGTGCAGTAAATTAATTTTCTCTTTCCATAGCAAAAAGAGCATAAACCCTGCAGAGAGTGTTTGAGAGCTGACATGATGGATCACAGTGCGGTAGCTCTATTATGACTGTATTATGCAAATGTTTTTATGCAGTCTTTTAAAATGTGTATGACAAAAGCATTTTTGATGATTCACTGTACATAAAGACAGATTCTTGACTTCATGCAACCCCAATGGCTTCTGTAAAGATGTGTGGGTTTATTAAGTAAATAAATACTTCTAACTATTTTTATTAAAAAAAGAGAATTACCATTTGTAAAAATACAGGAAAAGGGGATCCAACAAAACAACAGGAGGTATTCTTGAGCACTAATAGCAGAGTTTATATTACCATCACTCATTCTTATGTTTGCATAAGTAAATACAAGATTAGGAGTAAATAATGCAGAAATAGCATCAGCCACATACAAATCTCTAGAATTACCTTCAGTTTATGTCTCAACACAATCTCATAATCAGCAAAGCCCATTTGAAAAACTGATCAGGTAACTCAATCCAGAACCCATCTGTCTCTCCCAGACTTAAAAATCCACTGTTGGGAAGTGGATAGTTAAACATGTTAATATATTCAAGGAAACCTTACTGGGAAATAAAGTTATATCAATCCTAATTTGTATTATAAACTTTTCATCTCCATCAGCTAAGGTTGGGCATACTTATGTGCATTCTCAAAACTCAGAGCACCTTAAAAGTTTTAGAGACACAGATCTGAAAGACAAACCTCGAATCTCTTTGAAGAGATTCAAGGAAGAGAACTCTGCACTCAACTAAAACTCAACTAAAGCTGATCAAAAACTCTTCAAAATTTGAGGAAATGTTGAAGATCAAAATGCCAAAGTTGAACGAAATATGCTAAAGGAAATAAAGGGAAGCAAAACTACTAAGCCATCTACATGGCTGTACAAAAAACTGGATGGAACAGAGGACTCAATTAGTGCAGCAACCTTGAGAGTGCTCAGGGTAGTCATAGACAGTGGCTCTTACAAGGATCCAGTAACAGATCCACTTGCTCCATGAGCCCACACTAAACTGTAACGTCAGCCCTTTTAGCTGTGAAAGGAAAATATTTTGAAGGTCCTGCACAAGGGTCAGGGCAATCCCAAGCACAAGCACAGGCCTGGTGAAGAATTTGTTGAGAGCAGCCCTTAAGAAGAAAAGCTTGGGGCTGTTGGTGGAAGGGGAGCTCCTCATGTGGTGACAGGGTGCACTTGCAGCCCAGTAAGTCAGCTCTGTCCTGGTCTCATCCAAAGCCCGTGGGCAGCAGGGCAGGGAGGGGATTCTGCCCCTCTGCCCTGCTCTGCTGAGACCCCACCTGCAGGGCTGCATCCAGCTCTGGGCTCCCAGCACAGCAAGGACAGGGAGCTGCTGGAGCCAGGCCAGAGGAGGCACCGAGGTGATCAGAGGGATGGAGCAGCTCTCCCATGAAGATAGAGTGAAGAGAAGGTTCTAGAGAGACCTTACAGAAACCTTTCAGTACCTATAGGAGGCCTACAAGAAAGTTAGAAAGGGACTTTTAATGAGAGCATGTAATGATAGGACAAGGGGGAATGGTTTTAAACTGAAACAGAGTAGGTTTAGAGAAGACATTAGGAAGAAATGTTTCTACTATGAGGGTGATGAAGCTCTGGAACAGGTTACTCAGAGAAGCTGTGGATGCTCCACTCCAAGGCCAGGTTGGATGGACTCTGAACAGCCTGGTTACTAAAACATGTCTGTGCCATGGCAGGTTTGGAACAAGATGATCTTTTAGGTCTCTTCAAACCCAGACCACTTTATGATTCCATGATTATCTGTGCTTCTTAGGTCCAACTCAGAACTGACATTGCCCAGTTCCCTGAACTGAAAGGGTGGGAAAAATAACATCTTTAGTTAACACACTTTAAAGTTAGCCAAGTACTGGCTACTCCTAAAAGAACTGAATTTAGTGAAACTTTTTTGAACTTCTGAGGATGATGCAGGAAGAAAAACAAAGAGATCACCTTTTCCCCAAATATCTGCACTTATTCACAATACAGGTGGTAATGAATTTTCTGTCACTATCAAACTGAAATAGATTTAAGTAGCTGAAAGACACCATACTCCATTACCAAGTCTTCCAGCCCATTCTAAAAAGCAATCTGCCATGTACTAAATTGAAAATGCTGTCTGATTTGCTGAGACATCAAAACTTCACAATTCCAAAAAGTTCTCAGAGTGACAGCTGTGATGAGCTTTTTGCTGCAGTGATATATTGCTGTAGGGAGGAGAGCGAGGAAAAACAGGAAAAACAAGACAAAAAGAAAGTCACTAAGCCAGGAGCTAAAGAAATATTTAGAAAAACAAAGATTTCCTTTGAAACTTCAGTTTACTGACACCAACTCTGACAAAAAATATTTAACCATACACGCCCATAATGCAGCTGGTCAGTCCTTCTATGCTTAGTGTGCATAGAAGCATGTTGCCCTAAGCTGTTGCATATAATTTCAGCTGAAAACTATGATTTTCTGACCATTTTCAGAAGGAAACTAACAAATCTAAATTGCTGAGTCTAAGAGGTGCGCTCAAAACTCTCGGCTTTTTTCCCATAATCAGAGATGGACATTTCAGAAAGTGAACAGGTAAGTAAATATAAAACAGATGTACCTATTTGTATTTCCAGGAGTTAATTGGAGTACATTAACACTAGACAGGATGTGCAATAGTACTAGACAGGATGAATTCTCAGTAGCAGAAAACACTCATCATGGGGCCTGGAAGCAGCAGCATATTCAAACCCAAATTAGTGTTTGTTTATGTCTGAACCACTTAGGCACATTCCACCATCATTTATCTTCTTCCTTTCTTATTTGAGACCATGCCATTTATCTGCAGGGCTCGCTAGAGTGCTTATCTTTAACAGGATAACCTATTCTAGTTCTTTCTTTGCAGTCTCTTTTGTTGTGTGGTTCCATTGCTCTGGGAGCAGAGATGTGTGTTGTGGGCAGAATCTTCTTATTGAACGGAGCCTTTTCCCCTTCTCCAAAGTAGGCTGGAGCCCACTTCTGAAAAAGGTCTTTCAGAACCAGTGGATACTCCTTAATACTCTTTTGCCAGGCTGTGGTGACTTGATTAAAAATTCAGGACTGAAGGGACAGAGAGATTATGCAATTTACACAAGGTGACACACGGTGAATTTGCACTACAGAGAGAACTCAGGCATTTCTCCAGGTGGTGTGTGTTGATGCACAGCTTCTAAGTATCACATAAAACACAATTAAGCACGTCCCACACTGAGTTTAAGTTTTCTTTAAATTACATGGGTTTGCTGGTTTGAAAGCAAAACCAGTGAAAGACTCCAAGTCTTCACAAAGTCAGAAACACAATTTAATAAGAGGAAAATAAAAGAAATAAAAGAAATTAAAGAAAGTAAAATAAAATAAAAGTAATAGTACGA
>VWYN01016400.1:200528-235976 GCA_013400075.1 Hippolais icterina | reverse complement strand
ATGAAGATGGGGATAGAATACTTAGCTTGGGCACATCTTACATTGTAACCTAGGATAATGAGGAATTTCCAGGATATTTTTTTTGTGGAGCCCTATCCTAGAAACAGAACAGATAAACAATCCTTGAAGGGGATTTGGAGGCCTGTTGATAACACTGGGTGAAACAAAGATTGGTGCTTCCATCAAAAAGGTGGTGTGGGGTTTGTTTTGTGGTTTTTTGGTTGGCTGTTTATTATTTATTAGGTTCTGTTGGGTTTTTTCCCCTTTGATCTGGAATAAATAAAGTAATGGAATTAGTTTTAATATTTTAGATGATGATATCACAGAAACATAAAGAAATTGTACAAAAGGAGTCAGAGAAAGCTGTTTAAGACATAAGAGGAAAGTATCTTCCTCAACATGTGGGAGGACTTGCTAGTGAACCGGCAAACTGAGCAAAGAGGATTCTCTATAAAGGGCAGGGGAATTCAACAGTATGGCCCTTTAATGGGGTGTGTAAAAGTAAGGAATGAGCTTCAGAGAGCTGGAGGAAGCATGTTGTACAGGCACTTGAAAATCCTTAGGAATGAGATCAGGGTTAGCTCTACATCTTCAGGCTGTATATTGATGTCTATGCCCTCGTTTTTTCCTTTTTTCATTTCCCTCAGATTAGGAAGAAACCAAGGCTTTTACCCTTCTTCAGAAGAATAAGGAATCCTAAAAATGTATTAGGTTATATTTGTTTTCAGTGCATAGAAATAATATGTCTGGCAGAGCAAGAGTAAGAATCACTGCAGTTCTTAACTGGAAGGGACATGCATTAAAGAACGATCTTTCTTTCCACTATCACTTTTATTTTAATAATGTAGGGCTATACTTCAGTTTTGCTACCAGAAAATTTTTGCAATATTGCTGATATTCAATATCCTTGATACTGATTTTTGCTCTCCCAGCAGGTGTCATGACAGTAACTGTGATCTCTAGCATCGCCTGTTTCAGCCTGAGAGAGAGCTCAACAAAATATTATGCTGGATAAGCAATTATCTCTTACACAGTAAACAAGGCATAACTTTCCATTTTTCCTTCAGCTTCATAAAATCAAAAAATGGGCACACATTCTCATAAAAATGCCTCTGGAGGGAGACACAGCCCAAAAAGTAGCTTATACCTGACATAAGAAGAATAAAATTAAAGTGTTCACACAAATCTGAGTATATCTACTTTAAAACATACATCAAAATAGACACAATAATCTAGTCTGGCTGGCTCTGAATTCTGCAGAATTTCTTTAACTCTTTATCTTACACTTCATGAAAAAAAATTGCTGTATTGAGTTAGCTAAATGCTGCATTTAAAATAAGAATAATGATCAAAAGCATTAGGTTGCTTCCCTATTACTTTTGTAGAAGTCTTTTGAAGTGTTCTCATGATGGGTTTTGGACATGTAAAAGATCCCTCTTTTGCTTGATTACCTTAATTTCCTTGTACCCTGCCACTGATCATATAGAATCTGATATTCACTCTGTGTGAGACCAAGCCTCTCACTGATACAAAGTCACTGAAGATCAGGCTCTTCTGCTATATTCATTAGTGTATATGTGCTTTAAAATATAATAACTCAGTACAGATTTTTGTAGGCACATGCAAATTACTGAATGTGCTTATAAACCTTATGCTGTGAAACAGGAATCATTAAGTTTTGCGTTGGGGGTTTTTTCGGGTTTTTTTCAAGATCACTGTTTAGAGTTTTCCTACTATAACTAGAAGAGTTTTGCCCTATACCATGAATTTGTACAACGACAATGTCAGGATTTTCCTACCTTGTGAGGTACATTCTGTCCTTTCTTTCTGCATCACTACAAAGCATATATTGACTGAAAGAAGAACAAAGAGAGATAAACTATAGACAGGCAGCGTTTCCTCTGCAAAAATAGCATGAAAAGGAGCAGTTTACAGAGTGATTCATTGGATCTGGAAGATTTTATGTATTAACATTTTCACATATGTAGTAATTAGCTCAACTAGATTTCATACTGAAGCCTTCCTTTTCCCCTCAAACAACCAAGACCATATGCAAATAATTCCCATGTCATTGGATATTGCCATTGGATGATTTGATACTGCCGAAGCCCAGTAGTAGAATAGCAAAAACCAGTTGCATTATCATGCAACTAAGGTGCATAAAGGTGCTCCCAAAACATCTATCTTGTGGTGAGTTCACTTTATTTGGCTGCCAAACCACCCAGCTGCTTTCTTGTTCCCCCTCCTCAAAGGACAGGGAGGAGAAAAACAAGATTGAAAAGCTTTTGTTTGAAACAGACTTGACTTGAAGGCTGTGGTCAGACCATGGCAACTCCTGTCTGCAGTTCCTTCATCCTCAGGCTTTTCCTCTACTCCAGTGCTGTTACAGAGGAGCCATGGCCACCCTTCACAGCCCCTACCACACCGAGGGCACCTACAATCAATACCTCAGATTTCCAGATTTTTCTGAGAGCCTTAAAATCAACCAAGATTTATTTTTTTTTTTTTTTTTTTTTAAGTGGCTTTACTTTTTCAAACAAGGATGATGGAAGAGGCAGTACATTCCTAGCATAGAAAGATACCTTTGCATTATAAGACAAAATGTTCCTGAGAAGTCAATGTCAATTTCACCCAGGAAGGAAAGGTATTCTTGCCCAGTGTACCCGAATTTGTGCTTTTCTCCAGAGGTGTCTTACAGAGCAAGAAGATGAGAGCACCATGTGTGAGGAATCATAGTGTGCACGACTCTCTTAGGACAAATACAGGATTCAGACTAGGATTCCTGTCCCACTGCCCTGATCCTTTTTGCCAAAGCATCAAATCTTTCTGACCTCTTGGTGTGGCTGAAGCACACCAGGCACAGTGTGTCACGTCTGAACATATGTGAGCTGGAACTTCTGGAAACTACAGTGATTTTCCCTTTTTGAAGAACCCTGGCAATGGGGACTGAGAGAACTGCCACAATACTCTGGACCAAACCACGCCACAGAAACATTCTCACTGTGGAGGTGATGCTGACATCCCATGGGATCCATGCATCAAGATGAATTCCTCCTACAGGTTTTCAGTTCCCAGTCAGTGTTCAGAGAGACCATGAGCACAAAAGCAAGAAATAACCATATATTTCTATTTAATACACAGCACTGGGCTTCTTTGAGAGGGATTCATAGCTTGACTTCCTAAATGCAGAAATTATGCAGAACTAGTCAGTCCTGAAAAACAGAAACCAAGTGGGTCCTTTTAGACAGCTATGAAATAGGCACTGCATGATTCCACACACTACAAGGCAAAGAGCTGCTGATTATTTATCACCATGCTTTGTAAAGCAAGTGTAAAATGTTAATCCTTTATGTAATACTTCATTACACTTCCTTTGCAAAAATGAAATGGCTTTGTAGCACACAAAGTGCATCTCGTTAAAAAAAAAAGATGAAGATCTAAGATCAAGGAGATCAATTCCTTACTATCTGCGTATAAATGTTTAATCTGTTTATAGTAAAAGTGGGAAAAAATAAATTATTTCAGACCCTAGGACTAATGCTTCACCGGTAGGCTGCACAAACTCAGAGTAAGAAAATTACAAGGCAACCCAGAGTAGGAAAATTACAAGGCAAAGCGAAGCAGAGCATCAAATGTATTGAAGAAAACAAAACCAAATGAATCAAACAGTAAAACCCCAGCCAAATCAACATAACCAAACAAAGCCCAAGATACTTACCCCCAAAGCCCAAACAGAGAAGGAAATTGAATTTTGACCTTGTTTACAAATTTACACTACTAAATTTCAACCAAATTGCCTGGTATCATGCTTAAAATTTAAAGACATCTGCTCCAAATGCTCTGTCTAGGTTTGGGTTTGTTTTTTTTTTTTTCAGTTGCAGTTACTATAGAGGTCACCACAGGAGCAGAACTTTGTGTGTAATATGTGGAAGGAGGTTCAGAAATACAACCTACCATAGAGAACAATGTCCTTTTTGTAATCCAAGGGGTTTTCCAGGCAAGGACAACAAATTCAGTCTGTGAAAAATATTGCTTTTGAAGACGGTGGCATTCAGGAGAGGAAGGAGTAGGTAAAGGCAAGCCAGAGTCAATATCCTCAAAGATCACAGGGAGATTTTCCTGCTGCCACCAGCACACCTGCAGCAGAGCAGCAGCCCCTCGATCCTGTACCATGGGGCACACAGGATCCCAGGGTTTGGAGCTGAGTGCAGTCATTAATCCAGCACCACCAAACCACATCCCCAAGTGCCACATCCACATGTATTTCTAAACACTTTGAGGGACAGTGATTGCACCACTTCCCTGAGCAGCCTCTTATAAAGCCTGACCACCTCCTCAGTGAAGAAATTTTCCTTAATATCACACCTTCACTTCCCCTGGTGCAACCTGAGGCTGTGTCCTCTTGTCCTGCCATTTGTTAGCCAATATGAGACACCAACCCCACCTGGCTACAAACTCTTTTCAGGCTCCTTTTCTCCAGGCTAAACACCCCCACTTCCCTCAGCCACTTCTCATCAGACTTGTGCTCCACACCCTTCTCCAGCTCCATTGCCTTTCTCTGGACAAGCTCCAGCCCCTCAATGTCCTTCTTGCAATGAGGAGCCCAAAACTGAACACAGAGTGCAAGATGTGTCCCCACCAGTGTCCAGCACAGGGGACAGTCATTTTCCTGGTCCTGCTGCCACACCACTGCTGATCCAGGCCAGGTGACATTGGCCTTCTTGGCCACCTGGGCACAGCTGGCTCATGGTCAGCTGCTGTAACCAGCACTCCCAGGACCTTTTCCACTGGGCAGAGCCTGTAATGCTGCCTGGGGTTGCTGTGACCCAAGTGCAGGACCCAGCATTTGGCCTTGTTGAACCTCACGCTGTACCCAGCACACCACACCTAGCAGGTCTTCATCAGGACCAGCCCACTGGCTAAGGACCTGTTCTGTTGGCAAAAGTCTCTCAGCAAGTTTTCTGTAAATGTAGTAAAGGAGGCTCTCCCAGCCTAATTTACATGGATTTCATATGATCATCCTCTAATATGGATAAATGAGAAACAATTAGCTGTGTGATGGAGCCAGAAGATTAAAATCAGCCACAGAGGAAGGTTAGCATAGTGATACTTGTACTAACCAGCAGGGCTTCAGTTCGTTAAGCAGTGGGATATCTTTGTGCACATTTGCTCCAGATCAATTATAAGGTGCTTGGAGGAGGCCCAGTGTGCATTCATCAGCTGCTGAACAGTCACATGAGGCTGTGCAGGTGTATCCTTGATCCTGGCAGAAAGGTATTTGCAGCAGAGTTTTGCTGTCATCTGTGACACACCCACACACCCACCCACCACTCCCCTCCTGCCTCCTTCACAGCAGGGTTTTTGTCACAGGAATTATTAGGGATGAAGGTGGGTGGCCTTACGTAGAGAAGGATCCTGATGTACTGGAGATTATGTAAGCATATATGATATTAAACTCATATCCTAATCATAGCATGGGCAAAATGTATAGATAAGGGGAGGAAGGGAGGAAGCAAGGAAATGGGAACATGGGAAAGGAACATGCACAAGTCAGTAATGCAACAGCTCTGTCTACATCTGTGCAGGAAATGCTATTTCCTACTCTAAACCTCCTCTTTTTGGGCTAAGAGAATTTCACTGGCAAGACTACAGCTCTGAGAAATTCACCAAATCTTTCAGAATTTACATTAATTGTCTTATTCCTTTGATCACATCTGCAAATACTTGCTACTGCAAATGACATGCTGAACTTTCTCACTCTAATATAATGCACTGTTTACTTTGCATGTATACATATTACCAAATGTGTCTGCAATAACTTCTGAAGTAATTTTGTTGTTCCTAAATCTTTGTTTGCATTTCTTATTCAGTATATGAAATCCACCTTTTCTCTTCCTACTCTGACCTTATCTTATCCCTAAATATATCAGCTGACAGATGAAGCTCTCATACAAATTCCCTGTGCAGGAACAGAAGCCTGGCAGTTATTATGAGAGGAATTCAATATCTACAGAGAGGAAGATTTCAAAAGGATGAATGAGAATTTATACCTCAAATTGAATTTTCTATTAAATACAGCAGTCCCTAAAAATAGAATGGCCCTGAATACAAGACAACCTCTGATTTTGCATGCATTTATTTTACTGCATGAAGATTACTTCTTCTCACCACACCCTACCATTCTCCTCTCTCTACTCCCTACATATTGTATCCTTCAGCCAAGATTTCATCTCAGATTCCTTGACCTTTCCTCCCTCCTATTGAACATCTCCACTCATCCCACTTTTAGATAAAATGTGTTCTGTCTCACACCTATTCTGTCTTAAGCTCTGAAGTGTTAGATTCTCCACACTAATTTTCTGACTGTGTTGTGGAGGAGGTGTTGGAGTCATTGTCTATCACTGGCAAAAGCTTTGTCTGCTGGCTTTCCAGAGCATGAGTCATCATCTCCCAAATCACCTCTTCCCGACTCTCTCAAAAAAGTGTGATTTTTTTTTTAATCCATGTTCAAAATATATGGGGCAGGGAAAAGGAAAAAAGACTGAACTGAAAAGTGAAGCACGGACAGAAATCCACTGCTTCATTTATCATATGGCCATTTGATAAAAGAATCTCCTTCTGCATCTCTCATTACTCGTTTTGTAACATAATTTGAGTGGTATGAGTGAAGGAATCCTATCTCAGACTGTTACTCTGTTGAATACCAGGAGACATGAAATAAATTCTTGGAAGGACAGTATTTGATAAATACAAATTAAACAGCAGCAGAGCACGACATCCCTTCTTGGAACCCCATTTTTCAAGAACTTAGGTCTTGCTGTATGAGTTTCAGTCCCTCTGAAAACAATTTTCTAGTAATTTTACCTTCCTCTTCTGTTGGACAGTTTTGCTGGAGTGCAGTGAGAAGTTATCCTTTCTTAATCACAAAAGTAACTTTCATCTGACTGGACACAGAGGCTGGTTGTGGTTCTACAACATCTCAGGCTGTTGCTTGTAAACTCTAACATTTACAGGCTTTAAGCTGCATTTGTCTCTGCAGATCTATGTCTATTCAGATTGATAATAATGAGAATGCTTAGGGTTATTACAATCCCTAAATAATATATCTGCTGTGGCTAACAAATAGCTTCGCTGTAGTCTAATAGCTATTTATTAACATAGCTAAAATTAATTATGAGGTGGCTTATTCATGCAATCAAAAAAGATCAGTTAAGATGAGAAAGATGAATAGAATTTATGTTTTACCTATTTTGTTGAGAGATAAACAGATACATCATGACAATTAATGCGACTGTTGCTAATTAAAAAACAATCTTCGCAATGGTAATTTCTGTTGTAATCTTACATTTGGGTGGCTCATACTAGACCAGGCAGGATTTCGAGCTCTGTGAGCTAATTTTGCTTACCCTGTTTTTCTCTCCTCCTCCTTTATGTTTATGATTCCTATCATCATCATTACCACGAGCTATTTGCCATGTAGCACTACTTTTTACCGTATAAAAACTTATTTTTAAAAAGCACTTTCCTGCATAATGCTCTATCCCACATTACTCTACAATGGAATTTCACTCAACAATACCAAAGCTACCCAGCCTGAAGGAAGGAAAACAGTGAATTACTGCACTTTCAGCATCTGACTGGAGAAGTAGAAGGATTAAGCTGGATGCTAGCTGGAAAAAGAAAAAAGTTAAAGCCACAGACTAAGGAGAAAAGATACATTTTCTGATCCATTGCTGCGTAGCAGATCACAAAAAAAAACCCAAACCAAACCAAACCAAACCAAACCAATCCAAACCAAAAAAAACCCCCAAAAAGCAACAAAAAAATTTAAGTCTTTAACAATTTTTTGCACCTAAATTTGGGCCATTTACTCTGCCTCCAAAAAGCCTCCAGTTTGCTCATTCAAAGGTTGCTCTGCAGGTCTGAGATATCAAGAGACACTAAACTGGGGATTAGCAATCCTAGCCAGTGTGGAGCGGTTTATAAAATAATATTAGTCCTACTTAGACTACATATTTTCTGGGTAGATGATGTCAGAAGCTAAAAAGAAAGAAAAGGATAAGGGGAAAATCTTCTGGGTAAAGGGGAATGCTACTGAACTCCCAAAGAAACAGTTAGGAGGGAAGAAAGCTGACAGTTCCAGGAAATTTTCCAGTCACAGATTTTTCTTCATAGAGATGGAGGCAGATGGATTTTGTCTAGGTCTGATTGTAGGTAAGTTTAGCCTATGCAAAAATTCATAACTTATAGAAGACTGATGCAAAGCATGCAAAAATATTTAGGGAAGTTTTTATTGACTTTAATTGGCTTGGATCAACTTTTAAAAACTCAGCAGTGTTTCCCAGCTGACAAGCAAATGCTGCCAAACCCTTTGCCAAACGCAGTGTATCTCCCTGTTTAGCCTCTTTTTTTTTTTTTTTAATTTCTATTTCATGGTAAAATATATTTGAGACTCAGACCACAAAGATTGCAGTAGACCAGAGCTGGGAGGAAGGAAACTCCTCTGCAGAGCTCTTCCCTTCAATCTCTTTAGTGGCACTCATGACAGTTTTACTAACATCATGGTTGGGTAGGAACTTCACCATGGAAAACTGTAAAGGGAACAATGTAAAGCCTGAAATGGTATGAACCCAGTTCTCAGAGACCATGTCTTGTACTTACATTTCCTTTTCAAGAGATTGGGCTGCACTAGGTGACGTAACAACACCTTAATGATTCTGTGATTCCATAAACATTGTTAGTGCTCAGTAAGGATGGACAGCAATTCCCTTACTTGAAATTCATGTTAAACAGGAGGAAATAAGTCCCTTCTGTTTTCCTGAAGAGGGAAGATGTATCTGTCATACATTACAAGAATCATGGAATGTTTTTCTTGGAATGGACCTTAAAGATCATCTTGTAGCAACCCCCTTTCATTAGATCACATTGGTCAAAACCTCATCCAACCTGTCCTTGAACACTTCTAGGGATGGGGCATCCACAATATCTCTGGGCAGCCCGTTCCAGTGGCTCCTCAACATTTGTCAACCCTTCTATATTGATATGTTCCACAACAAATACTTTATACCAAGCCTGAAAGCCTATTTGAGCAGGAAGCCTAAAACTAAAACTATGTCACCTCTAGTAGTATAAGCAATTTTTTTAACTTCCATTTTTAAAATTCCAAATAGTTTTCTCCAGTGAAAAAGGAATGGAGGACATCAAATCTCTCTGGAGCAATGGTGAGTTTGAGTTTCAAAAGAACAGCAGCCCTGGGACTGCAGGCTGTCAGAAAAAACCATGAATATATAATCTCCTGAGAAATAGAATAACCTCAGCCTGCAATAGTTCTGACCTCTTTTCTGGCCCATAGAACCCTTTCATTTTTTTGTTTAATTTTTTATATTTACTTAAATCTCCCATGCTTCCCTTTCAAACACTTATTTTAATAAAACTTTCCAGTTCTCTGAGTTTTCCAAATGCTCTCAACTTTGGCTTAATATTATAATGGAAGTTCTGGCTGAACACTGAACTCCAGCACTCTGAAGGGTGACGAGGATAAATATGGAACTTAATGGTGGATAACTGACTTTGATGCAGTTTCATCAATCAGAAAGAGATAAACTACTTTCTCCTCTTGCAGTAACCCTTTAAAAAAAAAGTATTGATTTTTTTTTTTTCCATCAGATAGACATATTAACCAGCAAGGCACACAATGCATTCTCCTGTCTTCAGGGGCATTTTGAGCAGAGATTGATTTTTTTGGCTCTATGGGAAAACAGTCACTATTGAGTGATAAACTCAAAAAAAAAAACCAAGTGTCCTTCCTCTTGCACTGCTGCCAGAGGCACAGAATTAACATTCACAAAATTTAATTTATGAAAGACAAGTAAAAGAATACTTTTCCCCCAACACACCCCTCCCAGTAAAACTTTTGATTTGTGGGCACAGGAATTTGTGGTAGGAGAGCAGATATGCTAGTAAAACTAAAGAGAAGCATATTTGATTGCTGTAATCTTCCATTAATGAGCCTATCTGTACAGTAATTGGGCGATACAGCCCGCTCAGGCCCCTTTGTGACTGATCATTAAAGATCCCATGGCACTCTTCACAAGGGTAGGCTTATCCTCCCTGTCCTTGCCAACTTCAATCACCAGCGATAATTTTGTTCTGCCTATCTATATTTTCCCCGCAGTTTTATCTGGATAAGACTTTGCTTTTCATTTCCTGTACAAAAACTGTTGTATAATGTTGCCGTGTGCTATTAGAGAGCCGCGGTTTTCCATTCTGAAGATTACAATATCAGATGGAATTATTTCTGTATTATGGATGTGACAAAATGTTACAATAGTCTTTTGGAGGTCCATGCTACTTGCTTAGGTGAATAAGAATAGGTCTATTTAATTCTCAGCTGAAAAGTGGGACTACAATAGGACAACTGCTTTTTCCTGTTTTGATGGCTCCAATTTAGGAACTTTGCAGAACAGAGCAGAATTCGACCTGTGGAATCAGCATAATTTGAGAACGTGCTTGAGCAGAGAGAAACAAAATGCAAAACCAAAAATAGTGGTTGCACAGGAATTGCTGTGCTGCCAAGTGATCTGAGAACCACGGATGCATGAATTTTAAATGCACCTGTACACTTGCAAAAAGACACACTTGTTATGTTGGCTTCTAGAAGTTTAATACATAATGAAAATTTTGTCTAGAAAAGTTAATTATCTTGTACGATAAAATTGTAGTTGGTGCAATGGCAGTTTCTAATGCAAACCATGTGGTCTTCCTGAAGGAAAGACTGGAAATTGGACTATTGTCCTGGCTCACAGTAAAGTCTGGTTGTTGAGACATCTTTCACTTCAATAGAACTTCATAAAACACGGTAACTTCATAAAACAAGGTTGTAATTAATTATTGTGGGGATTGTTTTGTTTTGTTTTGTTTTTCTTCTGGCAACTCACCCACTGAAGGAAGGCAGAAAATTAAATTCAGCTTTTAAATAAAATACCCTCTGATTATTTCTGAAGCAGCATAAAACCTTGTGATGTGATAGGTAATAGTGTTTGTTTCTCTTTGCAAGGATTTTGCTAAAAGCATATGATGAAAACTGAAACTGTTTGGAATTATTTTTTCCCCTGTGTTTTCAGGAAAATTATCCCCTAACTTTCTATTTGCACTATTTCTATTCCCCTACCTACTTGAATCCTAACTCATCAGCTGCTTCCATATGAGCAACACAGGCTACAAGAACGAGCTTTGCCAGAGATACTAGAATCAAGTGGCAGAGGATGGAGAGGCAGAAGGAAGGGAAGACTTCTCAGAGACCTTTAAATCTGTTAGAGGATTTAGAGGCCCATAGTTCCCGTCTTCATTAAATCTCCTTTTCCACTTTCCCTTTCTCCTTTTTCACTTTTCCAAATCATTGCATAATAAATCAAATATTTGCAGCAATGAGACACTTTCCAACCTAGATTTTGTACTAATTTAAGATAAGAGTGCTGAAAGTGCATTTTGGATGATCAGAAAAATTGCAAACTACCTTGGTATTGCAGAGATCAAACTTACGGAGCATTTTTGAAATTTCCATATCACCTGTGAATAAAACCCAAATCAGAAAAAAGTAAGTTTTGAAAACAGCATTTTCTCATAGGTTTTCTCACTTCCTTTTACAGGCAGGATAACGTAAGGGTAGCAAGTCTTTTGTAAGAACAAAATGTAGAGAGTTTTGATTAGAAAAGAAGTCATAAATTCAAATCTGCTCATACCTCAGTGGATTATTCAACACTAATTAGGATATCATTTAAGTCATTAGCAAGACAAATGTTCAGATTGAAATGGAAAATAGCTTATGTTTATACAATGAAGTTTTAATATTAAAGGTTCTTAGAAATTAAATGCCAAAATTCCCAATTGGGAAAATATCTTTTTTTGTTGTTGCACTGTGATCAGTTTTGCAATTTCTTGAAGATCATACAAGTTTAATCAACTCCTGACCTTATTAGAAAGCCATGAGATCATGATATTTCAAATCCTAAACTAAAACTGTACATTTGTTTGCAAATTAAACAAAGAATTCCCTGTCTCAAATATTAATCTCCAAACATGGATTTAAATCAAATGATGCCTAATTCCTTTGGTATTCAGCCCATAACAAATCGCTTAAATTTTAATAAGTGAGATTTAATGTCTGGGAGATTTTTTTCATAGCAAACTATATTAAAAAACCATAACAGTAGTCATATACTTAGACTTTGAAATAGACATTTTCTGAAGTAAATATCCAAAGTCTTTTCCTATTGTATAATCTTCTAGTCAGGCAAGAACTTAGGGTTTTTTTACAGTCATACCTCTCTCTCAAGACCATACTTTTTGTATTTCATCATTTTCTTAACTGTAGTACAAGGTATAGTCTTGTTTGAATGAGGCTCTAACACTTGTGCAGTGTTAGAGTGTCTATATGTGCTTTGAAGTTCCATCTCATCCAAATATCTCAGCTGTTGTGATAATCTCAAACACTGAAGACTGAAATTGTTTGAAACTGATGGAAGCAGACTCTCACGTTGCATACACTAACTTAAGGAAATCATGTTTCAGGTGAGAATTGCAAAATTATTTCCTTGTTCTTCAGTAATAAAATTACTTTCAGGAAGTAAGTTCTTTTAAAAAAAAGCCACCTACTAGGAATACTCACCTCCTGTCTTCCTTAATCCCTGACATTATTCATGTCTAGATAAAGAAAAGTAAAATAAACAAATCTCCCACCACAGACAAAAAACCCCTAGATATCTTAATTTTTCTTTAACTAGATTTCTTAATTTTTAAAATCTTTCCAGGACCATGAGTCATAGGAGTAAAACTGTAATTCAGTGATACATACCAGTTTATCAGTTAAATACAATTCTGTTGACTACAAGTTAAGTCCTGAACTGTTCTTTCTTTTATTTAGTTCCAAAGGGGACAATCCAGATGACCTCCCACACAAAGAAGAGGGTCTTCATGACATGACAAAATTAGTGTTGATTTCTTGGTTAAAGTGAAAGCTATATTTGATCAAACTAACAGTATGCATGGTTTTGGTTGAAGATAAATATTCCAGAAGTAATAGAAAAAAAATCTGAGCAAAAATCATAGTCAGATAGAAAAGCTGTAAATGCATCTAACAGGAGTTCTTTATTTTAGGATTTTCAAGGTCTGTTACAGATTCTAGGAAGTTCAGTCAGAATAACTTTCTTTGCAGAAATAAGGGGGCTAAGCTCCAGGGACAGAAATGTTGGAAAGGGGCTGTGGTTTCACATTAAGTTTCCAGCAGGAACAATACCTTGTTCAGAGGATGTTCCTCTCCACCATACCTGTGCAGCTGCCCATAAACTGCACTGGAGACACTGGGGTGTAACACTGAAATAAATGTTTTCTTGAGATGCCTCTCATAAACTGTTAACGAGAATAACTTCTCACCTTTGGTCACTCTTGTTAATAAGGGTGATAAAGAAATTTCAGGCTCTGAACTCTCTGTTTCCCTCAGAAGGTCTTCAGTAAATTTTTCTTTATGGATTGATTGGGTTGAAGAGGGCTAAGGTGTTCCAGTCAAAAATATATATTGGAGTTAAAATTAAACTCAGATATATACTGTGGGATTTTATAGCTCAAGGTCAGTCCTTGTTGGGATTATTTTTTTTGTTGGTTTGGGTTTTTTTTTTGGTTGTGGTTTTTGTTCCCTTTTCAAAATATACACAGGATTATACAACTTTATTTGCTGTTTCTTTGGCCTCTGCAGTAGCTTGATAAGTAGCATTAAGGGGTGAAGGTAAACAAGACAAATTTATGCACGCAGATCTTCCCTCTTGTTCTGCAGTGCTCTGATGTACTTCACATAACAACAGAAAGGCATTGCATAGTTCATTAATTGAGTTTTTACCTAGGATCATCATTACTATTCCTATGGAAAGCCTGTCTGTGCAGTCCATCCTGCAGTTACTGTACTGGCAGCGTTGTGTCAGGCAGCAGCTGGAATTTAAGTGGAGTCAAATAAATGATGCCAAGAGTGCATTTGCACAGCTCCTTGCAAATGTTGTTGTTTCTACCTTTTGTGCTCAGGGGCTGGTGTTATTTGAATTCCCTGAGACAGAAGTGGTTAACTCTCCAATTCACTTTCGAAGACAGATATTGAATGACCTTTAAACGCTACCCTTGCTGCCATGTCCACATTAGGAGAGGATTAATGCTTAAAACTCACCTGCTGACCTACAGAGGCAAAACCTACAACAGCACCTGCAATGGTCTCTGTAGCTGGCCACCATCACTGGTACTTTGATATTCCAGCAGAATTTCCCCTGCTTCTAATTTATAAGCTATACTAAGTGTTTATAGTGTTTATAAGCTACACTAAGTGCTTTTAGATCTTAATAAAAAGAAGAAGCACAAACAATAGAATAAGTTCCTTAAAACCCCCTGTAATTCAAAACTGCTTTCCAAAGATCACTAAGGTTTGTATATATACACTTCAATAGGAAAACAGATAGTCTGAGATAACTTCTTTATTCTGATATTCGAGCCAGAAAAGACAAAATAAGCGAGACATGAAAATTTTTTATTGTTATGTTGCTCTGTAGGAGAAGAGAAGCATTGGATTTTTTTTTTCTATTCCTGCTGAAATGCAATTCATCAGTCTAAAATCCAAACTCTTGTCAGAAAGGATAGCTTTTACGTGTTTGTGTCTGGGCAGCACTTAAGCTATTGATTTTTAAATTTAAGAGTCTTGTCTTTTTGGGGGCACATTTGGAAGGCTATCAAGGCTGCTGGAACTTTCTAGTCTCAGCTTAAGCAGAGCGTGGGTTGTAGTAATATAATAATTTTATTTAATTTTAGAAAACAACAATTTCAGAACCTACTATGCACAAAGCACATTTCACAACTATGAGAGAATAAAACATGAACTCAACCTTCAATTCCCAAGAGTTTAATTCACCAGTTCCACTGAGATTCTTCTCTAAATTATTAAAGTGCTCAGCAGAGATGCGTAGAGGAAAGGAATTCAAATATTTGATTGTTTTGCAAAATTTTTAGGAAGGGGTGAATGCCTCTTTGGGTTATTCTTAAGATGCTCAGGAAACCTTCCCTCACCCCGAAAGTCTACTCTGTATCACATCATCTGGTTGTAAATCATCTGGGTTTTTTTCTCCAGTAACCCCATAGTCACAACTTTCTACTCCCAGCAGAGGGCTAACACCATGCAGACCCCAGCACAGCAATTGTGAAGTATTTCCTGGTAATTACTACACACTCTTTGTGCTTCCACTTAAATAAGATCATCTTCAGAAGCTTCCCACACAAGATCAAGCTCCCCAAGGAGCTTAACCTTAGATTAACATTTAGTCACAAATAGAAGCCATTAAACAAGTGCTGAGAAGATAAGATCAAATCTGTTTGTAGTGAAAGGGAAGTCACTGAGAGGTCAGATTTGCTCTATACGTTGGCTGCCTTCCCCCCTCAATCTATCATGAGAAAATAAATCATGTCCTGCATAAAAAGATTCCATTTACATGATATTGTGCTAATAAAACAGTAAATTTGCAAATTAATTATTTGGCTGGAAGGGGAAAATGTTGAACAAACTGCACCAGGCATTTTTGCTACTCGGGCACACCAGATCTAGATTTAATCACCAAAGCAAGCGTTTAACACAGCAAAGGCAGCTGAGCAAATCTGTGGCACAGATACCTGAGGAATCAATCAAGAATCTGGATTCTTTCCTTCAACAGAAACAACTTTGGAAAAATGTTTCAAATGAGGAAGCATCACAGAATTGCTTTGCTTGCCCACTAAAAAACTGGAAAATTCCATTTCTATTGTGCAGGAGCCAGCAGTGCCTGTCTAAAGTTTCAATCAACTTCTGAGTGTAAAGATAATTTCCCCAGCATGTCAGGTCCCCTTTTTTTGGTCTAGTCAGTTCCATCTGCAGCAGACTTTAAACAATCTTCTAAACTTTAACAATAGACTTTTATAATATTGTTTAAGACTTTAAACAATACTAACTTCTGAAGAACCCAGATATGAAAATTAGACATCTGACAATGAGGACTTAAGAGACATACACCACTCTTCTGCAGAAACATCTGAAAACCAGACAAGCAAGGGGAAAAAAGTTATTATTTCTTGTGTTTAAGGCTGTGCAATTGTTCACCACATTATAAATTAGAACATATGAAAAAAAAGATAAATCCTCATAATGTTAGAAGGGCTTGACAGTGGAATTCAATTTAGGACTTGACAGTTTGGGGGTTGAATAATAAGTTTGTCAAATAAGTGGTTTATGGTCAGTAAAAATAACTTGTTAGTTTTATGGTGAATTAAGCAAATGATGAGAAAATGAAAAGTTACAGTGTTTTGGTTTGATGCTGTTAAAGGCTATTTAAATATCTGAAAATTTATGCCAGTTTGATGTACAAGAAGAAAACAACAGTAACAAAAACATTTTCAGAATAAGTGCCTTACATTAAATTATTTAGATAGAAAAAAAGACTTTTTCCACTGTGAGTAGTTACACATCCATTTTTTTAATTTGTAGATTTTTCTGGCTGACAGCCAAAAATATCAGCTCTTTGAATATCTCTTATCCCAATGCAGCTTTTAAACCAATATGTTCTTTTCCCGTATTAAAGATTTCCATGAGCAGCAACATTAATAACTCTGGGGTTCTACTAACCTGATTATTAAATTTCTGTAAATTACTGCAATCTAGCACACCCAGCTGTCCATTTCCTAATGTTGGGAATTTTGNGTTCTACTAACCTGATTATTAAATTTCTTTAAATTACTCCAGCTGTCCATTTCCTAATGTTTGGAATTTTTACCCAGTAGCATCATCAGTTACAGCCTTTATTCCCCAAAATGCTCTCTCCTTGTTCCCCCCGATGACACCTTTACCTTTCAGTGCTCCCTGCTGACCAGCTGAGAAGGTCACAGCACCAACTTGAGGGATGCACTTGCAGACTTTGGCTTCCCAGCAGGACAATCCCTACACACAAGTGGATTAGGGAGTTTTTAAGCTCAGACTGAAGATTTCAGTTTAGTGAGGGCATGCAAATGTAATCTCAAATCTCCTTAATCTCTCCCCAACCCCAATTTCCCTCTCACACATAAATCCTTGCTCCCTTCTTCCCTTTGTTAAATTGCTTCAAAAAGTGGATGGGGACAAGAGCATTACACAAAGTCAATGATTTCTGATACAAAAGACTCATGTCTGCACTAGGAATTATTAGAGAACTTCAGTTTGCAAAACACCACGTAAGAAAACACACATAAGATTAACAGTATTAGAAACAGAATTAAACTAAATTAACACTCTGTTTTCCAAAACACTTCCCAGGACTGACTGACAGAATGAAATTTCATTGCAAAGGTTGTTCAACGTGTATTGCTAATCACTGTCAGAGTGGCAATATACTATTCAATTAATACCAGCAATACTTTATTCAGCTAAACATACAGATGCTGAACACTGGAAAAGGACCCAAATGGTTTCTAAATGTAGTTTTAAAATGAAATTCAGAAATATTATTCATAACATATTCAAAAAATGCTGCCTAACTAGCTCTCCTGTAGGTGCAGATATTTATTTATATTCCAGATACCTACGTTTTTTGATTCCTAAGAGGAATTCTTAGAAACCAACTTTCCATTTAGTCATGTTAATTGTTATAAAAAGAATATTATTTTTAGTCCATTTTGAAACAAAGTCACAAAAATCTGCAGAACAAAGAAATGCTCAAATCAAAAAACTCCACACAACAACAAAATCTGACTTCACCACCACCACCAACAAAAAACAAACAAATCCCTCCCCAAAAGAACCTGAAAACAATCAAACCCCAAACAAAACCAAAGAAACAAACATAAACCCAAAGCCCAGAAAGGCTCCAAAACACAAACCACAGAAGTGAAAAGGAACTTTCTGACTGCTCTGGACACAGAAAAATCTCAACAGATAAACCCTTAATGTGTTGCAAGCACTTTCAATGACAACCAAAACCTTGGTGTGTTATCAACACTGTGATAGCCAGAAATCCAGAACAACACAAGAACAATTTGAACAAAATTGCCTTGCACTTGGCCAAAGAGAGTTTTTTAATGTATTTGAATCCTGTAATCTCCTGATAAATGCTACAGCTAGTGCAAAATCCAGGCTGACATGTTAAAATAAATATCACAACAATGAGAGGCAAATAACAAGGTTGAAATATTGGTGGCCTGTTGACCTTACAGTTATGACTTTTAACAAACCACCTGGATTTTGTAAAGCTCACGACTGCAAGGAAAACATTTAGAGGAACCAAACAGTACACAGAAAATCTGGAACCAAGGGAAAAAACCCAAAAAAATCTTTAGACTTACGGTTTTCTTTCCACAGGACACCTCCAGCCCTGCTTAGTCCTTACTCTGTTGTTTGAGCAGCAGGGACAAAATTAAAACTCGTTCAAGCAGTTTGAACCCCCAGGTGATACCAGGACTTAGGTTACGGCTGCAAAGAAGTCTTTGAGCTGAGCACTACTTTGATGAGACAATTTCAATAATATTCTGACCTGAATGTAGTCCATGGGAGTTTTACCACTGATTTCAGCAGAGCCAGGATTTCATGCAGGGAGTTACTGTAATTTAGATTAGCCTTGCAACTTGCTCAGAAGCTGATTTAAAATACAGTGAAGCCAAAGGGAGCTGTATTTAATCAAGTTTAATCCAATTAGTTAATTGAACTTAATAGTATTTAAAAATGTTAATCAAAGCTAAGGAGATTTCTAGGCTTTTTCTAGGGGGCAAAAACCTGTTCCATTCGAAATAATCTGTTATACAAAGTTTGATGATTTTATAAGATACCTACCTTTTAGCTTTTTAGTGTATAAGTTTATGGCAATGGGCTAGGTTTGGGTTTTTTAAAAAGTGCTTTTCTTCTTCCATGAATTAAAGGGAAAAAAAGCCCCAAACCCCTAATTATTAAGTCATAGAAACTTTATTGGGTTGAATGGGTAGGATTTCCAAGACTTCTGTCTTCCCATATTGACTAAAGCAGCTGAACCAGAAACAGCTTGAAATAATCTTACAAGATATTTGCCCTTTATTAGAGTAGGATATCCCTTTCAGGTCTAACATCTATTTTAATAAAGTTCAGCAGTAATTAAACAGGCAGAAAATCCAGTTTTCAGTTACTGAACTTCTAGCCTATATTGTACTCCTCAAAATTCCCTATTGTATTCCTGTGCAAAACAAAATTTTTGTTTGTTTTTCATTTTTGTTTTTGTTTTGTTTTTTGTTTTTGGAGACACTGTAAATTAAACCATTTGGCTAATAATGTCATAAAACAAACTAATCTAAAGGTTTCCTGAAAAATGTTTTTCCTATATTATGTTATAGAAATCATGCTATAAAATAAGATTAAATGCATCTCATTTAAAACCATGTGATACTAAAACACTCTCAGCTAAAAAGAAAATCATTTGAGTCTGTGTTCCACAGAGAAGGCTCTTGACTGGACAATGTGACTTTACTCTTTTTAACAATCTAGTGAGAGTATTTAAGAGACAACAGCTCAGTATCACCACGGGTGTGGAGGAAGAACAGAACACTCCAAATCAGAAATTTCCCTTCTGCTTATTTGCCTCTTGCTGTGCAAGCCCAGAATCTCATTTTGTCGTTATTACTTCAGTACAGGGAACATCAAAGCACAAAGCAAGAGAGTTTTGTCTTGGTGTACAGACTTCTGCTTTCCTTCCTCCCTGTGTGCATTAATGAGACATCAGTCATTTGTGGGGGCTTTGAGGTTCTGTTGTCCTGTAAGCATTAAGCAGAAATAGAGATGATAATATCAGCTATGTGCTCTTTGGATATCCACCATACCACTAATTCAGAAAGTAAATAAAGCCATATAAATTAAATAAGCTTTTATGATTAATAAAACATGCGCATATGGCAATCTTATTAGTGTGGTGAAAGGGAGAATTGAAATTTCACAGAGAATGGAATCAGAGAGATTTCTTTTCAGATTGAAAGTAAACAAATGGGTTTGATTTTTCTCTGCTCATCTAAATGGAAGTTGCTATTCCCGAGCTGTTCAAAAATTCAGTTAACATCTGAGTCAGCAAACTTTTAAATCAATTCTAGAACTTGCTGGTATCTTTCAGGCCCTGGAAATGTTATACCTGGAGATCCTTGGGCATTTTTGCTTTTCTGCAGCACTCAAGATGTTATTCCCTGTTTCAAGAGCTTATTCATCCCTCCTCGGAGGCCTCCTCTGATCTTTGTCACTGCAGGATTTTACTTCCCATTTGCAGACCGACTGGCCTAGGAAGCTGGTTTCAGAAGGAATCAAAGGATAAAAGAGTAAAGGATAAAAGTCTTATGCAGTCTGATTTGGGGAGAAGAATTGTCAGAAGAATGAGAAGAGACTGAGCATCTCCAGGCATTGTTTTCTTTGAGTCTCAAAAATTAGCATAATTTTGTAGGAAGTAAAGTGCTCACTTCATCTGCCACTACAGCATAACCAATAAACGTATTTCTATCATGAAACCCTAATTTCCTTGTACAAAGGTACAGAAAAATCAAACAGTTTCCAAATACAAAATGTTCTTGGATGCCTTAGAAGAGAAAAATCAGCAAAGCTGGATGGTTGCTTTTTACAAAGCTTCCTTTGCACGACATTGAAAAGGGCAAAAAGAGTGCCAAGTTTATCACTATTAAATAACAGTTATGGTTATGAATTAAATTTTGCAATTTTACTAACATAGACAGAGTATGTCATGTGCCTTTCTTCTGAGTTTAAAGATTATGTTCCTTTTATCCCATTTCATACTGATGTGTTTAAGAAATGCCTTTTTTCGCAAGTACCAAAATACTATTTAGTCTTTAGAAAAACTAATTCTTCTTGTAAAGATGTAAATTCAGTAATGAATTTCTAACATTTCTGCATTCATATATTCACGTTCATTTCAGGACTTTCCTCAGCCTTTTTTCTAAAATAAAACAGGAAGAAGCAGTAGAGGAGAGCACTTCCTAAAGCAAGATTGCCTTTGAAGCTTGTTATGATTTGATAATTGAGGCAAATGATTTTATTCTGTCCAATTGAATAGAATAAATGTAAATTTAAATTAATATTCAAAATAAATAATTTTAAAATTGGTTAGGACATGTGGAAACAGTACATGCAATGTTATTATTAGTGTCTTAATTTGGTAAAATGGATTTAAAAGAACATGATCAAACCTGGTTCAAAGTGTGGAAAGTTAACTGCAACCGTGTGTCTAAGTTAGTAAATAATGTAACACATATTAGATGTGCTCTTTACATCCATCTATTTACTTTAAGTAATTTGATAATAGTTTTCTTCTAAAATTAATGAAAGATGGATAGAAACATCCCCATCAATAACTAAATACAAAGTGCAACAATTTACTTAAAGTCTTAAAAATTATCATTTATACCTTAAAAACATATTTATAAAATTTTCCATAAAGTACAATCTCTAAATGCATTTTCTCATTATTATATCTCAGTAATTAAGCAGACACGGAAATATTGTTGATATTATCCAAGAG
This sequence comes from Hippolais icterina, assembly GCA_013400075.1. Lineage (NCBI taxonomy): Eukaryota > Metazoa > Chordata > Aves > Passeriformes > Sylviidae > Hippolais > Hippolais icterina. The sequence goes on along the minus strand of VWYN01016400.1, from coordinate 214,419 downwards.
AGGATGCAATGTTTCTTGAAAGATTTACTTCAGTCAGGCCAGCCACAGACTTCATATATGATCCTTACACTGTAACTAGATCTAGATCTCAGAAATTACTTCAGGCAGCTGGTGGCTGGCAGAATCCATGTGAGACAGTTGCCTAAAAAAGGAGCTGAAAGTTTAAATACCATCATGTTTCTGACCCTTAATCTTTATGAGAATGTTCATTTAAAAATTATACATTCAGTTTAATCTAATTACCAAGGCTTCTTTTTTTAGTTCAGAATAAAAAGGCAGAAGAAATTGCTCCCTCACTGGAATTTCTATCCATTAAACCCATGAATAAAATAAAAAATAAAAAATAAAATAAAAAAAACCTTAATTGGTCCATTCTTTTTGAGAGCTTTTGGAGAAAGCTGAGGTGAACATCACCCTCGGTGATTTCTTTTTCTGCCCTTAACCTCGGGGTAAGGCAGGGCTGCTGTGCCTGGCAGGCAGGTGTGCCAGAATCCTTCTTTGAGCAGCAGAGGGATCAAGAGGTAGGAGTCCTGCCCCTACCTCACAGCAGCCTTCTTTAGTGCAAATGGAGATGAGTTTGGAAAATTTGGGGGGTCCATATACACTCCCACGGGCTAAAAGCAGGAAAGGTTTTATCCAGGATCGCCAAACCTTTGCATCAACAAAATTTTCTAGGATAGTCCTCCAATGGCGGACACAGATTGAAACGTTGGTCTCCAGATGTAGTAAATGAGGAGGACACTTCTCCCTTCACATCCTCTCTGGTACTAAGCTCATGTTTTAGAAAGTGTCAATGGATCATGACCCCTATAAAAGCTGTGACTCCTCAGACAGCTCTCCTTATGGGAAGCAGGAGCTGTGATCATTTTTAGTGGATTCTGTGCTGCTTATCACAAGACTGTAGCAGCTGTTTCCTGATAAGGAACTCCTCCTCTCCATTTTATGACCAATTGGTCCTTCATTACTCTTTTCCTTAAAAATGTTTTTCCCCTAGACATGTCATACAGGATGGTTCCAGCCTGGAAAAAAATTCAGTTTAACCATGTATGACTGAGCAAGCTGATATGACTTGAGATCTACTTCTAAATTCAAAGCTTGGCCCTGCGTGGGAGCTGGAATCAGGTGACCTCCAGAAATCCTTTCATTCACTGTTTTTCTAGAGTTATATGTTTCTGCCTTTGTCAATTGTTGGTCTGTTATCCAACTTGGCTCACATTTTAATTTATCAATTAAAAAGTGATGAGAGCTGTTGACATTTGAAATTGATCAAGAATCAAACATTAAGACCATCACTGCTTGACTCTAATAAACCTTGACTCATACTCAGCTGCTCTGTTTCAGGAAGGAGAATATGATTCTTTTTTTCTCCCAGTTCCTGCCCATTTATGCATTCAGCCGATCCCTGTAGTGACTCATACTTGCATAGGGGTTCTGCTAGTAAGTTATTTCAGAATCTCTCCGTCATATGGAGAAATTTTCCTATATTCTTTATTTCAAATGTATCAAAACTATTGGGTTTTTACTCCCTTAAAAACCAAAGAATTCTCAGTAACTTAAACTCTTGCAGAATAAAGTCCATAATTTGAAATGAAAATGCTTTATTTGAATTTTTGCTGAATTTTATCTTAATTTTTTGAAGATTTTTTTTATTATTATTCCTGGGTAGCAGAAATATAAAGAGAATGAAAGCTAAAATAGACTTTAGTTATCACAAAGGCAGAGCAATTGACTTTCAGGGACTGCCAATCAATGACAATTTTAAATCTGCTTAGGTCCTTCAGGTGTTTAGGGATTCTGAGTTTTCCTGAGGTTAATGATTAGAGGTATTAATAGGCTTTAAAGAATTGTTTATTTCATATGAGATTGTTGCTAAATTGAAACAATGGGCAAGTGTCAAAGTGGAAAAAAAAAATTCCATCTTGTAAATTCAGTATACAACCAAAAACAAACTGAATTTAATGGAGGAAAAGAGAGGTCTCTTTTGCTTTGAACACTGATTAAGATCCCATTTAAAAAATCAAGGAATTGTGATTATAATCTGCAGGTTACCATTGAAAAGTGATGACTCTAGAGACAAAATCATTTGAAAACAAGTTCTGACAGGGATTTATCCAAAGAAACATGTATTTTCCTTCTACAGAGCATTTGAGATGCTACTGAGACTCACTAGTGGAGGACTGAATAACTAAAAAGAATGAGACTGAAAATTAGGAGTCCTTTAAAAGGACAAAATTAGATATCCATTAAGCCACAAGTCGAATAAAAATATGACAGCCAAGACTAAAATTCCATCTTCATTCCACAGCAGAACTCATAAATGAAAAGTAACAGGAAAAAAAAGGAGGAAAAAAAAAAAAAGAAAGCAGTAGTTCCTAACATTTTAATTTTATTGATTTTTGTCTATAAAGTATCTAACTAAGCTAAGGAAAGTCAAAAGCACAGAAAATAAACCACTGGCAGAGTGAGGAGGACTTAAGGAATAGAGTTATTCTCACAATTGTATGTTGTATGGAACCAGAACTAGATAGAAATAAAACCCTTTTAATGTGGATACCAGAATGACAGGAATTTAAATCATACATATTTTCTGTACTCTTTATCACTAATAATGATTTCATCATTTTCAATTCATTTTAAACCTCAGAGAATGTTAAATAATATGTATTAGGGGAAAAAAAAGTATGATTTTGTATTCACAATCAGCCAATAGAAAAGATTTTATCTCCAAAGATGTAAATGTACTATCCAAGTACCTGTCTATCTCTTGGACATATTAAGAGACATTTCTGAAAACTTGAACAATATCTTCAATGTTGTTCAAAAGAGAAAAGAAGAATTATTTTTTTACTATGAATGAAAACATTGATATTTGAATAATCTGATAAATTTCACACATGAACTTCAGAAGATTTTTTTATCTTGTAATTTTTGGCAAAGTTAACATGAAGAATTATACTATCTTCTGTCCCTCCACTTCATCTCAATGTTTCCTTTCTATGTGTTTAACCTCTTTTTCTTTCACTTCATTGTGAGGTCCCTGTGAATTCTATCACACACATAGAGGAAATTTAGAAATATTTCCAATTCTGTGGAAGCCAGCATGGCAAAAAAAGCACAATCTCAATGTCACTTGATGCTCCATTTAGCAGTACCAAATGGATTAGAATAGCATTAAGGGCCATGTAAAAGATTTATGAATTGACTGACAGATCATGCAAAAAAGCTTTTAAATGAAGAAATCAAAAACCTCTCCATTCCCACTCCACATTTTCACTGGAGCTTTGTGGATCTGATATCTTTTTCTTCCTTTGGTGATCTGGACGAGCAAGATTAATAGGCAGTAAAAGCTGTCTGTAACAAAGGTAAATTGGAAATAATTGAGAGGCTATGACAGGTATATAAGATGTAGCTTCAAACAGAGATAGATGCTGTCCTGGGAAGCAATTACTCTGGGAAGGATTTAAGGGCTGTGAGGGGAGGCAGTAACTAACACCAGTCCCCAGTGGAACAGGGCTGCACAAAGGGCCAGAGATGGATGGATATACAAACCAAGTAATGAGAGGGAGGGAGGAATAATTTTACCTCAGTCTGTGGCATCAGTAAGACAGATGATGTAACACCACACACCACACTTTGATCCCCATAAATAGTGACTGTTGAGTAATAACCATAAGGACAACTCAGGGCTTGGGGGAAAAAGGTTGTTTAGTGAGAGACTGAAAGACTTCAGTCTGGATAATTTCTAGCAAAAATAATGTATTATTATTGTATAAGTGTCTGCACACATACACACACAGAGACAAAACTGATGAATATAAATGACCTTTTTAACCTACCTAACAAACATAATTTATAAATTATGTACTAAAAATAAATTAACTAACACGTGAAAGGTCTGGAGCCTTCATCCTTCAATAGTTCCATAAGCAGACAGGACTTTCCTGAAATGTATGATTTAATAAAACATATTCTATTGGATTTCAGATAAAGATGATTTTTAATGGCATAAGCATACAAGAATAAGAGAAAAATAGTCCAGGTCACCTCTTGTTCTTTTCTGTTCTTAACCACTGTGAAGCTGAATACCTTTACACATTCAGAACATTTTAACTCTTGCCACAGTCTTTGTTAGAAAATGCCTTAAAAGAAATAAAATGATGGAGCACAGTTAAATTAATAGTGCGAGGTAGTATGAGACTCATAATGACAGACCTGACAGGTATTTTCTGGGAGAAAAGCAGGCATCACTGAAAAATATGTATTAATAATCATGAAAAAACCTTAATCTTCGAGGCATTTGATGCACTGAGGAGGTAATTTCTTCCCAGAGCTCCCTGAGGCCACTGGAGGTTGGGATTGCATGGGCTCCATGCCACCTCCAGCCAACATTAGGGAAGGAGGATCCCTAGGATTTGTTCTTCTCCCATGGCACCAGCACGCACACAGCATAGAAGGAAAACCTGTCTCCAAGAATTAATGTGATGTTGGTTTTGATTTCATACATGTTGGAAGTCAAGTTCAAGGAATCTGCAAACACCAACATCATCCATCCTGGAACGTTAAGGACTCTTTGAGCCATTATTTAGGAAAAAAGTCTCCATTTTCCCCTGTAACTCTTTTGGCTCTTTTCTCTCTGGTCTTGCATGCTGAGACACAACCTCCACACAGAGACCTGACGCAATAACTCATAGCTGAGCCAAGCAATGAACCTGACACATAAACAACATTGATTTAAGAATAATTACTACTTTTAACCTTCTCTTTCTCTTGTATTTCTTTTTTAATCTTGGGGGTTTTGTGTTGGGTTTTTTTTATCCTGCACATTGTAAGTGATACCTTTAATTCAGATAATTTCCATGGTCTTCTTCTTGCTACAGTGAAGAGAGGCAGAGGGCTTTCCAGGTCAGTCTTTCTGCTGAAATCACAACAGAATGATTGCCTCACAAGCAAAAAAAAAGCAAATTAGCTGATACTTGCTGTAATGCTTATTTAAAAGGTCATGGCCTAGTGATTCTATTATTTTCCCAACAAAGGCAACTGGAAGAAATATAGCTAAGCTGTTAACTGTGGAAACATTGTGGAGTTCCAGTCCTTGAAATATGGAACAATTCATGAAAGGTGGTGTAGCCAAGAATCAAGGAATGTTCAAAGCACGCAGAAGGAAGGAAAACATGACTATTTTTTTTTTTTTAATATTTCTCTATCCTTTGTTTCAATATCTTTTTCAGCAGTGATTTAGGATTTAGGATTTAGGCTTTTGCATCCATAATCCACCTTTCCCTGAATTAGCATTAGTGCTGTGCTTCATAATTAGCACTGTCTCTATTTCCTTTTCTCTGACTGTGCATCTATTTCCTTCTGTTTCTTGAAACTATTTTCCTACTTAAAAAACTAACCAAACAAACAACAACTTCTACCTTTCCTTCTCTTCTCAGTGGTGTCCTGTTGTCCTGTACTTGAGCTCTCAGACAAGTGTACCAGAGGTTGCTGCCAGAATTCCTCTCCTGTATTAAATAATCAGCACTCATACAAATGTTATCTTTTGCTTGATCTACAGGAACTTATTCAGCTTCAGGACAGAGGCAAACTAGAACAGAAAATGGCCTGCTAAATTCTGTGTGATGCTTTTCCCTTCTCCCAGCTTATCCAGGGCCCTGGAATGTGTCTATACATTTTTGTGCCTGAAGCACCAATGTTGCTGTCCCTACACAGAAGGAGTCAGACCCCTTTTTTAAGGAACAGCAAAACTGGTGTGAGTTAGGCAGTGCAATTGGATTATGCAGTGTCCCTTTCCCATCTGCACTGTATCCAGTCTCCACTCCAGCAGCCAAGATGAATTACTGAAGAGCAGCAACACATCTTCTGCCTTCTTCCAGCTCTGACACTCAGAAGTCTTTCCTCACTGACTCACTAACCAAGCAGAAATCCACCTAGTTATGCCACTAAGTAGATTTTCCAATGGGCTAATTAAATTAGCTGATGGAGAGGTCCCAGGGGCATGAGAACCAGTGCAAAGTAATCACCTGCCCATAGCTGGGATGAGTCGTGGCCCAATCAGGACCTTCCCTTCCAGAGGAAAATTGTCACTCTGTATCTCAGTTAATTAGATCTCAAAAAAGGTTGATTCAAACACGATTCCTATTTCCTTTATTTTTCTTTCTGCAATCTTAAGTGGATTTTTTAATGCAGATAATTTAATTGATCTGAAATGATCACTGGCTCATAGCAAGAGTCATGCAAGCAGATCCCATTCCCTGGTGCTCTTGCCTGTCCCCTTGCCATCATCTTCTCATTTAAACAAATAAAACTGCTTTTTCAGCCACAAAATAAGAAACAAACCTGAATTAAAAAAAAAAAAAAATCTATCATAAATTTAGAAACTTATTACCTCTTAGTGATTCTTTTCTTTGGTAGGGAATAGAAGAGCCATTGATGAAGTTTCTGTAATAGAATGAAAACAAGGATGGTTAAATTCATTTGTATCACTGAAGTTTTCTTAATATTAATTACTCTTAAACTTGATGCTTACTGGACTGATCCCAGGGGTTTCAGAAACACTGGAGAGGGTGGAGGAGGTAGAGAGGGTGGGAAAAAGAGGCAGAAGTGCCAAAGTTCATGATTTTTCTTTTCATTTTAACAGTGAGAAGACCAGAGCTTAAAGTAAAGGTTTTGATCCTGGTGTAATATGCAATAAAAATTACCTTAAAGTTAGTTCTCTCTTGTAGTCATGGATACGGACAAAAAATACACACAAATGATATTCCTTAAAATTAACATGACATTCACATCATATTTTGTTGTTAATTAATAAACTACATAAATAAAATGTCTTGCTTGACTTCTGATAACTAGAAATTAATGACTAAACTAGGTTTCAGCATATCAGTCCATGATGAAAAGTCTCAGAAATGTAAACACTGTTTTAATTAATTCAGACAGCATTTTTCCAGTTTCTGGTTGCAACTGGAGTATGTATGCATGTGGGTGTGGATATTTGTGTGTATGAGAAGGAAAAGGGAAATAGAGACCCTTTAAACTATCCTGTGAACTGTGAAAACTTTCCTGCTTAGGTTTAGTGCCTACAGCAGACTTCCAAGAGCTCAATATGCCAAAATGGCTTTGACTGAGCAAAGTACAGGTCTTATCAGCCACCCATTCATTTTTCAACTCTTACTTCCCACTTCAATTGATTAAAAAAAAAAGCAACAGTTTTATCTTACTGTTAATTCTGTTAATTTACCTTGCTTAGAGCAAGCAGGAACTAAAAACCCTGATGGTTGCATCAGTAACCCCATAGTTCAGCCAAAGGAAAAAAAAATCCACAATGCATTTGCTTCATCTGAACAGTCAAAATAATGTAAGCCGGTTTTGAAGACTGACAGATAAAAACAATAAATTGTGGAAGTAATAAAATTGTCACAAGGGAAAGACAAGGAACAAGATTTAATGAGACAGAATGGACAAGTAAGTAAATTATTTATTTGAAGTCTCCGTTCAGACATGACATGCTTCACTATCTTTCATTAACTCATGCATAGGTCTGACCTGCTGCACTGGATGTAGTCACTGTTCTGTCTTCTTCCCTAAATGCATGACATTTATTGCAGACAAATCATGAGCAGTTGTTTCACTAATAATTTATAGTCTTCATAGTGTTGGCCAATACTGATAGACTCAGCCTACACTCAACAGATAATTACCTAATGAAAAACCACTCCATAAAAATGATAAAGGGTTGTTTTTTTTTTTAATGCATAGACACCTGAAGTCTTCAAACAGCATGGTTCAGCTGGTGGGCATACAGTCAGAAGATATTATACTAGATTTCAATTATTTTCACTGAAATTATTTATTCTTGGGTAAAAATATACCCACCCATTTTGGATGGGTCAAATGCATGCCAGCAGCACCATGAGAATAAGGAAGCGTATAAGTGGCTAATGTTTGGGTTACTGAGAAGTCATGGAATATATATATATGTTTTTGGACTTTTTGGATATCAATATGGATAGAAATTGATACTTTTGATGTAATCAAAGCAGTGGTCTTCAGGGTCCGTTTCCATTTTATTTGGTTCAGATACATAATGGGCAACCTGTCATTAGCAAAAGGCTGACATGATGAGCTATGTTCTTTTAATTGAAGTATTCCTTCCCCATTTTAGATTCCCAAGCACTACAATGTTTTTTCCATCTAATCTACTGTGCTGGTTTGAAAGCAAAACCAGTGAAGGACTCCAAGTCAGAAACACAATTTAATAAGATGAAAAGAAAATAAAGGAAAGTAAAATAAAATAAAAGTAATAGTACAAGAAAAAACCTGACAGAGTCAGAATACAACCCGACACCCTGTTAGGGTGGTAGTGGCAGTCCAGATGAGATGGTCTTGTCGAAGCTGTGATCCTGTAGAGATGTCTGGTAGCTCTTGTCTCCTCTGGGAATCCAGTGGATAGAAGCTGCTTGTGCTGTCCCAAACCCTGGATTTATCCAGGTGGGAATATCTGGCTCCTCCCCCTGGGCAGAGCCTCTCACAATGGGATGATCTCATTCTATGAGTCACACAGTGGGCCCTTAATGGCCCATTAAACAGAGATAGCTCCCATTGGAAGTTATCTATGAGTCATGTGGCAAGGCATTGTTAGGCTCGTTAACAGAAGATAAGGAAAACACTGCCCCACCTTGGCTCCAACGGCTCATGGGGATAGAATACATACCTTGGGCACAATTTTACATTGTAACCTAGGACATCTACTGGGGTGTGAGAGAGAAAACATGGCACATTATTTTACAGGCAGGGAATAATTTAAATGAGCTATAACTTATTGCATGGTGAGTGTTCCAGTCACCAGGACTGAGGGGACAAGCCAGACAGAAATTTGCTACTTCATTTGGTGATTTCCTGGCTCTGTGGGACAATTTCCCAGTGGTTTGAAGGATAGTTGGGAGCATGAAATCTGTTTGGGTAGACTGAATCCTCATTTCAAGCATCTCATGGAAAACTAGTGACCATTTGATTTCTGCAGTGCTTCTTCTCACAATGTGTTCTTTGCTTAGAATACCTTTATGAATTAAAGCAATTCTAAGCAATTTCCTTAACCTGGAAGCACAGTGAGCTGCCAGTACAGAATACACAAGAAATTTTACATAGCACGTTGCTGGTCGTTAGTGAACCAACTCTCAAATCAATTATGTCTGCTGGCAAGGAAGCCTTAACACTCTAAATAATTTAAAGTGCAAACTGTGTGGCATGCAATTCCTTTCATCAGCAGCAAGATTGATTTCACCTTGTGGTATCTCTGCCCTACAGAACTGGCCTTTTTTAGTTAAGTTTTCAAAGTTATCACAATAAAGCAGTAGAGTCTGCGACGTGCAACACAAGTTACATCTGTTCTTCTCAGATGGGATAGGCAGTCATTAGTCAAAATAAAAAATGACTGAAAAAGGCAGCACTGAAAATACTTTTCCATTCTCTGTTACTGTCTTGCAAGAGGAGTTTGTAGAAAATGCCTTATTTTAAACATTGATAAAGTTAAGCACTTACTCAGGATGACATTTAGAAGGAAAAGTAGATTATTTCAGGGTGCATGTAGAGTTTAGACACAATACATTCACTCCATGCAATCTCAATATGCTTGCCCAAATATCCTGAGCAAAGCTGATGTGCCAAACAGATCTGTATTGGTCAGCCACACAGATGTGCCCTTCTTGAACTTAAGGTGGGACTGGGAGCTCGTTTTCTGAACCCAGAAACCTCAGGATGGTTTTACTTTCAATAGTTATGAAAAATCCTCCGTTCTCTTTCCCAGATCCATATATCAGAAAAGACCTTAAACTAAGAATGGTGTTCTTACCCCATGTTTGCTGGTGTTCTTACCCCATGGCTTCACTTGGCACCCAAGTGTAGGGAAAGAAAAGTTCCACAGCTACTATTTATTTATTTAGAATGTTCTTTTAAATTAAAGTCAACTCTCTTTGGCTATTTTGACAAAACACTGCTTGGGCAGGAAATCTTCTTCCTACAACAATCTAAACAGATTTGAGGGAAAAAAATCCCATTCTTCTTTAACACAAATGAAAAATTGCTGCTTCTTATTAAGCCCATAACAATTGAACTATCTTTGCAGTAATAGAATATTCAATTGGTTTCAGCAAATAAAGTACAAATTTAAAAATTGGAAAAGACAAGAAAAAAGAAAAGATTAGTTTACCTACTTAGCTTTAGGATTACAGTCAAGGGCACTCTAATAAAGTACACATTTCTCTGGTTATGGAATAGCCTTTGAAAGCTGAATGGTGAATATGCTTTACAAACATGATCTGTGAGTTCGGAAGGAAAGAGGGTTTGTACAATTGAATTCATATTGCATCCTATTCCATTACTGATATTGTGTATGCATAGGGTTGGGTTTTTTTGAAATTAAGGTTTTTGTAAACCTTGCAGATGTAAAAAGAACTCCTTGGACAAAGTCAGACAGGAATTTTAGCAGAGAGAACTTTACCTGTGCTATATAGAGTGGTCTTAATTTCTAGACCAAATGGCCTGCAGAATATCATAATAACAATCAAATCTGAGTTATCACATTGTAGATGATAATTTCTCCATTGACTTCAGTCTTTGAATTAGGACCTTTTTCAGTAACTTAAGTAACTTAATTAAGACCTTTTCCAGTAACATACAAAAAAATAAAAACTTGAATGTTTCATGAAACACCACCAAACCATGCCATGAATCCATGGGAATTACTCAAAACTCAAAAGTTCACATACAAGCCAATGTTTCCATCAAACCATGTATATCAAAGCTATGCTGGAAGATTTCCAGCTCCACTCACTGTGCCAGCTGAACTGTGTTTCCTGAAGATCCATGACCTCTATTTATTGTCCAGAGCTACACAGGCATTCCCTTTATCATTCTGTGTAAAGGGCCAAAACAAAACATTGATAAACAATAGAAAACATGACACTGTGCATACTCCCAGTTTTAACCTGTGAAGGGACAGACCACTTAGATCAATGCTTTGCTATGCTGCCACAGCAAACCAGAGTGCAACTTAGAATGCAGCCTCCTATCCAAACCTGATTTTAGTCATATATGTCCTTGAGATTGCAGAAGGAAGGTGTTCAAATTTGCTGAGAGCCTCATAAAATTATTGCTACAGCCTTTGATTTTCTGAGAAAAAGGAGACAGCAAAGCCATGAAATGGTCTAACACATTCAAGAGATTATAAACCTTTTCAACTGCATTTTGGATTTTACTTAAATACATACTTACCAAGAAACAATTAATTGCCTTATTCCAAGTAATCAATTGCTCTAAGGCTAAAGACATTATTTTTAGCAAGTTCTATAAAAATATCATTATTTTAAGAGATTCAATTTGATAATTTAGGTGCAAATTTGCTCTCCTCGCTGCATATATAATTTTACTGTGAAGAAACTGATTTAGCTAAATAGAATTTTTAAAAGGTTATTTAAATTATTTAAGTGATAAGAGTAGTTTATAGTTGATAATTTTTTATTTTCCTTTTTTAGAATAAAAGTTACTAGAAATTCCACAGTGGACAATAAATGAAAGGGAAAAATTAAGCCTTGCTTCTTATTTATTCACTATCTTCTTAGGCAGTTGAAATTACCCTCTTTCAATAATTTCTAGCATATATATATATATATTTCCATATCCATGCAAAAGTTCTCTTTGTGAGAACCTCCTTAAACTTCTGTAATAAACTTCCACAGCAGTAAATTTGACAGGCTAGTTAAATGCTTTGCACAATGAATCTTTTTTACAATTTGAGTTGTTTTCTGTTTCATTTTCATCGACTCTTCTGACAGTGTATAAAGCAGCATTTGATTTATCTTCTTTATCTCACCCTCTTTTAAATTTATTTTCATACAAATCCTGACCTACCCTCCAGTTGCAGTAATTAGAAAGGAACTGCATTTTAAAAATCCTATAGACTAAGTTTGTTTGCAAGATGGATTTAGAAAGTCTTACATGCAAATTGTCTTTTATTTTGTTTCATACTCATAAGCATCTTCCTGGAGGTTTAGCTCCTGCGACACCATCACAATCCATAGGATGAAGATAGTGCATTGTGTCACCAACACTTACAAACAGTTTCTCAAAATCCCAGTTTTCAGTCAAATCCTTCTGCTTGTCTGCTTGCAGTGTAAATAGTATTGTAAATAGTATAATCCTACAATCATAATACATGTGACTCAATCAGTAAATACTGTTCTCTTCATTCACACTTTTCTCTAATTAAAAAAAAAAATCTGTATTTCTTTTAAAATTTATTATTTAAGTACCTGATACGGATATTACTGAGAGCCTTTCTCACATTTAACAATGCAGGATGAATGTCAGGTGCAGCAGCAAACAGGGAAAACAAGATGCTTATTTGAAGAGGTAAGACCAAATCAAAATAAACTCTAGTGTCAAGTATTATTCAATTTCTTTGGAGATTTGCTGGTTTACGCTCACAGCCTTTGCTTTTCTCACTGGGGATACACATGAGGTTGTCAGAAGAAGGTTATAAATGCAAACCGACCAAATACCTGTGGTCTGACCTCAGCCATATTAGTAAAATTAGGTTTCATAGGAATAAGTTCCCCTTTAAATGGGAACTGCCTATATCTTTTGAGTCAATAAACTCCCTCAGGCTAACACCACCTCTGCCCTCAACCTTCAATTTTTCTCTTGAACTTCAGAGAGCAGGGATGTGAATTACTGCACTGATGAATGATGATTATTCACCACAACCGTCTCTCCTAAAAAAACAAGTTGTCTCACTGGACAGGACATAAATATTAATAAAAGCCATCACTGCAGGAATCAGTGGCAAGATCAGAGAAGGGAAAAGTAATCCACAACCTCTGTAGTAGAGCTTGCCTAAGGGGAAATGATACTACCTGGCCCTTGATGAATCTGTTTATCTACAATAAAGGTAGAAAGAGAATCTCAGCATTCAAAGAGGAATCATTTACAAAGGTTATAAAGTTTGCATGTGTGGGGCAGCCATTTACCACCTCCTCCCTTTTAAAAGTAAAATGGAGTTTTAAACAAACAGAAAAATCAACAATCCTTTTGTTCAGTTTGTTGGAGTGGGAGACTTAAAGGCCAGGGTGAGTTTAAAATTAGCACAACAAGACATACCTGGAAGTGTGTAGGGATTGCAACAGAAGGAGCATCAGTGAGTGGCTCTCTATTTCCTTTCATCTTCTCTCATCACATTCTCATCTCTCCTTCTTTAGCCTCTGGATCCTGGGAAATATTTGGAGTCTTCTAAAATTGCAATATGAGTGAAAAATTCCCTCAACAGCTCCAAATATCTCCTCCCCACACCTCCCCATCAAAATGTTTAAGGATATGCTGGATACTCTTAGAGGCTTCCCCAGAGGAAAACAAAACCCCAACAAACTCCTCAGAAGGAGCAGCTACTGAATACTTAAAATCTGATGGATAAAATATTCTTCAGGGAAGTGAAAGAGCCAAGTTCAAATCTTCTCTGTCTTTGTTGATCCAGGCATTTAATCTAAAACTTTGTAACCTGAATCAGTTCTGGGACTGAAACTTCCCTTCTCTACAGCTGGAGCTGTGTGATATAGTGCATAACTGAAACAACTCTGGATAATTTTTGAAAAGTGAAATACCAGTTACCAAAAGATTAAAAAATTTGCACCTGGAATCACAGAGACTTGATCATGCCATAGATTCAGGCTATTGTGTAACTCCTTTAGCCCTAAAAACTAATAATTTATTGGGAAAAAATTGCACAAATGCCTGTCAGCAGAGAGCAACAGTAAAAAAGTAAGGGGTTAGTGGGTTTTTTTGTTGTTCTTTTTTTGTTTGTTTGTTTGGGTTTGGTTTTTGGGGGGGTTTTTTGGGTGGT
>VWYN01016400.1:173556-200501 GCA_013400075.1 Hippolais icterina | reverse complement strand
TTTTTTTTTTTTTTTTTTTTGGTTTGGTTTTTGGGGGGGTTTTTTTGGGTGTTTTTTTTTTTTTTTTTTTGGTTGTTTTTTTGTTTGTTTGTGGGTTTTTTTGGTGATGTATATTATTCCATTCACTGTTAAAATTTTCCATAGAGAGAATCAAAAGTTTGAAATTTTGGACCCATAGTTTGCCAATATTTCATTTATGAGAATTCTCTCCAATTGCCTTTTAGAGACCGAAGCAGCAAAACCAAATGTTAGAAGAAAAATGGAAAAATGAGAGCTAGAACCTAGTATTGAGAAGACAGGTTGGAAGAGATGAATTACTAAAGTTAATCTGAGATACACTTCTAAAGCTGAGACAAGTTTTAGAGACAGTGGAAAGAAAAGGGCTTGAGAAGAAGTTGCATTAAAAATCTATTGCTTTTAGGAAGAGTTTTGAAAGGGTTTAAAGGAAGGAAAATAGGAGCAAAAACAACATCAAGATATGAAATAAAAACATTTTTCTGAAGTGTTTTAATATTATCTATTTTTTTCTCCTTTCAGTTGTCTTTCCAATTTCCTGTAAAATGCTAGATGTTGTGTAGACAAATAATCTTTTTGATAGATCTCTAATTTTGTAGTTAAATTTGGTTCTACATTTCCAGATTCATAATAGTTAACATCACTTTTTTTTTCTCATTTTTATTATGTTTTATATGAAAATGTACTCAGCTTAGTGTACCAGTAGCCCTTTCATTTCCATGATATTTTTGTGGATGTTAATACCAGGTATAATGTAAACCAAAACATAGATTCAATACACATGTATGGATCTGCTATCTACTCTTTATTTACTAATATATCTGCTCTTTATTTGCTTAGCTATGCATTTGCTGTGAGGCAAAAAGAGAGATTGATCCAAATGTTTTATCTTGGTGTTGAATTTTCCATAAATTCACACAAATACTCCCACTAATTCACCTGGGTTTATTTGTTGGTAATCCACGGTTACTATTTCTTAACCCATTTACTATTTAAAATGAGGAAACAATATTAGGGTTTCTTGTGGTTCTTGTCTCCTAGCAACAGAATTTCTTCTTAAATTGACCCTTGCATTTTCTGTGGATTGTGTAAAGCTCACATAAGGTTTTTACAGAATTCAGATATATCTTAGCACTAACTCAATTTTTGTGTTTGAATTTTTATCAAAAGATTAATTTAGTTCCTGAATTGGCCAAGGGACTATAGCATTAAGTTTAATAAAACTTAGCTCTTTACTATATTAACATTTCAATAATCTATTTTAATCAAGAGATGAGGGGGAAAAAACGTATTTCTTTGAAACATTACTAAAATATCATTTTGACAATATGTTTTTAAACATATTTCCAAGTACCTATTTACAGGGTGGTGGAAATTATTTTTTCCCTCCAATTTCCCATTAGATCAGGTCTGCTCAATTTAAGACCCTGATTCTTCGTCTGGAATAACATCTTGCTAATAAATCAACATATGTACAACTAATGCTTGCAAATGGTGCAAGGAGCACACAGTTTGCAGAAGGAAGAGCCTTGGCAGACCCTGCTGGCAGTCACTGTGCAGGAAATTCAGAGGAATCTTCATCTGGAACAATCCCAAAGGTGCACTGTGTGGGCTAAGTAAAGCTCTCCTTCCTTGCTGCATTAAATCTTACATTTATAATGAAATAAAATTACAGAAAATTAAGATTGTCAGCCTCTGAGATTAATGTATGTTTTTGATATATGGAAATTTGTAATCTATGCTATGGTAGAGTGAATTCCAACAGGTATTCATTGACAGCAAGAGGTTAAAGAGTTAGACACACGGTGTTAGTGAGTTCAGGTTAAATGTTTTACTAGACCATGTCTCCCCTTCACCTTAAGTGAAAAACACTGAGACATGAAACACAAATTTTCTTTTTTAACTGATACTTGTGTAAAAAAATTAAGTTAAACTTGAGCTAAATGCATTCAAGTCTTCCCATTCCTGACTGATTTTCTTTGAAAATATGTATTTTGGTTTATGTGGATTTTTTTTTCCATTGTTGCTCTTTGTTGTGATAAAACACATTACTGCTGTCTAATTTAACTATGTTTTGACTGTGCTTAGTATGAATATTTCTTTTCTTTAAACATATCCTTGGATCATCAGTAAACTTAGACCTCTTCTGATAAATTCTATCCAATAGCTCACAAAACCCTAACTGACTACCAATCTTCTTATTCAGCTTTGAATCATATACAGTGTTACTGTACCAAAATAAGTTTGAGCAAGTCTCAGCCCACAAAATATAGTGAACATTTCTAAGGATGGGCCTGATATACAAGAAAAGCCCAGGGACTGTTCCAAAAGACAAATATGTTGGTACTCATCTCTCTGTCAAAATGCAGATTGTCTCATTTTATCTGCTTAGTGGGGGGGTCTCTCAGTACAAACATAACTACCTGTAAAAGTGCATTTGGTGACCTGTGGGATTTTTTCCCATTGCATATATACCTCAGCATTTAATGACTGTTTGTCAAAGGAAAAAAAAAAACAAAAAAACAACAACTGAAAAAAAGACATACACAGAGACACACGGGTGAAAAAGGAAAAAAAGGAAAAAGAGAAAAGAAAGGAGAAAGAAAAAAGGGAAAAGAAAAGGGAAAGGGAAAGGGAAAAGGAAAAGGAAAAAGGAAAAAGGGAAAAGGAAAGGGAAAGGGAAAAGGGAAAGGGAAAGGGAAAAGGAAAAAGGGGAAAAGGGAAAGGGAAAGGGAAAAGGAAAAAGGGAAAGGGAAAAGGGAAAAGGAAAGGGAAAGGGAAAAGGGAGAGGGAAAAGGGAAAGGGAAAGGAAGGCAAGGTAAGGCAAGGCAAGAAGTTAGATTACAAAGGATGTACAAGAATATCTGTCTTTCACATGACTCCACCTTTCCTTCCATACAAGCTCTGAAGGCAAATCCAAACCAGTGACAAACACTAGGAATCATATTGTCTAGAAACCTCTTGATAGCTAGATGGTTATAAACAAAAAGCTGCTAAATTCCTCCAACCTGAGGAGTAGAATGACTGGAGGTTCCAGTTTTGACATGCAGCTGTGTTTACAAACAGACTCACAAGTGTAGGAATGAAAGAGAAAATTCAGGAGGTGTTTCTGGTCTCTTGGTGTTTCTGAGACCAATTCTTTCATCCATATATTCTAAATATTTGTCTTATTCTGTGTCTCCTTGAAAGGAAACATTAAGAATTTTGACAGAAAAAGTGAAAAGAATGGGAGAAAAGAAAATAGAGCAAATTTCTTAAAATATAATTTAGGTGTTGACCAATGCCCTCTGCTCTCATTTTTCTTCTACCTTCAATACTAATAAACACGCACATATTCAATGTAATATAGATATTTATCCACATTTCAGCTGGATGGGTTTGCATCAGTGTGATCCTCCAACTTGTGGTGAAAACAATTGGAAAACATTAATTCGAATCTATTCCAATTCACAGGATTTATTGCCATCATAGACAAGCAACAAAATTTCTACATAAGCTGTCAGCCTGAAATATAGTACGGTGACTAGAATATACGTGTGTTACATGGCACGTGTCAGAGATTGTTTGATTCTGCCCATTTTCCTTGCTAATAGGCAATACAGATAATTTACCCACAGGTGTAGCATAGCCCACGGAGTCACAAGGCAAGGAAAATAAAGGAGCAGACGTGCTCTCTGCGGCCCTGGCTGCATACAACTGGTAATAGAGCCAACATGGGAAAGTAAGAGCTTTAAAACTTTAATTTGACAACATGATCACTATTATTACTTATCTTATATTCACTTAGTCATGTCTTCCATATTTTCAGGGATGGGTCAATATTTCATACTTTCAGTTCACAGTAGTCTTTACTCTCAATTTACTCTCAAATTAGGGACTGAAGGGCTTTTCTTTAGGTTACATATTTTCTAATAAATGTAAATGGCATGGTTCTGTTCTCAATAGATGAGAAAAATGGTGAACACAGACAGGATTTCTCAAGAATAATCCTGTGATTAAAAACCTAAATAAACAGGACTGTTTGCTTGAAATTTATTCATAACCCACTTGCATACTAAGCTTTCTGCAGCATATGCTTTTTTGAACTACTGTGCACAGAATACACCAAAGATTCAGTTCAATTTTTTTCTGGAGGTTGATATCCAGAAAAATGATATCCTTTGTAAAACTCCTTTTGAATCTCAAATAGTATGGAGCTGGATAGCACTGTTCTGGGGGACCAGACTAGAGTGGTCTACTTAAAAATTTCTTAGAATTGAACAGTCTTGGATCTTTTCTGAAAAACTTTTCTTTCAGGTCATAAACAAAGGAGCCTGGGTTGGGGTTTTCCTCGTTTGTTTTGTTACGTTGTTTGGGTTTTGCTTTGCTTTGTTTTGTTTTCAAATTTACTCTAAAGTGTAATTTTAATTACTAATTACTAATTACTGCTGCTTCTGGAAAGGCTTTATGTTGGTTATTGATGAACAACCTGGCCAGTGGGACAGAGGGATCGTAGAACAGTTTGTGCAGGAGGGGACCTTTAAAGGTCATCAAGTTCAGCCTTGTTAAAATGAGCAGGGACATTTTCAACATGAACATCTTCAGGCTGAACAAACTGGGGAAGGTCCAGACAAGAGCCACAGCCCATGGCTCTGGGGCACATGCTGGAAATGTTGACTTTGCTTAATGTGAGGAAGGAAAAGCCAACAGAGTGTCTCTGCAGCCTCTCACCACCCAAGGGTGGCTGTCAGAGAGAAGATGGAGCCAGACTCTTCTCAGGGGTGCACAGCAAAAGGCCCAATTCAGCACTGACACTGTATAAAAGGACAATTCTCCCTATGGGCTCCAGCAGAGCAGTGGAACAGGCTGGCTAGAGCATCCATGTGTTCTCCACCCTTGGAGATTTTCACAACTCAACTGGACAAGGCTTGGGGCACTCTCTCTAACTTCAGTGTTGGGTCTAAGTTTGAGACTGACCATGTTCTGTGGAGGGGGATTGACAAAATGACCCCCAGTGGCCACCCACAGACTCAATTATGCAATGATTCTGTTGAAACTGTTTAAATTTAGAGCACAGTCTTTTGGTATATGATGAGTTAGACAGATCAGGGATTTGAATTTCATTTCACATATGCCAGATAACAACCTTGTACCACTGAGAACAGGGTTGCTCAAGGTAATTATATGCAAATGAATTTTTAAGCAGCCTGAATTACCTGCTTTAACTGCTCAGCCAGGAAAAAGCCAACAAGAAAGATTAGCCCATTTTTAAAATTTTTTTCTGCTCCCACAGCAAATTGAGACAAGTTTCTATTTTTATAAGAGGACTAACTGAAGTCCTCACAAAGCTCATCCCTTTTGAATCTGGGAGGAACTCCAAAGCCCAGCTGTATTAGCCTTGACCTTTCAGACCTTTCCATTTTTGAGAAAAGCAGTATTTGCCCCTTGATGACAACACAACCTGGGAGGACAGCTGTTAGTATTTTTAGTGTAGGTATAATCTGAATGATTAGTGAACAGGGAGATGTCACTGGAGTTTAATGACCATTAGACCAAATACATAAACACTTTAAGTCATGATTAGACTTTCTGAAATGGGAGTAGCCTCATTGGATTCCTGACTCAGATGGGTGAGTAAATGTCCGTGCACTGGACCTCAGGGGGCAGCCTTTACTAATTACCAATTTCCCCTTTGCCAACCAAAGCTCCTCGTTCATAAAAACTGTGATGTAAAGAAAGGAGGCAGGAAAGTGAATTAATAAAGTTTCACACTTTGAAAGATAAAAATATTTGGTTTATATATTTACACTATTAAAAATTATTTATAAATACTGGTCATACTGATAAATATTATTAAAATAGCAGACATGATTAGATAACTTTTGCTATAAAATTTATAAAGGTTTATATATTTATATCATTTAACACTGTTCAATTAATTGTGGTGACTCTCTATTTGCAACACTTGCACTTCCTGCAAAGATAATAAAGGGAAGATAGCAAATGCACTTGCTAATGCTATTTGCCATCCATAATTTACTGGAGAATTTTATATTCTCCTTGTTAACTGTGACTAAAAATAGGAATGCTGCTGCCTTTCCACTGTGTGTATTTCAAAAGAGGTTTGAATTTTTCTTTTATTGTCTTTATATGAAAGGAACATGTAACGGATAGCAGAGACTAGGATCAAACGGAGAGCTGTGGGGTTTTTTCTCAGCAATAATAATCACAACTGCAAAGCAGATGACTGCTTTCTGATTTTTTCACCTGTTAAAAACTTGGTTATGGCAGCAGGGCTCTGTTTCTAAGCCTCATTTTTGTTAGTTCATTTCACCATAGCACATTTTAGGAAAAACAGGGAAAATAAAATCCATTGAATTAGGAGGAATACTATTTTTTTGTTGTTGAAAATTGCATTTGTAGCTCAGGTTGTTGTTATTCTGCAAAATTACAGGCAAATAAATCCCATGCATACTGAAATAATAATAAAATGGCTTGGGTTGGAAAGGTCATCACCACCCACACAGGAAAGAATTCTTTCTTAAAATCTAATCTAGATATCTCCTCTATTAGTTTAAAACCATTCTCCCTTGTCCTAATACTGCATGCCCATGTAAAAAGTTACTCTTCTTTATTTTTATGCTATAAGATCCTGAGGCAGAGCCTTGAGGGATCAGCAGAGCCTCTACCTGGACAGGGAGCCACTGACCACAGCTCAGCAACTGCATCCCTCCAGCCAATTCCTTATCTAATGAACAGCCCACCCTTCATGTCTGTGACCCCAAATTGGGGATAAGTGTCTATTATATACCATTAACATTTGATTAAAGAGTTTCTGATGTTTCTCCACTACTTCTTTAATTATTAGCTGGGCTGAGAAGCTGCTGGCTGAGCTCAAAGCATCAGCAATAGAGGAAGAGATGGAGAGGCACACCAGGCTAGATTTTGTTGAGAATATGATATTCCCTGTGAACTTATTACAAGCTGCTCTGCTTCCAAAAGTCTCTTAATTTAACATTGTCTTTTCATGATGTTGAATTTTCTATGTGTGTCTAATTAGGATCCTATGTGCTTATTTTCTAGTCCTGCAGTAATTTGGTAATTCTCTTGTAAAAGACCATTCTTATCTTTGGTAGATTGCCCACAAAAGAAAATTATTTGGTTCTATTTTCCTTGTGGAATTTCTATTTTCTAAATAAACTTGTTACTTGTTAGTAGGTGAGCAAATTTTTTTTTCTGGTCATTATTTTCCTTGATTTCCACTTCGAGGTTTACTCAGCCTACTTTGAGATTATCAGCCAATTAAATTTTCTTTATTTCCTCCTCTTCCTTCCTCCTTTTTTATGGACTGTCAAACATAACTGCACCCGGAATATGCTGAGTTTATCTGTTCTATATCTTGAAGAACAGCTTCAGCCATCCTTAGTTCCAATGAGGAGCATTCACTCACAGGAGAACTTGGGGGAATAAATGATGTGAACACTTTAGCCCCTCTGGTAAGAAATCTAGCCCTTAATCTGCTTGCCAATTCCCTTAGTTATCATTAGAGATTCCTTGGTTTTACAGACATCTCAGAGTGCTGCAATCTCATGTACCACAGATACAGAAATACTGTTTTGTAATCGCTGAGATATGAATTTAATAGTTCCTTCATGTTTTGCCTTCCCCACTAGATGTAAGAGGCTGATAATTCTTGCAAAGTTTAAATCTATTTCAGAGGCAATTTATTTCAGTAGACTTTATTTCTTTTTTATTAGTCCATGGCAGTTTAATTTAAGATTTAGAAGCTGAAAGTGCAATTTTTGTAAAAATAGGAAACAGATATATACTGTACATCACAACATAGCCATTAATAAAATAAATATGTGTATTCACACGTAGAAATCCTCCTCTAAATTTTATTTATTTTATATTCACAAATAATACAGGTTCACAGAGCAGTTACACTGCTATGTAAGACTGTCAAGAGTGTAAAATCTGTATCAATAAGGTATATTCGTGTAGATCATTGGTATTACCTGAATTTAGCTGTACCTAGTTAAAGTTAAATCACACACTTTCTTTGGCTTAAATTGATGTTATTGTTACCCTTGAAAATTATAGAAATATTCACACAATATTTCTTTGTAAGGAAAGATTTAAAAAAAACAGGGAATATAAAAATTAACCATAAAAGACAGTTCTGTCTCCTATAATATCTTGTTTTTGTATGGGAGAGAGGAGAGTCTGCATCAATGCTCTGCATAGCTGGGGGAAAGCTGCTCCAGGGCTAAGGGGCAGTCACATATGTCACTGGACAAACCAGAAATGTGGGATTTTTATAGGAACAAACTCATGACACTGCACACAGTCTTTAAGTGAATTGAAATGATAGGCTTTGTCTGCTGCAACTTTCTTTTTCCTGTTTCAGTGTGTTGGGTAAACATCATTCAATTGCACTCCCATAATCTAGTTTCTCTCCTCACACACATTAAAGAAATTTTCACATGCAAGCATTTCCTTTGCTCCATGGTTTGAAAACTGCCCGTATTATTATTATTATTTTTAAACAATATTTTTGTACAATTTTTGAAGCTAGAGTTCAGTATTTAGGCAATATGTCTGAAGAGAAAGACATACAGAATCACCTAAATTATGCTCCCAAACATCACTTTTGAAACTTGTTACCTAAGCAAATTTCAATAAGAAGCTGTATGTTGGTACAAATACATTCCCTAAATATATACTTACAAGACTGGTCACCTTTCTCTAAATCAGAAATGTTTATTCAGAATGAAAGGATGTAGTTATTTGTTCTGTTTAGATAACCTGCATGGAAATTATAGGCAATCAGAACACTTCTCTAATTCATGTATTGTGATACTTCTGTAACTTCAAGTTTGTGTCCAGACAGCAGCTATCAGCTGAGACACCAGACTGTTCCAGCTGTCACTGGAGGAGTCACTCTAGGATGTCTTCAAACCAAATAAACAGGAATAAACTTCAAAACAAATAAGCTGGCACATGAAAGGGGAAAACTCATAATAATAGAGAGCATGCAGTGAATCCATAGACATCCCTGTTCCAGCATTGAGCTTTTTCTAGAGAGATTTGGGGTGCAATATGAGGACAACATCTTTTCAAGGAGCTGTAATAGTACTTAAGATTATACAATGTGTGAAATTTTTGAATTGTTCATAGATTTCCCTTTTCAAATAATTGTCTTCCTTTTGAAGTCCCTATATAACTTCTTCATGCCTATATTTCTTTTCAAGGTGTCTGAAGGCTGCCAACCGATGCCATCTGGATTTTCATCAGAGCAAGGACACTGACACAAACTTTCACATGTAATTATTCAATCTGGATGCCCTAATTTTCCATATTCTGTATGAAAACTCATAACAGGGCCTGATCTCTTTCAACAGATTCTAGTTGTCTGTCTTCCAATAGCCAATTTCTTTTAGTACACACCAGAGATCTCAAAATGGAGGCAAATAAACCCCTTGCTTCTTCATGAGGTTCTCAGTCTAGAATCTCCTTGCGTCTCTAAACTCCATACTTGCAGTCTGTCTATCCAAATTCATAGCCAAGTTTCAAACTGGATATTTTTTTTTTACTTCAACACCTTAATTGAATAACTCCTGCATAACATTGGTTCAAAGTGAATTTACATACTGCTTTTCTCTGCTTTGCAAACTTTTTCTGCAATTTAAAGTTCAAAAGGATTTTGAACCAGTCAGTTCAAAGGTGACATAGAAGAACAAATAGTATTCCCAGACTGCAGCTATCAACAGCTGCTGAAAAAGAGTGAGGAAAAATTTTACATTTCAATACAAAAATGCTTGTGTAGGAGAACACAACTGAAGGGCTTGGGGATACAATCCCAACAGGCCAAAATAGAATTTTTGTCATGTTCTAAGGAAGGAGTTCTGTTTCCAATGGGAAAATATCTTTCTAAATGTAGCTAGCAAAAAATATGAAGCTTATAGAAAAATAAGTGATTCTTTTAATTGGTTTCTTTACTTGCAAATCAGGTGAGAAAGGGAAGAACCAGTGCCTTGTGTATACTGAATCTATGAGAAATTTGGCTTAAAATTTTCAAGTTTTGTTAAAACAGACAATTCTTTCTATTCACAAGCTTACCTTTCATCTAGTTTATTTGTATAATATCACTCCTGGTCTCTAGCTACTGTAATTGAGAAAATCAGGAATAGAATATCTTGAGAGACTGATGTTCCTCACATCCATTGTTGCCTTTTTCTTTCCTAAAGAGACACAAGAATTTTAGTTTAGTGAAGACTTACTTTTTTTTTTTTTTTTTAAGATCCAATTTATGTAGCACGAACATGTACACAAGTAAAATAACAGATTCCTACATCACCTGCTAGGCTGTTTAGCTCAGTTATTTTCTCCCATTTTGAATGACTGAGAAAATGAAAAAAACTTAGTGCTTCTTTACAGAGATGATGAAAAATACGGCGATACACACTTATTTCTTCTTTACAGAAAGTGTTGTATATATCTCAGGTCTTTGTATGCACTCAAAAATAAATTTATTAAAAGAAAAATAAAACCACATGCAGAATTTTCTGTGCCTAACCATGACACAAACACCAAATATATGGTATATTTCAGCAATTTAATATTAAGAAATTAGTGACCTTCCAGCCCTATGCTTCAGGTATCATTTTGGTGGAACAAGCCATCAGAAAAAGAGTTATGAAAGGTTTTTTCTGTTATCAAATAACTTATTCCAAAAATACCATTAAGATTAATTAGAGAAAGCAACTTTTCAACCAGATGGACTGGAATATTAGAGAGGGAAATCTGGACCATTTTGTTGGCCTCAGAATGAACATTTCCTGAAGCATCATTATATGCAATTTCTGATAAAGTGTTGCAATAGCTGGCTAAAGTCTGCTTGCATTTATGCTGCCACCTTTACCTCTAAAAAGTCAGAATCAAAGAGATCCATTCTTTAAACGTGATTAGATTTATAAATTGTCTTACCTGTTTTTTCTTCTCCTTGTAAGTGTAACTTACACTGCAAATTTGAAACTGCAAATGTCTCATTCTTAAAGTTCTTCACGTGCTGTGAAGTAATGAAATCACTGCATTACTCTGCATTCACAATGCAGATTTTTTAAATTTATGTATCAACAAACCCTTCTTTAAGAGGTGTGAAGGAAATTTTAATTAGTAAATATTGAAAAGAATATTTAAAACTTTATAGTAATAACTGAGGTGCTTTTCATAGAAATCTTAAGAGCATGTATTACACTCCTCTTATTTTTCATCATAAAATAATGCTTTACATAGTTCTTTCCATTCAATCATTTCAAAATAACACAAATGATTTTTTCTTCCTACAATTGAATAAACTACAGGTCAAATTATTACATCAGTGCTTAACAAAATATATTCTTTTAGAAATAAAAAAACTATACTCACATAATTCTTTTTAATGTACACTTAGTAGGAAGTAACATTTTATGAAACTCAGACATGACTGATAGCTTACACATCTCTGAAGACAAAGCAGATGTTTAGCTGTGGTAAATTATTCCTGTAAGTCCTGATAACCTTCCACTGACTTTCATGGGTAATGCATCAGGCCTTAAAAGAGTGAAAAGAGAAAAAATTTATGGCTCCCACAATAATAACTGCAAGGTTAGGTGAGATTATTTCTCCTGAACATACTCATAATGAACAACGGTCCTTTAATCCTTTCCCTCTCTTCAAGAAAAGAAAACAATCAGATTTTTTTTTGCTTTAACTATTGGTTTTAAACTTTTGTTTAAATCAGTGTTTAATTGTCAAATTAATTATCATGATCACAAAAAATGTTAAATATTGTGGTTTTAGGCCACTTATTGGATTTACAACACAGAATGATCCTTATGGATGGGCACATCCATACAGAACAAGTGTAAGAGAGATAGACCTTTGAGTAAAAATGTTTGTTTGTAAGGATGTAGTTCCTTGGTTTTCTCTTTACATAACAATTTCTTTTCTGTCAGAAATTTTTGTATTCTTTTCACAGAGTGAAGTTTTATATTGATAAAGAGTAGTACCAGCTCTCTGGTACTACTTCCACCCTGGGGAATTGTTTCCTTTGGTCTTTTTGGTGTAGTTTTAATAAGAGAAATAGCACTTAAGTTGGTTTATTTGGGAGTTAAAATATATCTGTAAAAGTAAAACTCCCTTCTAGTTTTATTGCTATTGTTTTTACCATGCAGGTGTTGAACCCAAACTTTATTTCTGAGAAGTTTCCCCTTGTAATGAGATATTTTCACTGTCTCCTAAGTCCCAACGAAGTTTGGTCTTCTACTAAAAATTCAAGATCTGTTAGCCAATGGTCCATGTTATTTGTTTCAATTAAAACTCCTGACAGTGTTTATTGGAGAAATAGATTGTTAAGGCAAAGGAAAAAAATCAGTGGTGGAACAGTGACCCGGCTTGATAAACCACAGTGTAAGACTCCTGGTACTGTAGGAGGGTAAATACATATGAGGCAATGATTTGTGTTTCAGGTGGGAAATCAAACAAATGTTACTGAATTTCTTCTTTCCTAAGTGTTCTGTTTAGTGGTCGGAGAATGACATTTTAATATGATTTTTCTGCACCCCCTACCCAGTATACTTTAAACGTGGGGCTTCATTTCAATGTAAGCAAATGGAGAATTTTGAAGAAAACTCAGCCACTTTAGAAACTACAAATACAAAGGACAACAGACCATTAAGACACTCATCCTGAGGGGGTACAGGACCATCCATATAAAGAACTTACATGATTTCCACAGCAAGACAACAAATTCACAGCTGATGTTACTTGTACTGATGCATCCAAAACAATTTCCATCAAAATTACCAAAGTTAAATATAAAGAGATTACCTTTGCAACTCTAACATGTTTTGCTTGGTCTTGGCTTGAAAAAAGTCTCAAAGAGGTTATTAGCTGATAAAGATACAACCTCTAGCAGGGAGAAATGATAAGACATGGTGGACAGGGTGCAGGCTGTCTTCATTCAACATAGAAAGATCTGGAAGAAAAATTTGGGTCAGCAATAATGCAAGCCTCAATGTCAAAGAGAGAAAAGTGTTATTTAGTAAGAGAGCTACAGCACACAAAAGCTGAAAGATACTCTCTGGCTAGAAGGTAAGAATCTGATTCAAGCCTCACTTTTTTTTTATTTTTATTTTTTTATTCTCTCTCATTTTGACCAGCAAAACTACCCTGAATCATGAATTTCACTTTTTCTTATGGAAATTTACTTTCAGAAACAAAGGTGGAAAAAACGAAACAAAATTCTTTGTTGTTTTATAGTCCACAACCACAGAACAAGCACAGACAGAAATGATGGAACTCACACAAAGGAATACACAGGATTTCCTGCCCTTGGCTCTCTACTACTACTGTAAGACATACTAACTCTTAGAATCTGACTTAATCTTATTTATCAAAGAAGATCTTCAAAAATAATAAAGGTTTTATCAGAAGTACTTTTGTGTCAAAGATTTACCCTGTGTTCTGCAAGCTTTTTAAATCAGATAGATACCAATCCTAATATATTAAACTGTCTTTATGGGAAATTTCTCAAGCAATTTTCATAATCTTCAGGTAAATGTATAATGAAAATTATTTCATGCCATTCATTCAGGAATCATTTACATGAGATTTACAAAACATGCAGTTATAAATGAACTTTTTAAGTCAGAGTACCAAATGATGTCATGCTTAGCAGATTCTGAGATTGGGGGAGTACTAGTTTTGCACTTTAAGATGGATGCAAGGGAAAAAAATCATATATATGTAGGATGTACTATTACTTTTCTACATCACTGTTGTGCATTTTGTCCCTTTTTCTGACAAGCTGCATGATCCCTTGAGTGGTCTGAGGTGCACAGACCTTTTACTAGGATGTTCAGGACCTGGAGAGGACAGAGTAGCAGGACCTGGGAAGCAAAACATAGCAGGAAGGATGTTTTGTAACAGAAAACCTAAAAGATACTTAAAAAATTGAAGATATACAGGGACATTAATGATAAGTTTATATTTATTTGTGTCTTTGGATTCAAACAAAGGAAATTCCGTCAACTACAGCACCTTGAAAGTCGCCTTGCAGAAATTACATTCTTGGAAAATCCCTGAGCACCTCAAATTGAGTCATTACAGCAGCTCCAGGGAAAGAAGCCTCAGAATCTACAGATGTGAAGTCCTGAGACTAAGGCCACAGGATAGTATGAATTTAGCCTAAAAAGTCCTAGAAGAGCACTTTCAGGGGCCTTCAAAACAAGAGTTGATCTTGTTTCAGGTTTACCTGATGACTTGAGTGTTATGCATCGGGGCATTTCCCAAACACAGTGTCAGGGTAAATAAAAAGTGTGTTCTCACTGTCTCTCTCTTCTGCTGAAGCCTGTAGGAATTGCAGGTATCCAAGCCTTTCCTGTGAGAAATAAAACCCAGCATCAGTCACTGAAGATCTTTAGAAAACACGTAGCTACTGCGAGTCCATCTCACTGAAATTGTTTTTGTGAGAAGCAGTTTTACAGCAGCCAGGAAGGGAGTGCTAACTGGCTGCAACGATAACTGCCAGCAAAGTGGATTTGTTTGTAAATACACATTCCAGAGGGGCCAGTGTGCTGCTCCAGCACAGAAAATATATTCATGTTAACTACCCTTTATGCTAAATCTTACACATATTATGACTGATCTTCATTTTAATGGTGTTTGTGAAATGGTAGACACAGCACAGGGTAGCAGTAACACAATAAAATGCCTCTGCAATATTCATTTCTTGTCTACAAGAGGGGATCTGTGCAGTGATTCATCTTTCCACGAGTTACATACAAAGATAACTTTTAATTCCCAAAGCAAAGCAAATACATCAGAGAGGAAAGTGGCTGCTTGCAAAACAACTCTGCCCTAACAGTTCTTTATAATGATGTGAAGTTTCGGCTCTTAATGTCATTAAGTGAGCAATTTCCCATCATGACCCTTATGGGTTTTATATTGCTGTGACTGAGAAAATTACTAACTTTAGGTGTAAACTGAGATAGTTACCTTTCATAGCTCTAAACAAATATGAGTCCATAGAAGAATAATTTATGAGATACAGCAGGAATATATGTCATCTAAATAGACTATGTTTGGTGTGAAGTGAGGAAGGGAGCTTCCAAAATCAAACCTCTGGCAAATCTTAGTATTTAAAACTGAGATTTCCTAAAAAAAACCCCAAAATTACACAAACAACAACTGCAACAAAACCCAAAAGTCTTTGCAAACACATAAAACAATTAAGAATTTTTTCAACAAACTCCCATTCTCACATTTTTCTGTGATTTCTAATCCTTCAGAGGAGACAGGTTGATGGGCAGATGATTTTTACTAAGATACAAGATCAGTATTTTTCAGCAGATTTCCTTGCACATAGGTTAACTGGAGAAGTCCTAAAATTTTCTCAGTATTGCAGAATGACATCACCCTGGTTTATGACATCCTTGTGCAAAGTGAGTTTCTCTTGTTAAAACTAGAAATTATTCCTTAGGCAGAAAGACGAACTACATTCAAATGGAATGCTCTGCTTGTTGCATTCCACGAGGGTTTTGAAAAGCTTTGTTAAGGAACAACTAGGAAATCATATAATCCATTTTCTAATCACTTCTTGCATTTGACAGGGATGTGTGGGAGAAAGGTGAGGTGGTGGAATCTATTCAGATGTTGCTTTTGGGTTAAGTATAATTTGAATAGTAATTACTGGTGCTTAAGGTGGAATATTAGTGGCATTCAGACATTTAGGATAATGTATAACATTATGTGTTATACATCAATACCACCCAGGCTTGCAAGACCATTAGGACTTGTTGTATTAAGGGGAAACCCACTCACTCAAGGGCTTGTTGGTGACCAATTTATTCCTCTTGCCTTTGGCTATGGTTTGTTGGAGAATGAAAACATTTAAAGTGAAGCAGTAGAGAAAAACGGTGTCTGTAAAAAACTATGTACTCAAAAGCTAAATTACATGCAATGTCATTTGAAAGATTCTCCTAATCTAATTCCCTCTGTTTCCATACATCAAAAGTAGATTACAGTTTTAAGTTGCATGCTACAATTACTCACAGGGCTTATCTGTAAATGAAATTCAAGAACATGACACAAACATAATGTGCTGGCAGAAGATACTGAGAGGCAGCTAATCTGCCCCATATCACACTTTATGTCACTGTCCCCATTCATGAGAAGGACTGCAGTAGCAGGAATGAATGTTGTGAGCACAGTCATGCCTCCTTTGCAATCCTTGACAAGATCTCCCCCACCTCAGTGTAAAGTTGTACATTAACCATTATCTTCTCTGTTAGAACTAAAATAACCCAAACAAAAGCCTGTCTGGAAAATATTTCACCTTGCAGCTTTTATCAGAAAGGCATTGACATGTAAATGCACAAGAAAAAAAAAAAGACCTCAGGTCTTGCAGGTCCTCAAGTTCTTTGTTACCCACAAAAACACATTATGAAAACATTAGTTCAAATGGCACCGGGTTTACTCCACTTGTTTAAACACAAACACTACAAAAAGCATTATAAATAAAGTTTTCCAGGTGCAATTTCACAGAAATCTGAAGATGAGAGCACAGACTGTGATTGCATACCTACATTTGCACACTAAATAGGACATCACAAAGAGTGGCAGGGACCTGAGTTTTACTATGTTTAGGAATCTAAAGTACTTTCAGGTTTTTTGGGACTTTGTTTTGTTCACTCTCTTGTTTGCCTCCTGGAATACCTAACTCCATGTCCTTTAAATGATGTAATTAGAAACGTCTGGAACAAGATGGAGAAAAGAGTGTTCAAATGAACTCCTTTCCAGCAATCCCAGTTTAAGGGGATTCCAGCCACCAAGACTCCCTGGTGCCAGGGAAATGTTCTGTTCATATAGAATCCAGCAAACAATATTCAGGATGCTAAAGAAATCGACCACTACCAGAAGCTCCATTTAGAAGACAACAAGAAGCCAAACTTCATGTATGCAAAGTATTCTCAACAAGCCAGCTGACAAGTTTTATTTCTATTTCTGGTATGTGTCAGGGGTGCAAGGGTTTAACAGCAGCAAAACCACAGCAGAAATAGCAAATATCATTTGATAAAGTTTGACCAACTTTTTTAAATTCCATGATGTACATTTATGCAATAAATACCAATCAACCAAAATAAACCAAGGTATTTTCCTTAAATCTTGCATTATGAGCTATTCATAGAATATAGATATTTTGTTAAAAACACCCCCAACTATATATATCTATTTTTCATAATAAATATTCCACCATCAGTATCATAGCTTAGAACCTCTCAATCTCCACTGCTATCACATAATATTAACATCAGAAAATTGTGTTCTTGGTATCTGTAGAAGTAAAGAAATGTTAACTTTTTTTTTTTTTTCTTTTCTTTTTTTTTTTTTCTCAAGGAAAATTGTAGTACACAATTTAAATCTTACAGCAGTATTCATTAGACTAATCTTGCTCATTTAAGAGGAGAACTAAATTTAAGTCTTACAGCAGTTTTCTTTAGACTAATCTTGCACATTTAGAAGTGGCTTGATATTCTCAGGTATTGTAAAAAAGTACAGGAAGTTTGAGGTTGGTTTAATTCATATTTCCTTTGCACAAGGTTTCAGAAAATGAAATTATTAAAAAATACATTATTATACCACATAAATACACAAATTTCCCAAGTTTACTGTATCAAACTATTTTTTTTTTCCATTTACTTCCTGGTCTTCCTTCTGGGTTTGAGTGTTATGTGTATTTGTGGCACTACAAGTAGGTTACAGCAAAAAATGGTATGTACATTGAAAAATTACACTTCTTCCCTTCAAGTAAAATTCACAGCACATCTTGTGGTAGGAAAATGGTTAACTAATTTTTTTATAAACACAGAAAAATTGTAAGATAATCATCCAGGAAATTGCCTTGCCTCTTCCAAATACAAGCATAACAACTGGCTCTCCAGCAAAACTGAATTTTACCTTCTTCAAATTAACAATATCCACTTCATTCTTTTTGTTCTTGGATTATGCAACAGGACATTAAAAGGGAATTATTGCCTTCATGATTGTGACCTCCTCTGTCAAAGTGCCAGACCAGAGTATTTAAGTAGAAAATGGAATAAATGCGTTATTTGTTTCACCGTGATGGTTACTGGTTATATGGGACACACAGGAGGCACAGGTTGGATCAAACGCACCTTTCACAGTCTTCCCAAGCAAGAATTGCTCATTTGGTGATTGGAAATATGCTGGTGATTACAGCAGGAGGTTTTCTGCTTTCAATTGTCTCTTCTGAGAAAAAAAAAGTCCTGTTTTTTGACTAAGGACTACAGGCTCAAACTGCTGGACATAATTGTCCCTTCTATACAGACATCAGTATTTTAATTGCCAGGGCATTGAGGCACTTTGCTTTAGTACAGATGTGTATAATTCCTCTTGGCCAGTTCCTCAGTTATTCCCATAAATTGCCTCTAATTTCCTGGAGTTAATTGTGCAGAGTACAATGTAAATTTGGTTGTTTTTGTCATCGCTGGAAAGCCTCCAGTGGCTGACAAGGGGGTTTAATGAAGCACCTGACTTCTCACTAAGTCATCTCCAGGCTCGTTAGTGCTCATGTTAATGACAGAGTTGGAAGAGATACTTTGTGATGTGCTCGGGGGCACATGTACACACTGTGCTGCACGAGAGAAAAACATCCTCGAGATAATCTCATAAAGCATTCCTCAGCTTGGAACTTGCAGAACTGTGGTTTCAAGGCAACCTTATTTATTGTACAGCTAGAAAAAGGGGTGAATTATAGTTCAATTGCAGTACTACTCTCCATTTTTACCTACAGGAGCCAAAGGCATTTACTCATAAAAGTATTTTTATTATATATCCTAATTACTGTGTAGGACTCAACATGATTTTTTTTTTGCATATTATTTTGTGGTTTAAGCCTGGTAGGCAGCTAAACATTACACAGTGACTTACTCCACAGTGAGACGGGGAAAGAATTGGGAGGGCAGAAGCGAGAAATCTCATGGACTGAGATAAAACCAATTTAACATGCAAGCAAAGTAGAATATGAGATAAAACCAATTTAACATGCAAGCAAAGTAGAATAAAGGATTCATTCGCTGTTAGCCATGGCCAGGAAGGTGTTCAGCCTTCCCCAGCAGAGAACAGCTCCATCAGACATAGCAGTCACTTTTTCAATGCATTTTTCAGATCACATGCTGAGAAAAAGTTCAATGATTTGCCATGTCCACATCAGACTTTTCAGGATCTGGGTTGTTCTTTTTTCTATCAAAATAGGAAGCAGGTTAAAAACCTGCATTCAAATATTCACTGAATTCATTAGTACACCTGTAGATTAGCCGCCTAAGTGTTGAAATTCTGTTGGAATAAAAGAAACATTTATGACTCATCGAATATTCAAAAAGTACAAAGAGTTATGGTACATTTGTGGAAAGACTCAGGTGAGTTAACTGGAAATATATAAAACGTTTTCTTGTTTCAGTCTCTCCCTAACCCACCTGGGTTCCTCTGTCTGGCTCTGTAGAAGGTAATTGTGCCTTGCTCTTAGAAAGCCCTGAGCTCTTTTGGCTCAGGTAATCTTGGATGGCTTCAGCCTGAGGCAGAGATCAACTCAGGAAATTTAAAGAATGAACAAAGGGCTCTTACTTTACAAACTGTTGTATTACCAGCCACACAAAATTAGAAGTCTGGGTTGGGTTTTTTTGCCTTTCTGTGTTTGATTGTTTCTCTTTTTTGTTCTGTAACATAGAGTAGCCATTATCAGCAGTCAGGGGATGGGATCTTTAAAACTACAATGTCTGCTTTTTTGGTCTATTATTTTCTTTTTCTATTTTTTCTTTTATTAGCTTTTGGCTAATTTGTGTTGATTTTCACAGTTTTGTTTCAATTCCCTTATTTCAACATAACAACATTAGTTGTAAAGCTAACCTTGTGAGCAAGAAGTGATAAAAGGTAATAAAAGTCAATTAATCCAGGTAATTAAAAACCTACTCTATTAAAAGGCTTTTAATGGAAAAAAATTCTATAATTTCAAGATTCAACTATTAAAATGTTTTTCCAGATTTGGTTTTTCCCTGAAAAAGTTATACAAATAATAATTTACACCAGAGAAAAAATTCTAGCCTTACTCAATTGTATGTTTTTTCTAAAGTAAAAATTAATTGCACAGGAATTTTATATAGATCTTACTTTTAAATAGATTTTCAATAGACATTTTAAATGAACACTAGAGCAAGTAAAATAATACACCACAGATAAAATATGACTACTTATTTCCTGTTCAGTTTCTTGTATACTCACTCAGAGAAGAAAAATTCGTAATTAAATAAAACCAAAACTAATTAGGTTCAAATATTTTCAAAATCAAGAGAACCAAATATTTATGTGTGACCATCCTGAACTTGCCTTGGGAAACCAAATAGTTTTTAACAGAGTGAGAAGGAAAAAACTTTTATAGAGCAATCACCAGAAAATCTACTAAACTAAAAAAAACAAACTGAGCACTAGAATGACAGTGTTCAAAACTATCACCTTGGTCAATATTAGTTTCAGGATTGTTCCTAAAATATCTCATTGTTAGGCCATCAAAAACCATCTATTTTCTTATATTTTTAACTTGTTCATTTACATTTTAACTTGTTCATTTACATTTAGCTTTAGATGTCATGATCATAATGAAATTATCAGAGTAAGAAAATATTCAACATGAATCATGGAGTTTTTTGTAGTTTTTAACTTCCATTTCAAAATTTAACTTTCCAGGAGATCAGTCAAAAGAAAAGTTAAATTCCTAAATATATCAATTGATGCTCACATTTTGAAATAGACAAAATGAATGGTGTGATCCTGATGAATGAGAAAAATCTGCACCAATATTTCACAATTTGTCAGGCCATTATTGTCATTGACAAATGAAGGTTTTAGTACATATAGTTCTTCCAAGGTAAACTCTGCATAACAGATGATTTTTCTACT
Source organism: Hippolais icterina (assembly GCA_013400075.1). Classification (NCBI taxonomy): domain Eukaryota; kingdom Metazoa; phylum Chordata; class Aves; order Passeriformes; family Sylviidae; genus Hippolais; species Hippolais icterina. The sequence goes on along the minus strand of VWYN01016400.1, from coordinate 179,489 downwards.
GATATGACAGGTATTAAAATGTCTAGTGAGCATCATGGTATTTTAAAATCCTCCTAAATGAAATATGTCAGAGATAACTTGGATAGAAGGCCCTTGAACAGAAACTCAGGCAGCCGCATCTGAGCAGGGTCCACATCTCAAGCTCACACTTGGCTGTGACACCAGCTCGCTCTGGGACTTTGGGCAAGTCATCCTCAGCTCTTTTATTTTTCACTTTGTAATTGTTCTTGTCTACTTATATTGTAAGAGTTCTGTGGCCTGGACTGTCTCTTACAGCATTCCTACTCTACTGAAATCAGAACACATGTAAATATCCAATACTGAAATGCATCGGACATCTCAGGAAATGCAAACTCATTTATAGTTTGCTGAATCACTAAATCTGAATCTAAATCACAGATCCACGAGTTCACCACAATTATTCTTCCCAGTTTCACACCATCATCCTCAAAGAATGTATATAATGCATGCCCATAGTGGCACTCTACAACTATTTTTTATTTTAGTAGCTCTTAATGATCTTTTAAACATTTATTACATAAGCATGTAATACACCATTTACAGAAGCAATATATTTCCCACTAAATTTGGTTAAACTCCTTTTGAGTATAATAGAAACTGAAGGAACATGGCACCATGCAATTATGCAGCCCTTCTCTAGCCTGAAACCTGGAATAACCTTAGCAAGCCTCACTGATTGTGTCTGTTCTGCTGGGAGGGAACTAACATTGTGGAATGGAAGTTTTTGAAGTCTATCTTATTTTTTATGATGTTGTTTGAACCAGGCGTATAAACTATAGGTATATAACAGTAATCAGATTTCAAACCAGCAAAATATAGTGTGTTTATATATATGTATATATATATAAACCCCATGAGGTTAAAAACCCCACATAATTTATACATTTACACACACACACATAAATATAAATAAAGCATATAAGTAGTAAGCAGACGATTAATTTACATTTTCCTCTCTTAACCATAGGGCTGCTCATCTCACAAATCATATTTCTGTGGGAAATGAAAGGTGCACCGCTGCCAGCATTTTGTAAGGAATAATGACACACTTTACTACCTGTAAGTGCTGACTGAGTGCTTCTGCTTTTCCTTCCCAAGGTGACTGTAACACAGATTGATGAAAGATTCGGCAGGACTCAAAGGTTAAAGATGCAGACCTGGAGCCAGGAGGCAGCCCTGACACTGATGGAATACAGTACAATGAGAGTAGCCACATTATTGTCCCATCCTCTGATAACCAGTGTAATATGAAAACTGACTAGAGGAGAAGGGAACAAATTAAATCCATTAATCAAGCATATCTGTGCTAAACAGTTGCTCTGAAGAGACGAGCAAATGAAAAATTTACTGTTTGTTTCTAGGCTTGCTACCACCGGAGAAAAAATTAATTATAAGGCTGTGGCTCAACTATTAGTTAAGTTTTTTTCTTGAGAAAACTATTTATTGCTTTGTCAAAGAACAAATGAACCTCATTAGTGAGATTAGTTTCAGCTGATCATTTTGCATTAGGACAGTCTAATAATATACCCTTTCAAGACACACTGAAGGAAATAACTTCAAAGAATAAGAGTCCATTCTGTTGTATTAGACTTAAATCAGAAATACATGATTTGTCACTAGCTAAAAGTCAAATTTTCTTCATATTGCCCTGGTAAAGTGGTTACTCTGTTGCCTACAGTCAGCTGTTTGTCAGGTATTCACAATGGAGTCTCTCTAGTCAAGGGGGTCTCACAACTGATTCACAAAACTCTGCTCCCATAGTGCATTATCTGAAATCTGTCTAGTTCTTGAAACAACTCCAAACCCTTAAATAGGGATTGGTGTGGCAGGGGTGGAGGGGGTTGATGTGCTTGTGTTTTTTTAATAAAATAAGATGAACCTGAAAAAAATCTTCCAAAAATTACTATTTGTAAGGAAGGAAGATATATGGAAGTTCTCTAATCTAAACAGAGCAGAGAGTACAGGCTGTTTTCATGTATTGCTCTATCATCCTGCTGGAATCTTATGAAAGCAGTCCCTCCCCTTTGGAAATAAGAGAAGCCAGCTCTATGAACTGGAAACCTTCAAGGCAATTTATTACCTGGAGAAGGTCAGAGAAGTGCATCTACTAGCAGAAGGGGATGAGGGTTTGAAATTCAGCATTTCTGCCAAAGTTTTTAATCTCTTCTTCAAAAAGGAGGTTCTTTATGGTGAAAGCCTCTGATTTGCAATGGGCTCTCCTGCAGTGCTGGGTTCCTCATGATGTAAATGACTCCACTGGGGAATTGAACTGAAATCATGAAGATAAAACAGCCAGATATCACACAATAATTAGCTTGTCACTACTCAATTGACCTGATTCCCACTGGAAGTCTAGAGGCAAAGAAGCAGTTGTCAGACATCACAGCTAAGGAAATCTGCTTCCATTGTTTTTATGTCTCATGAGCACCAGCCTTGATGGGCAAACCTATGGGAAGAGCTTACAAAGCTCTGGTATGTTTGAGAAAGGCTTTATCCTCTAGGGAAATAGTCTCATACTGCAATAACCACCTGATATTATTTTTCATATTTTAATACTGAAACTGTGCATTTTCCTGCCCAAAAAATGATTTTCAAAAGCTTTGAATAATTATATTCTATATATACTATACACTATATACACACTATATAGTGTATATACTAAATAGTGTACTATTTAGTATATACTATATATATACTATATAAATAGTATGTAAAGTATATAGCTCTGACTCTGTAAATCCAGCCTAAAATAAGTTGTCTATAAATATTTTTGATTGCATACCCCCTCCAGATTTCTCTGCTTATTCTGTCTTGAAAAATAAAGACTTTTAAAAGCATTTCTTGAAAAAAATAACAGAAGAAAATACTTCATCCCACACATACACACATAAAAAAGAGAAACAATTACCTTCTAAAATGATATTTTGAGTTTCAAGATTTGCCTATTTCAGTCTACCAACTCCAACTTTTCACATCACAGACAACAGTGGTGTCAATGGAAGGTTAATTTGACATTTGTCTTTTTCAAGCTCATTATAAAGCAACCTAAAGTTCTGTTAGTAATTTATTGTGATTCTTCAAAATTCAAATACTCTAGGCTTGCTGGTTCTCTGTTTTTCATTTATCTCTTACTTCCAATAAGATATCTGAGTAAATAATGTTATTTCCATTTTATTAACACATATTCTGTGAATCCATGATTTGCTGCTGTTCAGCTCTATGAAAAGCTGTAGATATAATAGCATCCACTCTCCATTTTCTAGTTCATTTACTTAGACACACACACACACACACACTCCATATCATTTAGAGGGAAACCCAAATGTGTTTTTTTGCCATTTGTGGCTAAGCATCAGTAGTCCAAATTATTGTTTCACAAATACTTACCGTTGCCATTATTATGTTTCTCTAGTCACCTTCCTTGCCTTGCAAACTTCTCTCACAGTAATAGATAGTTCAGATAGTTTTATGACACACCATCTCCATTTGCATCATCTACACAGCATGTTCCTCATGCAGAAAGTGGAAGCTGCTTTTATCATTCAAAACCATGAATGCAGCTACGGGCCAGAGTCATCAGAGACTGTACAGACTGCAGAAAATATTGTCTTTTTATGGTAGTCAGTTGCCTGTTTTTCACAGAAGATTTACTACAGCAAAAGAGAAAGCTCTCCAGGATAACCTTTAAAGTGCTGTTCCCACAAAGGATGACTTGAATTCTTACTAAGGCTAAGTGCTCCAGCAGTGGAAAAAACAAGAAGGGAGGATTTGAATCATGGGCCTTTATGCCCATGACACATTACCTTCCAGATATCACCATTCACACTTCAATCTGTCAAATGGCACCGTGGGGAACACAGGCTAATGCAGTCATCTCCTGCTAAGGACATAATGTCAACGATTTTATCCTGTCATACACCCAAAAGAGAAATATGGTGAAAGATAACCTCTGGACACTCACCAAGGAGGTGGATTAGGAAAGGCAAGCGCTGAAACACCGTGTGAGACTTCTGCTGAATATATTCTTCCCTGCTGAAATAGCTCATGGCTGGATGGATTTGTTACCAAAATGGAGTTAAATGGGAGTTAAAACAATGTACAGACAAGGTCGTCTTGTTTAAACTGCAAGGATGCCTGGACCTGCAGTACAAGCATGAGGTCTGCAGTTAAATCTTGATAGTTTTGATCTTTACCCCCAAGAATCATCAGTCACTACTGTATGAAAACCAGTTTTGCAACTGAAGGTAATAAGTTCCAAGAGTAACTATCAGGGATCTCTTTGCTGCTGCTTTTGTTGGGTTGATGTCTACTGCATTTTACACCATGTTCTGGAAAGAGAAATCCAGCTAAACCACTTCAACAAAAGGTAATGGAGACGCTGGGTCAGACTTTATGTTCTGCTCCAGATGGGTTTTAATAGTTAAATAAACTATATTTAAAATGAAATCTAATCTGCTAACAGGATTTTTTTTTTGGAGGGGCCCTTGGTTCTGGGTGGAGTTTGGTGTTGAACCATGAATTAATCCATTCATAGTTGAAAAGAATTTCGTCTTTAAATATTGGTTTTTCAGCAGTTAAGAATCCATGTTGTGCTGCTGTGTGGATGACTAANATTTATATACTATATATATAGTATCTACTAAATATATATACTATAATACTAAATACTATACTAAATACTATAATACTAAATACTATATATATACTAAATATATATACTATATTAGCCTTTGGACTCGCTGGAACATCTAAATTTTTGTCACCTGTCTTATCAAAATAATCTATGATCTAATAATCTTTTCTCATCTCAGAAAATTATGTTGACACAAACTCTTTTTACAGGTTTGTTGACTGAAAACTCAAGTGTTTATTTTAGATTTTTTCAAGAGGTAATTTGTTCTGGTAGAATGACAGCTCTTGAGGTTTTCTTCATAGCTTTCAAGATAATTTTGTGTTTCTCAACAGGTTAACCTGATATGTAATGGGCTTGACTGCCTACTAGATATGGACTCTTCAAAATACCTTTATGCCTAAATTTTTGAGTCCATCATCTGAAAAATGTGCTTGTATTAGCATTTCATCAGAAAGCTCAAGTGACGCCTAGAAGCATAATCCACCTGAATTCAGAGCTGCACCTTGTGGTAGCTCCACCATTCTCTCCCCAAATATGCAAACCTAATCAAGTTTGAATCTTGAAAGATTTTTAGCTTGCATTAATCACTTAGAGGAGAAAAAAGTTAAAACGCTTCAGGCAGGTCTCTGGAGATTTCATCTTCCCTGAACAAGGAGAGATTTTATTGCAAAGGGCAGAGCAGTGTCTCTGGACACTCTCCTGGCACTGCTGCAGGCATCTCCACAGACACAGGCACAAGATTTGTCCTCTTTCTGCTCTCAGAGCTGTCAAGAAACTCTGTGAGACACCAGCTGTGGTCACATCAACTGAATTAATGACCTTAAACTGCAAACACACTGTAACCCCTTACAAACTCTCGCTCCTGCCAAGATCATGTTCAAGCTTCTTCCCCAGTCAAGAAATTTGACCACTGAACTGTTCTTTGTTACAAACGAATTAAGTTTTCTACCTTCAGGACCCATTAACTTTTCTTACTTCAGAAACAACAGATTCCTAATGGTGCTGACCTACAATATTTCTTACCTTATTAAATTCATTTATCTCAGTGAGGGCTGAAAGCTGAATTCCTTTCAAGAATCAATAATTTATTAATAATTGTCTCTTTCACATAAATAATTTGCTTTATTAATTTATTTAATTCTAGCTTTGACCAGTGAAGGCATTTTGCCTTGCAGTGTTAAACCTAGAGTAGAGAAAAAATTTAAAATACAAAAAACCAAGAAATAGTTTATTTGGTCTCATAAATTATTCTATTCTAGTTTGTTCAACATTTTGAGAC
>VWYN01016400.1:142963-173282 GCA_013400075.1 Hippolais icterina | reverse complement strand
CTTGACTGCCTACTAGATATGGACTCTTCAAAATACCTTTATGCCTAAATTTTTGAGTCCATCATCTGAAAAATGTGCTTGTATTAGCATTTCATCAGAAAGCTCAAGTGACGCCTAGAAGCATAATCCACCTGAATTCAGAGCTGCACCTTGTGGTAGCTCCACCATTCTCTCCCCAAATATGCAAACCTAATCAAGTTTGAATCTTGAAAGATTTTTAGCTTGCATTAATCACTTAGAGGAGAAAAAAGTTAAAACGCTTCAGGCAGGTCTCTGGAGACTTCATCTTCCCTGAACAAGGAGAGATTTTATTGCAAAGGGCAGAGCAGTGTCTCTGGACACTCTCCTGGCACTGCTGCAGGCATCTCCACAGACACAGGCACAAGATTTGTCCTCTTTCTGCTCTCAGAGCTGTCAAGAAACTCTGTGAGACACCAGCTGTGGTCACATCAACTGAATTAATGACCTTAAACTGCAAACACACTGTAACCCCTTACAAACTCTCGCTCCTGCCAAGATCATGTTCAAGCTTCTTCCCCAGTCAAGAAATTTGACCACTAAACTGTTTGGTTTTTGTTACGAACAAAGTTTTCTACCTTCAGGACCCATTAACTTTTCTTACTTCAGAAACAACAGATTCCTAATGGTGCTGACCTACAATATTTCTTACCTTATTAAATTCATTTATCTCAGTGAGGGCTGAAAGCTGAATTCCTTTCAAGAATCAATAATTTATTAATAATTGTCTCTTTCACATAAATAATTTGCTTTATTAATTTATTTAATTCTAGCTTTGACCAGTGAAGGCATTTTGCCTTGCAGTGTTAAACCTAGAGTAGAGAAAAAATTTAAAATACAAAAAACCAAGAAATAGTTTATTTGGTCTCATAAATTATTCTATTCTAGTTTGTTCAACATTTTGAGACACTAAGTTGTTTATAACTTTAATAATATGAGGAACTGCTTCTCATATATTAAAAGTTAGTATCTAAGGAAAAGTAATGTTAAGATATGCTAATGTTAAGATACGCTAATCTCTAATATTACAAAATACAAATGTAACTAATATTATCAAATGTATGATAATTTCAGAGACTGTCTGTAAATCCGAATTCTCCAGCTATTAAGCCAAAATCAAAATCGAGATGTATGTCAAAAATGTTTTTGTTAAATATATTCATTACATCTAAAGTAGATAACAGAAAAGAAGAGCAAAACAAAACTAAATTTTTTACCCCCACAGAAACATTACATGTTGGACAGTAGAATTCCATATCAGATGAGAAAGGAAAAGAATTGGAAAAAAAAAAGTCAAATAAAATTCTTCTTTATATCTATCACTATTCCTTACACTTTAAAGTCTTTCTCGTAGAAACAGAAACTTTGTTCTCTGCTTAAGCTAAATTATAAGGAACAAGAATTTGATTGCAGCTGTTCCTGTGTGGAGTGATTCCACAGATTTTAGTGAGATAAAATAACAATCACAAAGTCTAGAGTATTACAGTTTAAATCAACATCTCATGAGGATTTACACTGAAGAATCTTAAATCAGGATGCAGACACTGATGATTTAAAAAAAAAAACAAAACAACCACAAAATCAAGCAAGCAAACCCCTAAACTCATCCAAACAACCAAATAAACCCATCAAGGTAATAAAAGGAAATTTGGGTTTTTTTAGAGTTACATTTGTGCAATTAATATTCTCTTTAAGAAGCTTCAAAATAAATCTGATTCTATCTAATCTTAAGGCCCACTTCTGCAATCTCTACTTGTTTGTTGAAAATTGATCTTTCATTTAACAGCAGTATTAAAAATCAGGTGTAAGCAAAAGACAGATGCTTGGGGGCTCAATTCTATATTCCAGACAAGTCTGTTACACTTGCTTCTCCTATGCATCACCTATCCATTTTTCAAAGTTGCACTGTAGTGTACTGAAATTGAGCGAATTTATAACAAAATAAAAAGAATTTTACCCATGTCTCCAAGGTGAATGGAATCTAGCAGGAATTCAACATTTGCAAAACTTGTGCAGGTGCCTAATTACAAGTTTGAGCTTTTTTCCTGAAAATCTTAATCACAGGATATACCTCTCTGCTGTAACTTCTAATAAAATAAATGAGATTATGAAAACCAGAAACCATTTCATTTTCACTTGGTTAAATTTCTAGACGGGTAAAATTAAGATAAATGTGCTCCAAGTCAGGCTTCTCGTTTTGACATACTCATTACAAATAGTATAAATTATAAGAAGCCTTCCCTCAGATCTGAGGGAAAGGCCTTTCATATAAGGATTTTATAAATTTATGATCATCATCACCACAACTTTTTTTTGTATTTGCAAGGCAAGTATTTCACAGAATTTTCTTTTCCTGGAGATAAAGATCCTCTATTTCCCTATGGAAATTCCAATTCTTTTTCAAAGCCCACCACCCAGAACACCCCTATCAAGAGGATGTTATTCCATATGCAACTCTCAGCCTCATACTGGTGCAAATGAAGCTATTCCTAATTTTGACAGCTTTTCTGCATTTTTTTTATTATCTGCCATACTACAAACACTACATTATGTTGTGTGTTAGACCATAGTGCTATAATTGATTTAGATACAGTGTGGACAAGTGCATATTTTGCTTATATGCCCACCTCCTTATTCAGAGGACTCAACATTTTCATTAAGAACAATGCATTTATAAACACGGGAGAAGCCACTGAAAACTGATTATCCCTGCAGAAAGGGATCTACAGGGTTTGAGGGGACCTGCAGGGAAATTAAGCAAGAAAAATTACAGTATGTTGTTCCTTGCACAGGTGAACATTGCAAACCCCTGCAGGAACTCTGTAGAAAAGTGAAGTGCTGAGAAGTAATAGATCATAAAAAAATGGTGTTTTGACATGGGACCTAAGATTTGCTTCCTCCACCACCCTCTGGTTTTGTTTTTTTTTTTTTTACTTCTTATGGAAAAACACCTATCAAGTAAATTTTTGTTTGAAAAAAATGAAACGTTCAAATGAAGGTGTGAAATAAAAACTCTAAGTATAAGGTAAGTAATTAAAAGTTCTTTAAAAGAACACAGTATTCCAATAGTACATAGTGAATAGACAAAATCAGACAGCTTTTCATCCTTTCATTTAATGAGCAAAACTGTGAAATAATGCAATTCAAATTTCAGGTATTGAATAAAAAAATAATTTAAAAGTACAACTGCACAATCCTATAATAAAATGCTTACTTAATAAAATAAGTACCCCACATTTGGATGTAGTCATTTTTCATTTTCACACATTCAGCTTTGTCCTTTTACCAGCTGACAAACCTTTGGAGAAATCAAACTAAACCACAAAGAAACTTCAATCCTTCAGCTGCGTTTACCATAAAGAATTTACCCTGAATGTGTAAATGCATTTCTGGATCGTTCCAGGAATAGAGACCAAATATACATAAGTATTCATACAGACCTTGGGACCTGTTTAGAATTCTGTAAGTCCATTCCACAAAGGCTGAGGCTGGCCAAGGAGATGTTCCCTTGAGTGCAGAGGAAATGTGAGATGCCTGACTGACACCAAAAGGCTGGGTGGGATCCAGTAATGAACTTGTCACAGCAGCAAGGAAGGAGATGAGATTATATTCTGAAGAAAATAAACAAAAGTAAACAAAAACACTTGACATCTACTTCCAAGGTTGTCCCAACCAGTTAGACACAAGTAAAAGAGAAATATTACATTCATAAATACCTCATTATTCTAAGAAACTGTTTTCACGTAGAGCAAACAAGCAACGACCCCAGAATTCATGCAAAAGGAAGGAATGTCACGTAGAGTTCTGCTGGGAACAACAAAAATAGCAATAAAACAAGGCTGTGTGTATGGCTTCATTTGCTCTGAGGAATGCTGAGGAACACAGAAAAGTGTTGAAAAAGTTCTCTTGTCAGGGAGAGCTTGAATCCTGAAGGATAACTAGGAACAGCAGCAACTTTTGCTCAAATTGCTTATTCTTTGAAATAGCAAGGAATTGCATATCAATCCACAAAACCTGACTGTATCTGACATCATTCACTGACTGAGTGGTCTTTAGACGGGGTCTATAATGGGAATGATTGGTTGGTGCAGCCCCTTCCTTCAGCATCTGCTGGGCAGAATTATCACTCTGATATCACCTAGCACTGCGTGTGTCAGTAAAGGAAAATTTTAATTTTATTGCTGGTGTTTGATCCGATACCCTGCCCTCAAAGTTTATTACTCACTGAATCATCTGTATCCAGACGAGATTATTTTTTCTACCTCATGCCAACAAAAGTTGGGAGTCTTTATCTCCACTTTTTGAGTTGCAGAGACAAGAGATATTGTGAATTTAATAAGGCAGATGATGAAAATAAAACAGCACTGTAGCAGTGCTGATTTTCACTGGATGTTTTACTGCAATCTCTACCTCTTACCCTCCTAACTTTTCAAACAAATTAAATCAGTTCCTCACTTTGGATGCCAGCTGGATTTTGACAAGTAAAAAATGAGATGATGCCCAGATTGTGTGAATAACTCTAAAACTCTAAAACCTTCTTTGTCCAAATAGTATTTCTGTAACTGCAATTGTTAGAAGAACGTAATTTTCATTAGAAATAAGCAAATGTTTGTGTAAGAACATCCTAGATTAATGCTCATTAGTGCTGGAAGGCAGCTATGGCTGCCTCATCTCTGATTCACATGGAGTCACTGCACCTTCTCCTGGTTTCAAAGTCAAAACCTCCCAGCCTAGATGTGAGATGGATTTAATTCTCACACAAGCCTCAGAAGAGCTTGTTTCTCTCCTGTCTTTATCAGCATGAGCTCGGTGACACCAGGCTCTTTGTCAACATTAACAGTGTCTCCTGAGAGAATGTCTAGGAAGCAAAATGAAGGGAACTGAAATTAAAATATGCCTACCTGGGTAGGTGGCAAGAACACAAAGTTAAGGGTGCAGCACGCTGGTTTGTTGGTGTCACCTCTTTTGGATTAGACAAAAAAGAGCAGGGGGAAGGAATTTTTCTGAAGAGCATTATGTAGAATCATGGCAAGTATGTAAGACCTTTGGTCAGGGTCCTGACAATGAAGAACTCTTCTCTACTGCACATTTCTCACCATTCTAGCCCTAAGTGAAAAATGACCCACAAGGAATTTCATCGTATCTCCTGCTAAGATTATTTTACAGAAGGTATATTTTAACATAAAAGAGCATTTTCCTCCTAGCCACTTTGAATGAAATGCATTTCAGATGTTTCTAAACATTTCTTCTAATCCTGACTGATGCCTTTTATGATTTTTTTTTCCTCTAGAAAAAAGGGAGGAATACCTAAATATTTGAAAATCAATGTGTTCCTATTAATCAACTCAGAAAATTCCTATGGCTTAATTTTCTATTTTTTTTTAAGTTAGTTCTACTTTCAAACAAATGAATTAAGAAATATTTAAAGAGAGAATATTATTTTGAATTGAAGAAAAAAAATAGATTTTACATAGCAGCAGTTTTAGAAGTGAAGTCCCTTCAGTTCTCTGCTTTTGCCAGGAAAGCCACTTCCCATGGCACACAGAAATGTCCTGAGCTGGAACATCCTCAGCCTCTGCATCCTGTTTCTCACTTTTACCTCAAAAACCACTGTTTTTGTACTACTGCTCCAGTCTCATTTGAAATAGCTTTACTAATGTGAGATCCACAACAGCTTGTCTCCTAGAACCTACAAAAAAGCAGGGTTTACCCAAAGAGACAAAAGACAAAAGTAGTTCCCAAGCACTAATATTAGCATGCATTGGTAGTGGAGAAAGAGTAGGTTTTTTATAAATAATGCCTCCCTTTTATGCTATGGAAATATGGAAATTTATCAAGAAAGTCCAAGTAAGGATGCGATTTTAGAAATCCTAATTTTGACAGACCGAACTGCTTATCTGTTTCAAATCATAGAATTTTGCAATCAGCATAAGAAAGAAATAAAATGACAATTTACTTTTGCATAGTTATTTTATAAATTTGGGATTAAAAACTGGAAGAAATGTAGGACTCTGCCAAGAGAGATGCAGCAAAGCCTTCAAACTTTTGGGTTTAAAAACCTTTATGAAAAGTTAGATAATCACTCATTTCTCAAGCCTCAAAAAAAGGTTTTTGTATTCAATAAATAAAAAATTACACTAATCAGGGGTGAAAAACTACATATATCTTTCCTGCTGTCTTTTGTTTTCTTCTGTTTTTTTTATTCTCATACATATACATACTTAGGTTTACATAAAATCTTGCAGATCTGCAATGCTGAGGTATAAATCATTGGTAGAAGTGAAATATTCTCCCTTCTCATCTACCTAACAAACCAACTTGCTGAACTTCATCTTTGGAATGTAGGAGGAGAAAGAACACACTTGCTGTCACTGTGGCTTAAAAACCACATTTTAACTAAAACTTGCTTGGAACTCAAGTATGGGTTGCCATTCAAAATGCCAGTGTGTAATTATTTACTATGATCTAGTTTTCTACAATATAAAGACAAGAATTTTTATACTTTTAGACATAATATGGCTTGTGTAAAGAGGATATAGGTGCTTGATATTACCTAAAATTCTGTCCTTTGCCAATTTTTTTTTTAAGAGTAAACTAGAATTTGGCTGTCTTATTTGGCCACAAGAAAAATCAATAGTAATGCAACAAGAAAAATCCAGTGTTAGCATATGTAAAATCCTTTATGCACACAAAGTACATAGAAGTATTATTACAAAATTTCTGAGCAAACATGCATTTCATAGTCCCAGAATATTGTAAATGGTATTTGAAGTACAACCATTAAATAAAACCTACCAGGTAATGCTGCTGCTTTATCCAAGACTTTTTTATTCAGCTTTGTCCTGTTCTTTTAAACCTCAGCTTAAAACATTAGCTGGCAATATTTAAGATCTGAAAATCTTTCTGGAAAAGTCCTGTTTCTGTCAAAGAAATATTTTGATGGGCTGGACGATATTTTAGTGGTGGGCCTCACCAACATCTCAAACTACATCTGAAGTGATATATATAGCACTTCATTTCAGTGATGAAACCACACAACTTCCCAGAGTCAGGAGAGGAAACATACCTGGGGGAAGAAGTCTGGTTGTTCTTTTCTTTTCAACATTTTTCAGAGCTTGGTAGGCATCTAATGGCACCAAGCACAAACTTCTTCAATATTGTGCCTTCACCCAAGATCCTTTTTAACAAAACAAACAATGTAAAAATAAGCACTGTTTAGTAGATTAATAATTTCAGAAGATATACGGGGAAAATCATGATGGAATGCAAAATTTGACAGCAAAATTTGTCACTGTTGTCCTGAAATATTCTTTGTTCTTCAACATAAACATTACAGTTAGTCATATTAGAAGTATTTGGTGTACATGTTCACATTTTGTTTTGTACTCTGTGTTGAGCACAGTTGTCATTATTTTGAAAGGGGTGAATAGTGAGGAAAGGGACAAGAGGAAAAACAATGGGGTGGATGCTAAAAAGCTACACAATGCCAAGGGAAAAGAGAACAAGTTCACGAGAAGTGGAAGACCACAATGCATTATTAATTATACACTTACAGCCATCCCTGGGTCAGACAGTCCCTGAGCTGCAAAATGGTGGAGACTGGGAGACCGTTCTGGGACATATCACTGTGTCCCTGCTCTTTTTTTCCTCTGGTCCCTAGACAGCCTACATTGGTCATTCTCCAAGATAGGATGCAGAACTATCTGGATTCATACAGTAGATATCAATATCACTGCTCAAAACCACTCTTCTTTATGGCCAGTTTTATTTCATATATTTAGTTAAGCTTTTACAGAATGTTATCCCATTTGTTTTAGGACCACTGATAAGGTATATCTTGTTTATCTTATGTTCAGCTTTTTTCCCTTAAAACCTGCTTCAGGAAAGAACAGGTAGCCAAAACCTGCCAGACTGCAAGCTTCAAGTAATTTAAAGAACAAAGGCTTATTGTTCCAACAAAGTTCCCAGACAGAAGTAAAACAAAAATCATGATCAGTGCCACAAGGCAGTTTTCTCCCTTAAGTGATATCGGTAAGGAGCAATAAAAAAAATACTTCCTGGCAGAGTTACTGATATAATTCTGTGGATATTTTTCTTTAAAATAATGATAACTAGATAACTTTTCGGCAACAGAGATTTGAATAATAATCCTCACAAATGATGTTCATGTACCAATGAAGTTCATGTCACTGCTAAGCCTGGAATGATAGTTGCTGTCACCAAATGGTCATATATTTTATAGGTCATATGGGTGAAAAATAAGAATTGTCATGGAATCATAGAATTCCCTCAGTTGGAAAGGACCCACAAGGATCATTGAGTCCAACTCCTGGCCCTGCACGAGACAGCCCAAGAGTCACAGCCTGTGTCTGAGAGCACTGTCCAAGCACTTCTTGAACTCTTTGGGACTTGGTGCTGTGACCATTTCCCTGGGGTGATGTTCCCATGCCCAGCTACCCTCTAGCTGAAGAACCTTTTCCTGATATCCAACCTAAACCCCCCCTGACACAACTTTAAGGCCAATCCCTTGGGCCCTGTCACTGTTAACTGAGTGAAGAGATCAGTGTCTATCCCTCCTCTTCCTCTTGTGAGGAATTTGTAACAGCAATGAGGTCTCCCCTCCGTCTCCTCTTCCTCAGACTGAACAAAGGGACCTCAGCTGCTCCCTCCTGATCCCTTCACCATCCTTGTCACTCTCCTTTGGACACTCTCTAATAGGGTTATAGCCTTATCATTTATATCCCTGTCACACCTTTCCGAGTAAGACTAGAGATACAACGATTGCTGTATGTGCATTCCACACTTAATTTCAAACATTTAGATATAAACATCTGATTTTCTCATTCTAATACCTTGTTTAATGTGACAGCAGCACCCTGCACAATCATTCCAAGTAAAAGTTATTATCATTCCAAAGTTATGTCTATCGAGCTCAGTATCCCACCTTTTGAGGGTGGCCAGCAGAGGATGCCTGGAGAAGCACTCAGGGACAGAGTACACAAATTCTGCTGGATTCTCTGGCAGCTTCCAGTTTGCTATGTTTTATGGATTTTCTGAGACAGAATAAATATTAAATATCAATAATGAGTCTTTATAAATGCCTTTGTGCTTAAATTAGTTATATTTAATAGCTCCTGCTTGCTTTTTATCTCATCAATGTTTGTGATCATTTTAGGACCAGTCTAATGCCACAACATCCTATGGCCATACCATTTACTCTTTATCCACCCATTATGTATACAAGCATCTACTTTGTTCCAGTTAACAATCATTCCCTCCTTTTTTAGGAGAGACATTCTTCATTTCCTTTGTTGCAGTCTTGATTTCACAGTCTTATGTCATATTCCCCCTTCAGTGCTCTCTCTTTCATTCTGAAGGGTCCTTGTCTATAAAATTATTCTTTGTACAGAAACCATTCCTTAACTCCCTTGATTTCCTTTCTATCTTTTCTAGTTCTACCATTCCATTTTTAGGTAAATGATCTTGACAGCAAAAGATAATCTTATGGATAAAGCATTAGAGTGTGGTCCTGGAAAAAGGAATTATATTTCTGCTTGTGTCACAGATCTTATGCATTATTCAGTCTTCTTGTCTGCTTAATTTTGAGCAACCATTCACCGCTAAGTGAAAATATTCTTCAGCAACACAGAACATTTTTGCTTCCAGCATGTAAAATACCCACTACAGGATATTTTGATATGAAATTATTACTTAAATTACGCTATGGCAGGAGTTTACTTCAGGTATTTTTTTTAAAACTAATTGAGAACCTCAGTTATTTGGAACAGAGCCCTAAAGGATCTCAGAGACAATACAGTACCTTCACAAGGAGCTCTACTTCAGTGTCTGTGCCTCTCTCCTGTTTTGAATAGCAGCTTTTCAGAAGTTGTTTCCAAACTATAAATAACTCCTAACTTTGAGTAAACTTGTGATAAAAGTCCAATGTTCTTGATGGTTATGTAAGTTAAAACAGATCCATCCATCTCCCATTTAGGTCATATAAACCTGGATATTAAAAAGCTGTAAAAACCAGATGAGCAAACAAACAGTTCTCAATTTCCACACTGCAGGTGAATTGCTTTCATAAATGAGAACTCACTGATTCCTTCTAATAAAAAAGCATTGTTCATTTTATGCCCAAAAAATGGGTAATGCAGAAAAATCTAGAGAGAACATTGGATTTTTCTTTTGTGAACGCGTGGCAATTTCTCCAGTGCCATCCAATGATATCTGAATTCTATCATCCAAATGCCATCAATTGCATCACCTTTAACAACAAACCTGCAGTCATAAACAATAATGAGGCTTTCTAGATTTATTTTTATTAAGAGAGAGAAGTTTCAGCAAAATCTGTGGCATGATGCCACAAAAGCAAACAAGGAGGATGTCAAACTAAATGAAAGAGCAGGTGAACTCCAAACCTCAAATTAAAACATTACTTTCTAATCAGTGGATAATATCTCAGAATCTCTGTGCTTTGACACAGAGCCTTAGGCATCTCAGCTGGAGTCCAACAAGCCCTAAGGCTTTACCCACACTCACAGCTCCAAACTTAATTTATGTACAAAAAACAGACTAAGAAAAATCCTCTGTAAAAAACTTTTTATGGGGAATTTGACATATTTTCCAATGCACAATGCATGGTGTAGTTAGTAAAGACAGAGATACACTGTAAAGTTATTTCTCTCTCTTCTTTGGGCATTTATTCACATGGACTTTCAAATATGCATGTTGTGGCATAATATCAGAACATATCCTAGGTATTTAAAAATTCTTATTTAAGTGGGAAATGTCTCCAAATCACTAAAAAAAAATTATTTAAAAAAATTCTATTATATAGATAAGATGGGATTCTATTCTGTCAGTTTTTCTGTGAATATACAAATTGAGAGTCTTGGTTTGTTTCACTGAATGCACAGAAATTGTTTTCAGAACTCCATGTGCAGAACAGCACCCACTGTCCCAGCTGTCAGGTTTGGTCTATCATTTACAGAGGATAAGACAACAATAGAGGAACTCCTTTTGCCCTAAGTGCTTTCCTGGGTCACTGTCAGAAGACAGGACTGCCTTTTGCAGCAGCTTTCAAAGAAATACTCCAGGTATTCCTCCTTTTTAGGAGAGGGAAAGGCACAATGAGGTTTTTCCCCCAGTATGATCAACAGGTCAGCTCTGTCCACGGCAGCAATAGTTAAAACATCAGGAGCTGTCAGTATTTCGGGCATCAGATTACACAGACAAGAAAGGAAAACAAAACTGGACAGTAACATCTTCCAAGGATGACTGCTCTCCTCACAAACTCCCTCCAATCTCACAGCAGAGTGCCATAGTTTAACCATTCTATTTTCCTGTCTTGCATTTAATTTGATTTTCCACTTAGGGAATGACTGCACTTAATTGATCCATGTAAGCCCATCTCAGTGGAAGAAGTGAAGTCTACAAAATTCATCAGGGAAAAGCTAATGAAATTATTAGACACAAGCATCTCCCAGACATGGCCCAGTAAATTTTTATTTCATTTTAAAATGAAAGATACTGAAGCAAAGACTAGTTGAGGGAAGAATAAATAAAATACTGTGGATGATTTGCTACAGAACTATGGAAAATAGAATTTTAAAAGTGCTTGGGTATAGTCTTAGATGAAGTAAAAGCTTGGGATGTAACATGCATTACAAATGATCTGCACTAAGAGAGGGATATTGGTATCCCTTCATTTTATTTAATGAAACAAAAGATACCCTGTAAATTAACAACTAGTGTCACAAATCCAATATTTTCCAGTATTACTCACTCTAAGATGTCCCAGGCAGTAAATCTTAAAAGATAACTTCATTTTTGAGGGTGCAAATGCCATTTACTATTTTCAGGTATATTATTAACAACCCCAAAAGTATCAGTAATGATCATATTCATTCTTACAACAATTTTTTCAGTCTTTTGCTTTTGAAGAAAAATGTGTTTAGACATAAAAGAGATACCTTTTAGAAGGTACTTTCCTTAAAGAATTTATGGTCTATATATATATATGAGAAATGATGTTTAAGCAATTCCATCATATTCTGAAATTCTGCTTTAAAATAATATTATTTAAATTAAAATTCATTTTTCTCCACACTTTTGTTCCACAGGTCCAAATAGCAAGAGTGTTTGATTATTTTTTTCTTGCAAAAGAAAAGTTTGTGTAGATCTTTCTCTGATTATGACTGCCCAAACACAGGTTTTCAGCCATCTGAAATTTTGTCCTGCGAGATTTTGCACAACACAAAACTTANTTCTGCTTTAAAATAATATTATTTAAATTAAAATTCATTTTTCTCCACACTTTTGTTCCACAGGTCCAGATAGCAAGAGTGTTTGATTATTTTTTCTTGCAAAAGAAAAGTTTGTGTACATCTTTCTCTGATTATGACTGCCCAAATACAGAGGTTTTCAGCCATCCAAAATTTTGTCCTGCGAGATTTTGCACAACACAAAACTTAGTCAAAATCTCTTTGTTTCACCATGGTTACATCTTTTACTGAACAGCACCAGTGGAGCTGCTGGGACTTCTTCCAGACCAAATTCACAGATAACATGAACCCTCTTGAAAGTCCTTCAGGAATGCAAAGATCGGTCATGTGACAAAAATCTAACCTGGAAAAATCTCTTGCCCTTACTTGCGTTGTACAGGATTTCTTTCTTCACTATTTGCCAAACTATGATAACCAGACAAACTCATCTGCCTCTCCTCAAATCTTTGTATCCTTACAGCCTGTAAAATATAACTTACTTTGCAGAAAACAGAAGACTCTGGGATTAGCTGCTGTCAGAATCCACTTTATGGGGCATCTTCAAATAAACTGAGCTACCATAACAACTCTTTTACAACTATTTTAAACCATTTCTAGCCTTTTTTTCCATGAAACCAGAGAGCTGGCTCATAAAACAAAATTCTAAGTCTGGTGTCCATCTGCATGCCATAGTTGGGAATTACCTTCTCCTTCCTGCAGCTGAATCTCAGAATTATCTGTCAGGGCCCAACATCTGGGATTTCTGAAGCCACCTCCCAGATCACCTTCTGTTCTCACCTGTTACTAATTATCCATTATTATTCATTATCCATATTAACAACAATACTATTTTTGAAATCAATAATAATACTAAGACAGTAAGTCAAAAGATGTAACATCACTTTGGTTCAGTAGTTACCAGATGAAAGTCAGGCTTCCTCCTCTCCCCTTCATTGTCTACAGATGGTAAAATAAATATATATACATTTTCACTTTTACAACAGACAAGGATATTGTCATGAATGTGTCTTGTCTCTGCAATTTCCAGGTAAATTATTTACTTATTCAGACTGTTGCATATGTTTGTTTATATATTTAAATATTAGTTTGGCATCTGTTATTTTAGCTTCCCAGTTTGCATTTTTTCACTTCACAAAGTGCAAGGACTTTGTGTCTTTAATTGGCTCAGCCTCTGATTCAATATTTGTGTGTGGCCAGCTCTGTGGAAACAAGGCATTGCAATGCTTCACTTTTATCTGTAGAACTTCTTTTTTCTGTAATACTGTTGGTCCTTTCTAGGTTGTTCAAAGAAATTTCATCATCTTTTGTTTTTACAGTGCACAGGACCAAAATATCTATGGAAGATCTAATAATGAGATAGGTTTGCTCTTATAGTTATTTTTTACCTTGAAAGATATATTGCCTGAAAGTACATTTCTAACTAGGAAGCAGATGTGAATAAATGCATAGTGTGTTATTCCCTGTTAAAAGTGTGCTGACAGTTTTGTATTTTGTATGAAAGTGCATCTATATATCAAGCACTTGTATCTCTTTTTAGGTTCCACAGATTACCAGATTTAATCACCCCTAATCCAGCCTACATGTATTGTATTCAGGGTATTACAAACTTGCTATCATTGGCAGAGAAATCTGGTTTTGGCAACAAGAATTCTTGCCAAATGTCCACATTGACAGATCAAACACTGAATGCTGACTATTCCAATCTGTCCCTCCTTACAACATCACTGGTGCACATTATTGACCACCATGTATATTAAAATCACAAGGCTTCTGTAGGTGTGGCAGGAGGATGCCTGTAATGGACTGATATCTACAATTTGGGATTTATTTTTCCTTTGACACAAAAAATTACCATATCTCTCTGGGAATCATTGGCTGCATGGTTTGTGGCAGGACTACATCACCTTTGGCCCATGGCAATGAAAATCTTCCAATGCAAACCTTTTGGGACAAAGAGGTACGTGGAAATTCTTTGTCTTAACTGCGCTGTGTCCTCATCAGTCTTCCACAAATTGTCAGGAGGTGACTGCTGGAGGGAGCTGCATCCTGCTTCTGGACATCCTGGGGCAGGAACCCCACAGAGAGATGATGGGAGCTCCAGGAGCTGGGAGTTCAGACATGCAGCTGGCTTGATACTGCACTGATGCCTGAAGAGCACTGAAAACTCTCCCCAGGAGCTGCAAATCTGCCGAGGTGCCCAGAGACTCCTCAGGAATTTTGCACTGTTTTCCTTCAGCCTGAGGAGTTGCTTGTCAGTCAGCTCCCACCCAGCAGCATCCTGTGGTCTGCACCCTCGGGGTGTGCCCCAGGGTGAGGTAACAGTGCATGGCTCTCCATGGGCACAGAATTTGGAAAGATTAGGAAAAGTCCTCAGGTGCACTGCTTGTTCCTCTCTGGCTCTTCTGAGAGGTGGAAGAGGGCTGCGACCAGCACAGTTGAGAAGAGTTTATTTGTAAGATTAATTTACCTATAATCTGCTTCCTTACAACAAAACTCATTACTAGACTAGATATTACCATAACATAAAATACGCTAGATGTCTTCATTTGGGAAAGCCCATATGGCTTTGTTTTTACTGTTCTTCTCATGGACAAAAGCCTCAAAAATTGAATTTGGTTTTAGTGTTACACAAACATGCTCAGCAAGCTGCAAGCTGCACTTCAGCAACTTTGGCTGTGTAACAAAAGGTCATCCAAATTTCACTGATGAATTGGTAACAGATGCGTGGATGATAAATTCCAATTTCTATCCCAAAATCAAGTATATAAACCACCCCAAAAGAAAAAATTGCTATTTGAAATATTTAAATATTTATAATTAATAATATTAATATATCAAATCCCATGAGTGGTCACCTAATTTTTAAATACTTCCAGAAAATTAGATTAAAGCATAATAGAAAACCTTTTCTATTAGGAACTGGTGAAATCAGTAGCGGAAATATTAAAATACCCAATCAAATACCCGTCTAAAAATGTTCCCTTTATGTCATTAACCTTGTCAATCATTCCTTTAAATAAATCCCTGTTTAAAAATAATAAGAAGAAGGAAATGTACAAGTATGTACTTCTGGAATGACTTCATAAATTGATTGATTTTTGGAACATTTTACTCTGATTAATGAGAACAAGACAGTAGAAATTGGCAAAATATGGGAACTGAAGACACAAATACACTCTACTTTTTTATAATACCATTTTTCAAACAGTATTTTCTGAGCATTATTTTAATTTAAATACCCAATACCATGCATGGAATCTGGCAACGCAAGGATTGTTCCTTAAAATCATAATGGCAAGACCTCCTTTTTTTACTGCTGGTATGAAAATAAAATAATAGGTGAATTTATAGCTCTGATGTACATCACCTCACTAATACATGTGGATTTTGAACCTACAGAGGTGGATCCCTCCACCTGTACTGTAGGAGAGATAAAATCTATTCAAAGATTCCACAGGGGCACCAAAAGAACAGAAAATTCCTTCATCCTCAGCTCATTACAGCATCAGGGTATTAGTATATTAGTTATTAGTTAGTTATTAGTGTAACTCCACATTTCTAAAATGTGATTAGTGTGTAAGAGAATAACAGATTCCAAGAACCACATCAAAAGATGCAACAAGGAGCCAGCATTTGCAGTTAAAAAGGCAGAGGTGACTCAGTTTCCAGGGGTTGACTTTAAATATCTAAACACTGCTCTGACTCTGGAAAATATTTAAAAATTTAAAAGAAACCCCAGAACCCTGACTCTTGACATTATTTTTTTTTTCTTTTCTTAATGTTGTTATTCTGAAAATGATATATCAGGACTATGCCTGCAATTTGTACTTCATAAACCCTACAAATAAATTGTTTTGCCATCAGTGTCATTGGTGACACTGATGGCAAAAACAAGCCTATATTTAAGTTGATGGGAGATCTGTGTATGTGAAAGCTACAGGATATAGGTGCTAATAACTAACATCTTTAAATCTAACTTAATTTTCTATGTCTTTTTAAGGAATTCAAAGTCATCTGGAAGGTATTGGGTATGTAAATTCCAAGGGCTGCCCAAATCCGGTAGCTGAAGCTGAAACTTGAGATAAAAGAGAAATAAAAGATTTTTCTGAGAGAGAAAAGTAGTTTGTGCTTCAGCCTGAAACGATTCTGATATCTGATACAATGGAAAAGCTGAAGAAAAGATTAGCCATTTGAAAAACGACCATTTCAGAGCTTTCATTGATTTCTTAAAGGCCTATTCACTAAAAATACATTTAAAGCATAAATGGCCAAGATCCTACTGGTAGGTCATTACTTGGATTCCAACTGCTTGTAGTCTGCTGCCTCAAAACAGTAAAAAAATATTGCTGCCCTAGTAGTGAGTTGGTATTTGCTATAATGGTGGGATGGCACACGCAGGCACATGCAACAGGATTGAGTATAGCTGCTTGTATAAACCTAAAATTGTGTTTACACCACTTTACACTCTGCAATTACTTTAATATCACTAAGGATGCCTGGTGGATAGTAGCACAGATCTTCTTTCCACTGAAAGACAATGCTTTTTAGAAGGAAAGATGCACCCAAAGGTCCAGCAGTTAGGGCCATGTGGTCATGCCAATGCTGGATTCAGTGGTGTGGGAAAGCAAATGTAGTAAAGAAGAGGAGATAAAAAATTATTTGCAGCAAATTACTGACTTCTGATATATTTAGATTGCTACTTTATTGTACCTGTGTCAGGTTATTATTTTCTGGTTAGCTGCTATTCAAAATGCCTGATATTTTGAAGGTAGATGAGGTCCTAAAACACAAGGGATAGAAAATATGGTGACATTCTTTTAGAATTTAAAAAACTTCTGGGATGAATAAGCAAACAAAATACATAATGCATGAAAGATTACAAGTAAACAAACAGCAGCTGTCAAGAGCAACTAGTGATAAAAAAATTTTTCTAAATTTTTTTAAAACAAGTCAAAAAATTTAGGGATAAAATGGAAAAGAAAAACCACCATGAAACCAAACAGTGGGGATAAGATTCAATTGCTTAAACATAGTAATCATTGCCATGGGGGCATCCAAAGAGCCTTACAAGGCTGCCAGATATGAATTTTGATCCAAGGGAGACCTGCTGTCCTCTAGCTGGGAGCTGGAGGCCAGGCAGGATATTTTATGTGGCTGAAAACCAGATAAAGCAGACTTAATTTCTCAAAGCTTTGTGCTGTTTGCAAACTTGCCATGTGACGCTGACCCTCTGTTCAGCATGCTGAGGTCACACCTGGAGTACTGTGTCCATGACTGGGCTCACCAGCACGAGACAGAGATGCAAAAATTCTCTTTGGGATGGCCACAACGAAAGGTAAGGAATTGAAGCATCTCTGCTATGAGGAAAATCTGAGTGTGGGACAATTCATCCTGGTGAAATCTCAGGGAGAATCTCATTTGTTGTACTACTTGTACAAAGCAAATGCCATCTTGCAAAGGCTTTTGCTGTAAGGGATGAATGTAATGCATTATCCCTGAAATTACTACCCAGCCTGTGAGAACAATTAATTTTTTTGTGAGATTACAAGGTAGTTAATTAATCTGAGTTAAAGTTAATTAAAATTTCTTACTCCCGTAAGAAAAGTGTTCGTCCATTTAGCATATGTTGGTCTTTTTCAGCTAATGACCTCAAAAAAGAAAATATTATGCATCCTTGAAGTTTATTTTTGATAGCTGTGGAATTCCTGTATATAATCCTCTACTCGAGAAGGAGAAAAGTTCAGTTTAGTATCTCTTATCATACAGTTAATTTTACTTAACAACAGCAAGACTAAATACTGTTAGGTGATTGTGACAGCAGAGCTAATGAGTTAATCAAATGTCTATGCAGAATTTTTGGTGTTTTGTAATATATCCAGAGTCTGAGTAAAGGTATTAGAAATGGGATGTGGGGGGTATTCAGCTCCATTTTCATGGAATTTAAAAATCACTTGGTGACATATTATCTGTGCACAGTTCCTGAAAATCTCCCTTTCACACCATTCCCTCTGCTGGGGAAGCAGCACCAGAAAGAAAAATTTGAAATAATGCACACCCATAGAGCCTATAGAAATGGTGAGTTGCAGACTGAGCTCTCCCTTTTGCCCTTATACAACATGCTGATGTCAGTAATATTTCAAAATTAACATCTTATGTATCATCAACGTGTTTTGGCCATTTAGAGGCAAAACAACCATAAAACTCAGCTCAGCTGGCTGGCATGCTCCTCTTCCTTTAGCCTGGTGAATCTGCTCTTAAAGAGGAAATAAATTATGATTTAAGATGCTAGAAAAATATCAGAACTGATTCATAAATATCTTATTTTTCCTGTGCATTATTAGTACTTAAGTGCTGAAATAATTTGAATCGAGTAAAACTAATAGGCAAACATTCTCCTTACACTATTTAGGATAGGAAGCAGTTTAAGCACAAAAGCATCACAGCTATTCAATAATTCCCCTAGAATATTTGTTAAAAAAGTAAAAAATCTAAGCTTCACATAAAACAATGTTAGTCCTTTTGTGTACACCTACCATGAAAAAAATATTTTGAGGAAATTTGGAGGTGGCAATAAATAAAATTAATTGTAGAACTTTGTATTTTTTGAAAAAATGGATAACTGGGAGATGTCAGTTTTCTTGCATCATAACCTATGCTAAAACTGCAGGAATACAAAACTATTTTTGCAAATTTTTATATGCATAATACACAGACTTCTAAATACTATTTCTGAGAAATCTATGAATAAACATATTCTGGCATTTCCAATAAAGTCTTCAACATCCTTTCTTGTTTTATCATAAGTCACCTTTATCTTTTCTTATTCCATCAGTTTACTTGAAGTATGTGAGTACACTGAAGGAAAAACTGTAATTTAATTTGCACTGTAAGATGTGAAAATTTTAAGGTGTTTTTTTAGTTTTTTTGTGGGTTTTTTTGTTTGTTTGTTTGTTTGTTTTTTGGTCAGGTTTTGGGTTCAGTTTGCAGGACATGAATCAGTAGAGGAACTTGTCAGGAATATGTGTTTATGTTATGCATGTATTTTAGTTGGGTTTTTTTGCACAGTAAACTATTTTTATTTGAAATATAGAAGCTAAAATTTATTAATTTGCAAGTGTAGCAGGTTGACCCTGACTGGATGCCAGGCATCCACCAAAGTGTCTCCATCACTCCCCTCCACAGCTGGTCAGGGGAGAGAAAATATAACAAAGGGTTCATGGGTTGAGATAATGACAGAGAGCATTCACCAAATACCATCATGAGCAAAACAGGCTCAACTCTGAGATATTGACTGAATTCACTAGGAACAAAAACTAGAGCAAGGTAATGAGAAGCAAAACAAGACCTTAAAAACACTTTCCCTGATGCACCGTGGGGTCCCTCCCATGGGAAATGGTTCTCAATTACCTTCTTCAATGAGAGTCCATCCCATGGACAACAGTCCTCCCCAGCCTGCTGCAACTCTTCCACAGGGTCAGTCCTTCAGGCACAGCGTGTTCCAGCCTGNCCAAAGGGTCAGTCCTTCAGGCACAGCCTGTTCCAGCCTGGATTCCCTACAGGCTCACAGGTCCTACCAGGAAACCTTCTCCAGTGTGGGCTCCTCTCTCCATGGCTCTGCAGGTCCCTGCCAGGACCCTGCTCCACCACAGGACTTGTACAGGGTCACAGCCTCATCTCAGACATCCCCCTCCAGGGTGGGATCCTCTCTAGGCTGTGGGTGGATCTCTGCCATCCCCATGACCCTCCCTGGGCTGTGGGTGCATCTCTGCATCCCTATGACCCTCCCTGGGCTGTTGGGTGGATCTCTGCATCCCCATGACCCTCCCTGNGTTGGGTGCATCTCTGCATCCCCATAATCCTCCCTGGGCTGTGGGTGCATCTCTGCATCCCTGTACCCTCCCTGGGCTGTGGGTGGATCTCTGCTCCCCTGTGCCCACCCTGGGCTGCAGGGGCACAGCTGCCTCCCCTCGGTCCCACCAGGGGCTGCAGTGGGATCTCATCTCCCAAAGCCTGGACCACCTCCTGCCCCTTCTTCTGCCCTGACCTCGGCGTCTGCAGGGCTGCTCCTCTCCCATGTTCTCACCTTGCTCTTCTCTGGCAAGAAGAGCATAATCACATCTGCACAATAATAAGAGATAATTACGTCTGCACGATAAATTTTGTTTCCTGTTTAAATCTGTTATCACAGGGCCATTACTATCGTTCCTGGTGGGCTCAGCCTTGGCCAGCTGCACGTCCATCCTGGAGCTCTCTTGGACATGGAGGAAGTCTCTGGAAGCTTCTCATAGCAGCCACCCCTTAGCCCCCCTGTCACCCAAACCTGGCCCTGCAAACCCAGTACACAGAGATATTTGTGTAACTTAGTGGGGAAAATGTGACACTCACCAAAATTTCTGTCATTTCCTCAAGTACTTTTTAATGAGTTCTAGTATTGTGCTGTGTTAGGTCTAGGCATTAAAACGTTAAAATTATTTATAGTTTTGCCATTAAAAAAAGGAGTGGTAATGAACTGAATTAATATAATTTAAAATTATAAGAACAATCCCAGATAATGACTATCCTTCACGAGAATGCAAAAACCACCATGACATTTGAATTTTTTAGCTAAAATAATCTTTTGAAGAAATGAGAAACTGTAGCCAGTTAAAGTTATTTACTACAGACAAATACAAATTAAATTGCTTTAGGTGTGCTTCTAGATTCTCCAGTTCCTGGAGCTGGCATCCTGCAATCTTGCCACCTCCAGGATACCCTGCCTGCCTTGATGAAGATGCCACACTGTCCCAACAGTCCCAGACCAACCCCTCTGAACTGGAGTTTAGAGGATGGAGTAGAAGTGTTAAATGAAGACTCCACTGTGATCTAATTTTAAAGAATTCTAAAGCAATGTAAGTTTTTTTTAAGGCAAAACATTACACAGAAGCTAATTGGTATTGTTGATAAAGATCTCTTATACACTGCAGCTGAGTGTTGGTAATCCAAACCAGATTCCAAGGCAATAGGAGGAAGCATAAACTAGTCAGGAAGGTTCAGTGTAAGCAGCAGTTCAAGGTCTAAAGTGTTTACAACTTGGAACAAGCTGAGCTAATTGCTAATCAATGGGCTGCATTCTGAGAGACATGTTTTCAACCAGGATATAGAGAATGGAGGTGGAAAAGAGAAGTTAAAATATATGGTCTAAAATGATAAACCAGGTCTAATAAGCACAAACACTTACGGAAAAAAGATGTTTCTCTTAAACAGAGGGAAATATTTTCTTGAACACATCATCACAAAATGAATCTTTACCCTTCCCTGATGACAAAGTAGAAAAAAAAATATTAAAATTGGGATCCAAATTTAAGCTATGCAAACTCAACCTCTAAAAAATAAGTTATTTTCTGCTTGCTCTATTTAGTAATATGCTTGCAAATACATAACAATAACTTAATTACGCTCTAGCTTCTTGAATGAGATGTTTTGAAACAGCTCACAAAATGCATATGAAACTACAACAGTAGCTGGTTTATAACTACATAACTACAACAGTTATTATGGTTTATATAGCAAAATTTGGTCTTTTGATCTTTTGATGGATGAAGTAGGTATAGTTAAAGCAAAAAATCAAAAGATAGGTATTTGAAATGAAACAGGCAAGGTGAATTTGCATATCAACTTGAGAATACAGATGGAAATGAAGGTGTATTTAATCAGCCACTTTATATTAACATTATTGATTACCTAAAGGCTTCTGGTTGTCACAGGAAATGTCAGATGCTCTAATTAGATTACTGTACAACTTGTATATAACTAATTGCACAGGGGACAGCGTATAAAACAAATGCAGTCTTTGTTTTACACACATCTTTTTTTCTTTTTTTTCCTCCTCAACAGATCTTTTCCATCTGCTGAACAATGACAGCATGAAATACAGTTTCTGAATGCAGATTTGTTTTGGAATGTCCAACAACTTTAAGTATGCAGACAGTGTGATTCCTATCTCTGGTTTACCAATGGGTCTATAAAGCCTTGCAGAAAGATTAATTACAGCTCACATCAATTTTGGCCTCTAGATGTCATGTAAAGTACATAACACCAAGGAGGAAGCATTAGAATTTCGATTATATCCATCAGTGAAAAAAAAAAAAAGAGAGAATCACAGGAAAGTAGTGGAATTCTAAAAAGGGTTGGTTTACTCTTTGCATTTTTTCAGATAACTAAAGTTCTTAAAATTAAGTGAGAAGTAGGAAGAAGGAAGAAATAAGTTCAAAGAAAAACATGTTACTGATTGAAGAACTACTTCTATAAATCAGCAAGATTTGAGAAAGTAATAAACAACTTTCAAGAACTCACAGATGCCATACCACTGTTATTCAAGGTTAAAACTGGTACAGAAAATAAAATATCTGTCAAAGATGGAACAGAAATATAGTTATATAACTGACCTTTTGCATCAAATTCTGCCTGCAGTTCCAAGCCTTTCTCAAAATTCCTGTAACACAAAACAATTCCCCAAATATTTTAGTTGCAGTTTTAAAATGCACAATACAAAGACGATAAAACCACTTTGCTCCGTGACAGCGTTTATCCAAGGATCTTAAAATGCATTAGTCATGCAAGTACCATATAAAGTAAATAATTAGAGTTATATTCATTTTTGCAGGTCAGTGAGCAGGAAAGAGCTATTGAAATGCAGGTCCAAACTGTAATTTCAAATTGATAGCAAGGCCAGGAAAGGAAGCTCCAAATCCTTCTCCCACTGAATTAAACACTCATTATCAAACATAAAATATGTGACAGGAAATCAATTTAGATTCTATAAGGGATCCTGCATGTAGGGTTTCTAAGAGATGATTTTTTTCTATATAGTAAAATACTCTGGAGAGCTGCAGGTGCCTGCAGACCCAACAGTCAGCATCAGACATTTTCTCATCCTTACGGGCACTGTGCATCCCTAAAACACCAAACACCCACGGTAACCTGAGGCCCAAAGAAATGTGCTCATCCTAAAGGGTCAGTCCTGCACAGAACATGCAGGACAAGCCAGTAGGGGAAAGCTGACCTGATCCTCAATGCCAAAATCCTCATCTTTGTAAGCTGTGCAAGGCTAAGGCTCTCCATTGCTTCTCCTCTCTTTGGCTTTATCAGCCCTTTATCTCCTAAATGTCCAGCAGCTTGTGCCTTTTCCTGTCTTACACGCTTCTCCTAAGGTTATCACCAGGGCTATCAACCTGCCAACACCAAAATTTTATCTCCCAGGGATTCGATTCCCAGGGACTGACAATCACTTCCAAGCACAGACTAGGTCAGGATCCAGCTTGTGCCAGTTGTTTGCCTCCTGGTAAAGCTTATTTCAAAATGACACAGCAAGTTACTATTAAACGCTTCTCAGAGTACGATAGTTCTTTCATACTACTCTAAGTGTCCATTTTTCAATTTCTCTTCCTCCCACTAAAACACTTTTTTTCCTTTTGAGAGGAAAAAATGCATTAATCAAAACCAGCTGCAACAGACTGGCCATGCTGATCACACTTAATAGATCTAATCCTTTAAGTATGCCTTTTCCAGGACTCGAGGAATAATGAGATTATACTCCACTTACAAACCAATACATTCTGCTGGAAATTTCCAAGTGTCTCAATGGATAAATACACTCAGCCTTGATACACAACATTTTATTTTAATCAGCCTTTGGTATGTTTACACACTCATAGTTTTATTTCACTTCTGTCAATATAAAGAGAGGAAGTGTTTCAAGACAAAGCAGTGCTTGCCTAATACTGCAATTCTCAAAATTGGACCCTGATCTTCACCTTGCCTTTTGCCATGCTATTTTCTGAGTCTGATGGAGGTTAAATATTAAGTAAAAACCACCTTCAAGAAAATTATCTCCAGTTTCAGCTTCTAGGAGTTGCACCTGAACCAGGTCAGCCACTTTCCATCACTTTGTGCAAACTCCCTGTAGGTGACATGAGTCCAACTCCAAGTTTTTCTTTTACCAAAAAAAAAAAAAAAAGTGGATAATTTTTTTCTCATGCAATTTCTGCACCACAACAAAAATCTTATTTTTCACTTCTTTTCAACCCTAGCAATGTACAGTAAGTGGTTGCATCATCTGATTAAACAAAGAGAATAACTAGATTTTAACAAAACACAAAATGAAATTCTACATGGCAACATGGTAACACTTCTGCAAATGTGTGGGTTAAATGTTAAAAGCTTGAGGTCTTTTGCGGTCAAAATAATTTTCTCAAGGTGGCAGGTTCTGTTCTGGGGAGTCCCAGATTTCTGCTAAACCAGCCTTTGGCACATCAAGTCTTTGTAGGTTGAGTCCACAAGCTCCCCAATAACAGTTTATGAGAGCAAAGGACTCTGCACAAACATAAGAAATATAGGGGGCAAAATGGAAGGAATAAGAAGAAAATAATTTTCAAAACGTGGTCTTTTCTCCTGTAAAAGATTCTAAACTTGATAAGGAAATAGTTTCTAGAAAATTAAACAGTAAAATACAAATGAATTTTTAAAACACCAGTTAATATTTTGTGTCTTGAAATTAATTAAATTAAAATATATTTCAGGCATACAAAGTGCCTTTTACTCAATTTAATCACTGGTTAATTTGATCCTTCATTTAATTTGATCAAAACCCCAGGAATCAAATCAGCTGTATTAAAAATAGCAAAACTTTCACTCCTTATTTTGATTAATTTTGATCGCCTTAGGCAAGTAATATCATATAATTCAATCACTGGTTATAGTACATTGCCATTTTAATTAATTATGAAAATGAAAAAAAAAAAAAATTGAGGGTGAAGAGAGATAAGAGCCCAAGGAAGAAAACGTATTTATAACAAAAGGACAATTACAACTCAATGTTGTGTTATTAAGACATTGCTACTAAAATTTGAGTTTTACCATTTGTCATTGCAGCCCTCTCGTTTACTGCTCAAGAACTTCACTTAGGACTGTACTGTAAGCACAGAAAGATCAAAATTCAATAAAAAAGAAGTGCCACCTCTTGAGACTTTCTTCCACAGAGAAGCCACTCGTACAATGATATGCAACTTTTTAGCCTGCTGGGGAATTTCAGTCCTGCCTTGAGGCAAATCTCCTCAGACAGGCTGCTGTCGCTGCTTTCCCACCTCTTCAGGGAGAATCTGCTACCAGAACTGGCTCAG
Source organism: Hippolais icterina (assembly GCA_013400075.1). Taxonomy (NCBI): domain Eukaryota; kingdom Metazoa; phylum Chordata; class Aves; order Passeriformes; family Sylviidae; genus Hippolais; species Hippolais icterina. The sequence goes on along the minus strand of VWYN01016400.1, from coordinate 147,820 downwards.
GAATGAAATGAAATTATTTAAACAAAGCTGAGGAGAGAAGAGGGGGAAGTATCCAGCAGATCTTCTCATCACTTCCCATCTCTCTTGCTCCTTTCTCCTTTCCTTTCCACTACCCCCAGTGTGTAGGTAGAGAAGGAAAGGGGTCATGTTGGTGACTCAGGAGACAAAGGCAGAATCCCTGAAGACGTGCTGAGGCTGGGAGTGCTCAGAATAATGCAAGAGACTGGTGCCACAGTTAAGTGCTGGTCCAGCAGACTAATATTATGTCGATAAGTGATTCTGTAACTTCTCTTCATAAATATGGCAGGAATGCCAGTGTGAGTGATGCACATAAATAATTCCAGATCCAAGGAACCAAGAGAATGATAATAATAACAGCCACTACCACCAATGTAGAATGTAGAATAAAAACAAAGCAACTGTTAAAAAATAAATATGAGGTCTTCTCACCTCTTTGTTTCCTTGTTTTCTTTTATTTTTTGTTTTGTTTTCCTAGGATTAATAGCTTTGACTCACGGGTCCATGGATATGAACACACTTGTCCAAAACTAGAGGAAATCTGAGACAGAATTTGCCACCTCCCTGTTAAGCACTAGGTAAGATTTTTAGACAACATTTTGCAAATTAAGATCTGTGGAGAGCTGGCCTTTAGGGGAAGTATTCACAGCACCCAACTGCTCCCAGTTTTCCTTGATACGTGTGATACTAAGAAAAATGAAATTGTCTCAGTGTATTAAGGCTCTGCTCAGTATAAACATGAAAAGCCTTTTCAAATGACTCATCAAAACATTGAAATATATTTTCCTCCCATCATACACAACTTTTTGACTCATAACCCCATTTCCTTCAAAAAACTGTGTTATGACTCCGTGATGCAAAAATGTAATGGTAGTAAAAAAAATTTAGGTATAACGAGATTCAGAGTAAGAGAAAATAAAGCAGTTCCCATTATTTGTCTTCCCCAAGAGAAGGAAATATTTTGGAAGCATCTTTTCAGACTCAAGAGATCAGTCTAAACCTTTGATATTTTATAGCTATTTTTTCTTTCTTTTCATTTAATTAAATTCTGAATTGTTATTGCATACCTTAATTCACATTGCAATATAACAAAATTCTGAACTACTGGACTATCCCTCAGAATTCTGAACCATTTAAAACCCTGTCCTGGCAGCAGTATAGGCAGTTTTGTGCCAGATCCTGTGCTGCTGCATCACGTTCATTTTGAGAATAACTGAAAAAAAAAAATCACATTGAATTTAGCTATAGAACTTTTACTGAATTTCATTCAAGCTAACACAGTCATGACGCTGTAAATTTTCTTGTTTCGCTCCACCAAATACTTTCTGTCCATCCATAGAAAGCTGCTACTTGTTGAGATTGTTCTCTTTCCACATTCCCCCCACACACTTCAGGTTTAAGACCACTTTTTCAGCAGAAACAATATTCTGATGACTGACTGTGACAGGTTTGCTGTTGTTGATATTTCTCATAACCTGAACAGGTTGCAAATGTTGCTCATTGCTGGAACCTTCCCACAAAGGGAACAACCATTCTCAGTGCCCTTGCAAATTATTTCTGTGCATTCAGGCATTCTCAGTGAAAAGCTTTGATAGTTGGGGTGGGGGGGGAAATTTCTCTCAAGAAGACAAACATCCAATTGGATCCATTCTGAGTTGTCCAACTTTACCTATTTTTGTCCTGTACTTCCCTCAGAATCAGAGCTGGTGTCCAGCACAACATACATTAAGTTTCATCTGGTAAAATTAATAATTTTTCAGATAAGCAGGAGAATGCTTTTACAGACAGTCTATATTAAAAGGCAATTTCAGATCCTAAGTTTGTTTTTAAAACCCATAATTTATTTAGAATAACATGCAAAAGGGTTCACCAAGCTTTTGCTGTATTCCTTTTTCGCATTTCTTGTTTGGTTATTTTTTTATGTGACATCTGTAAAGACAACTAAGATGAGTGTGACTTAGTCCTTTTTTTGAAGTAAAGAACCTTTCAAAAGCAGGAGAACATAGACTGTAATTAAGAATCGGTTTGTGACTCTAAAAAACAGTCTAAGAGACAGAAAAACTACTGGAACAAAACTTTGCAAGGCTTTGAAAAACAACAAAAAATAATGCATTTTTGTCAAGATTTTTTGCTCACTTCTGTATATTTTCTCCCACCAGCAGATACTGATCAAGAGAAAATGGAATAAACGCGTCACTTATTTCTTGGAATGTGTCTTCCCTAGTTTAAGGACCTGTGGTATCCTTAGTTTTCTATGTTTAAAACCAAACTGGTGAATTTGGTTATTTAAGGGAAACATAATTTTAATTTTAAGTATTTTTAAAGGTATTAAAATGCAAAAAATATGGATTTAAGTAAATTTCAAATATACTTTTATCACTTTTCAAATTTAATTACTATAGGAACAGTATCACTATATTAAAACCTAATTACCTTATACTCTTTCTGGCTTCATGACAATGCTCATAAAATGCTTAATATTCATGTAACATGCTACCTCACCCTGTAATATTGCCATATTTATGGAAAGAAATTGTAATCCTCTTTACTGGCTCAGGTTAATTCCAATAAAATATTAAATCCATTTTCTAATCTAAATGAGTTCATTAGGAGAGGCACGGTACTGAGAATACCAAACTCTCTACAGAGTTCAGCTTCATTACATTTCAGTACTGTGCATTTCCAGAGCTGTTGTACTACATTTATGAGGATTTATCTGTACTGTTCCAAAAACATTCATCCTAATTCTACTCCTTCTGTGCATGCTAATCATGAATATGTTAAGTGGAAATACTAAGCTAGCAGCCAATCTCATCCCCAGATGGGTTCAAGTTATGATTACAGAAGCAAATTTGCCATGAGCACTCATAAAACTGTGCCAGAGAAGAGGAAATGAAGGTTTGGAGACTCTTTTTATTTTCCTTTTTTTCACTCTCCATGCCACCTTTTTTTTTCACTTTAGTATAGTGGGGGAAAAAAACTTTGCCAAGGAGAAGAAATGTCATAGCACACTTAGAGGGTTACTTCCAGTCCATGAAAACAATTTACATTTTGTTAGGAACTGAAATGTAATGCACGGAACAACTTTAAACAATACAAACCAAACTCCTCCAGAGTGATACCTGCTATCTTCCTCAAGTTTGAGGACACCCCTCCACAAATATATCCCTACTGATCCCAAATTACAGCTATCTCAAACTTCAGAGCATAAGTGAAACAAATATCTTCACTAAAAGCAGTGGAAAATATTACTTTTACCAGGTCTCCTACAGTATCATCACCAAGTGTAGCTCTCTCAGATAAAATTTTTATTTTTAAGGAAGAAATTATAAACTAAGATGCAGACAACACAGATTATTCTCAAATTCTTTATATTCTCGTATTTTGTGTATTAACAGCTCATCACTACCAAAGGGTGACCTTATCCTCAAAACTTTTCCCTTTCTCCTCAGGAGGATTAAACCACGATTTTCTTTGCTCAGTTAATTTGATTTGATCTGTGTCACACACCACCAGCAAGGCAAGGAAACCTTTAATGGCCATATAAATGTAGATACACTACTGAAATACGGACAACATGGGTCAGCAGGGACCTTTTTGATCTGCGTGTGGCAGCTCTGTGCAGGGCTGTGAGAACACATCTGTTCTCCAGGAGAGGAACATTCCTTTAAACTCATCCCCAGAGTTAGGGAAAGTAAAAGGAAATAAATTAGCTCTGCCCTTTACTCTTGAATCATAAAATCCTTAATGTTGGAAAAGGATGGGAGTGAGTGGCTGATTATCTGCAGGGCAGCCACAAGGAATAACTCGGCCAAATTTAGGTGAGTGGCCGCTGGTTGTCACTGTTGCTCCACAAAACGGGAGCTGCACAAGGGAAACTTTCAAAAGTAGTTCTCGCAGCCAAAAGTTGCAGACTTCTGGTTGATCCCTTTGAGTGGCCTAAGGTAAAGGCATCCTCTGAATTTTAACAGCTTTCAAAGCTGGATTGTTGTGTTAAAAGAAGAGCAGCTTGTCAAACAAAAAGACAGACAACTGGATTTTTTTTCTTTTTTTTGGTTATGACAAAAAACACGGCAGACCTGAATATACATAAAAGAAAATTAAGTGTTAAAAAAGCAAACAAACAAACAAAAAAAAATCCAAACACATTTTAATCACAGCTTTTAAATTCCCTTTTAAAGTCCGTATACAATTTAAAGATGTTTTACTACACCAATTTAAAGTCCAACCATGCAAATTCTACTAAATACAATGCTGCTCATCCCAAAGCATTCTCATCTCATTCTCACCTAACAGAAGCTGTTGATCTCTTCCCATATTCCCTGCATATTATGGAGCTGAACTCCAAATGTGCAAATCTCAATGTCTGAGTAGTATCAGTGAGGAATTTGTTTGGAGTATTTATAATTTCCAGCTACAAACACAAACCACTGGGTGGTGCTTTTCTGAACCTCAAGCAGAGTCAGGACAGTTCCCAAGGTCAACTCATTAGCTCGTAATCACCACAGAATCAGACTAAATTGGTTGTGAAGCTGGTACCACTTAGCCCCTCCATTCTTCTGACTTCTCCTCTGAACATGAAGGAATGACCAATTATTTCACTTAAATGGAAAATAACATTTTTTAAATCAATGAGAGAAGCTTGCAGGGATTCTCTGCAATTAAAGCCTGGACTTGATGATCTTAAAGGCCTTTTCCAAACTGAAAAAGTTGTATGATCTTATTATGTGCCACTTTGTTCTGCTAGAGGATTTTAACACAGGGATCTTATACCACACAAATAGTCGAGTTTTGCAACAATTTGCTTTGAATTTTCACTTTAACCAGGAGGGGAAAAAA
>VWYN01016400.1:114220-142884 GCA_013400075.1 Hippolais icterina | reverse complement strand
AGATAGAAGAAAGGATACAAATTCCAGGTTGATTCTTGAGGTTTCATGTTTGACTTTTTTTTTTACTTAATTGACAATAAAGTTTTTAGATCAAGGAGCAAAATTTCATTGTCTTTTTTAAACTACATTCATGAAAATAGGAATCTAGAATTTTACCATGAAAAAAGAGTGCTCATTTACACTCACACTAATATCTCACTGTTAAATAAAACATTCACTGCTAAATAGCAGCATGTGCTAAAATGTAAGGAATATATTTTGCTGCTGTACGCTTATATTTCATTTGAGTAATCAGCTAACAGGTAACTAACAGTGACAGACCAAATATACTTCATGGGTTTTTCCAGAGTTGACCAGTAACACATATCCTCAGATAGCTCCTCCCTGCAGCCCCTTTTTAAAAAAATTATCACTGTTTTAATGAGCTATTTATTAATATATCCTCAGTTAAACAAAAACTCATTTGCCACATTTATATTTTTGAAATAACCAGTGCTAAGTTCCCTCCCAGCCAGTGCCTCTGGGCCCAGGCAATGGCTTCAGTGACTGCTATTTTGGCTTGTACTGATGAGTTGCAATTAACTGTACAAAACCTCCCAAGCTCACAATGTTAAAAGATGTGACTTGGAGTTCAACAGGTCACAAAGCACAAAATCAATTAAAAAAGCAGAAGGCTGAAAACAAGGCTGGTAACTGATGGAATCCCCTCAATGACTGAGGAAAGAAAGACTGAGAGAGACTGTGACTAAGCTTTCTGTCCCATCACACATGGATTTCTGCCCTAAAATAGAGTCAGCTGCAGCTTGCCATAGGAGCAGGACTCCCCAAGTAATCCAGCTTTTGTGCATGAGTTATTGGCTTGTTAAAAAAAACCAAACCAAAACAAAAGTTTGATTGTATGACACTGTGGAATAATTTAAGAAGAGCTCAAAATCTGCCCAGCATACAGGATAGGGGATCCCTTCCTACCTTTCTGTGCCCTGCCTAAACTTTAATACTTAATTCCTGTTGCTCGTGAAGCACAAAATAGTAGGTGGGGCTGAAGAGGAATATGAAATTTTGCAGTGGCTTTCAAACGTGTCTGAATACCCAACAGAGAGTATATTAAGGAGATTATTCAATTATTGCATAAATTGGAGTCATCTTTTGCAGCCTGCTGTGATCTTAGAAACTTCATTCCTTAAATTAAAAAAAAAAAATCTTAAAAATGTTTTATTTGTAAGTATAATAATAGGGTCAAAATTACTTCAACCCCAGAAAGCTATTTTAAAACCCTTTGTAAAGTATGTGAATTACAGGTTATTCACCACCTGATTACATTTCACTGCATTGTATAGCAGTTAGCTTTCTTCTGACTGTAAGGGGTTTGTAAAAATGTCCTCTTCTACTTTCAGGCAGGGAGACAGAATTTCTATAATCAATCTTTTCACTGTGCTACTTCCAGTCAGTAAGGAGCTACTGCATATGGACAAAGCAACTTCCACATGTTTATTTGGAGAGACTCTCAGTAGGGGTTTATAAATACCTTGCCCAGCAGCTCCCTGAGGAGAAGGTACATCAAAACCAAGCTGTGACATCAAATTGAGAGATAAATCCACACTGAGGCAGATTTCAGAGCTGCAGAGCCCCTTCCTAACAGGGAAGTGGTGAGGGGCTGCAGAGTCCAGTCAGGCTCCAAACCTTGAAGATATTCTGCCAGACTTGGGGGCAGACAAAGGAATTCTGCTGTCCAGGAACCATAAACAGATGCCCTTGAGGGAAAAAAAAAAAAAAANAGGAACTATAAACAGATGCCTTTGGGGGAAAAAAAAAAAAAAAAAAAAAAAAGCTGTGGTAGCTGTATTATTGTGGGTGTATGGATGCTTTTCTTTTGCAGTGTTTCAGGATTTCAGTGACATGGATGACATGAATGAGTGTTTGGGGTTTGGCCTTGGTCTGTTTATCCTTCTCAAAAGATAAAATACAATATAGAAGGAAAAGAAAAGAAAAAACAAAAAAGCCCTTAAGACACTAAGTGCCACTTTAGTTCAGGCTAGCTCTTCATTAGCATATTTACCCAAGGATATACAGACCATGATTTTATTAAATGTGGCTACAAATTAATGACTTGTTCTTTTGTAAGATCTTATTTTAAAACAAACTTGTACCAAATCATAAACCCTACCTCCTTGAAGCAATTAAGCAAATGCTTATCTATTTCAGTGTATCAGAGGCAGAGCTGGGCAACTGAAATATGGAAGTCAAAACCCAAAATGAAATTGAAGGATAAGGCCAAAATGAGCATTGAAGCTTTTCCTACTAGGATTTTTTTAAGGAACAATTAGGAAATTATTGTCTGTTTGGTAACTCTTTTAAAAGAAGAGTTCCCAAATTATAGCTGGCAGACAATAATTTGTGTGAAGAAAAAACCCTGCAGTCTAAAAGAACAATTAATGACATCTAAGAATAATCACAATCTCATTGTCAATTCGGTGTTGACTCTGGTTTCTTAAATTGCTGATTTCCCCACTGCCCACAAAGGAGGGCCATGAAGATGCTCAGAAGGCTGAAACACCTCTCCTGTGAAGACAGATTTGGTGTTGTCCAGCCAAAGTAAGTTGAGCAACTAAAATGTGAAAAAATCAGAGCAACAGGGCAGTGAAGGAGGGCAGTAGGTAGTGCTGAAGTAAGAGTTTGCCTGGTACATATATTTCAACCTGTCAGGAGTGACTTTTTAGTAGGACTAATCAGTTAAGCTGTCAATTAAGGATGAGGCTTGACTGTACCCACTAATGAGAAAAAAACCCAAGGTATCATTATGAGTTGTCAGTATATTACTTTTAATTTTCTGTGAAAAAAAAACCAACCAAAAAACAAAGCAAAACAAAAAACCCACCAAAAACAACAAAAAAAGACACATTGCTCCAAAGAGCACAAGAGGAAAAATGACTGGAGATGTAGGACTGAACGAGAGAGAGGAAAAGGTACTGTTGGCTGGCAGCCACCTGCATGTCTCATTATGTGCTTATTGTTCTTTATAAAAGATGCTTTATTTTGCACTTTGAGAGCATTTCCCACTGTTCAGGAACAGAAGCACTGCTGCAAAACTCTTGAGGAAAAGAACCACACAACCCAACAATAAATGCTGCGTGATTTTCCTCATCAATCTTTTTGGGGAGGTGGCAGTCAGGTTAACCACCACTCCTACTTGATCTTCTCAGAGCTAAACTGTACATGAACAGTGAAGGCACAGCAGAAACCATCACTGAGATGCTCAAAGAACTACTCTTTGCAATGAATTCATTGATGTGAGAAGAAAAATACATAATCAAAGGAGGGGCGAGGGAATGGCGCCAATAGAGTCAAAAAACTTGAAGGACTTAACTGTGTTTTGATTTTATAGATTTAAACCCTTAATATTTTCTTGTAATTAGAAGTGATTTCTGAGATACAAAGTTTAGATTTATGCTTGATTATCACATTTTTTCATCAAATCCATTAGGAAGAGTTATCCCAAATAATGATAGGTAGTCAAACTAATTATGTGACTATCTGCCTTCTCTGTTTTCCAAAACCAGCTGTTCTTCAAGACTTTCTTTACTTATCAGGTACAAGACAAGCAATCTCAACAAGAACAGTCTTAGAAAGTATTTTGTTATGTAACTTCAGTAACACATTGAAAATTTTGGTTTCTTGGTATCCTGCAGTTTATTGAAATTACCTGATTTAGATATTTATGAAAATTTACCCATTATTGTTGCCCATTTGGGGGTTGGTTGTGGGTTGGGTTTTTTTCCGTATCTTCTATGAAATGTCAAATACAAATACGGTTTTGTACAGTCACATGATGCTGCATTTCCCCTATTGATAGATGTTTCCTCTTTTTTTCAGGTAAAAAATTATATTATTCACATAATTGAAATTAAAATCTTTAAAAAGAACCAAAGGAATTCAATCCTTTTATCATGGGGTGATATAAATGATACTTTTATCATGAGGTGAAGAACAATCATGACTGTTCTTCACCAAGACCCTCTCAGATTCAACTGAAAGGTAATATTGCTTTCAATACTGTCTAGAAAATCAATATTTACCAGCCAGAGGATTAAAAAGAACTCGGAGACAATATACCTCCACCAGCTGAGAGTTGCACTCCGATCTTAAATTAAGTTATGAATAATTCTCATCCACTTGGGATTAACTCTGAAAGAAATTCCAGAGGGAACCAGCCCAGAGGGCCAGAAATAAAAGGAAACTTAAGCAGGCAGAGCAGAAATTCAGGCTGCAGTGGAACTATCAGGGTCCTCCCTTGCTGAATGTACCTCAAACTTTTGCCTCTGCTAGTCCCAGGATGGTCACAACGTGTAAAGGCATCCACCAAGGTGACATTATACAAAAGATGCATTGCTGTGATCAAATTGTATCCTTTAAAAAGGCATGATTTGATAAAAATAATGATATTATGGTGTATGATAAAGTACTTAGTAAATAAGGTTTTAAGGTAAGAGGATAGGGAATATTAGCTAAACCTCTCAAGTATGAGAAATAAAGTAACATAAAAATGTAAAGCCTTTTCAACATACAGAAGATGTAGGAAAGAGAGAGGGAAGTGTGTGAAAATCCACAAAGTAATTGTAGATTTTAAAACTGTGAGTGGAGATGAGAATCCAGTACTTTAATTGTCCTCTATGACTCTATTGAGACTCAGGAGCAATATTTTTGCTTGAACTATTTTCCATGGACTTATTTAAGGGTAGTTTTCCAATGGAACACAAAACTTAATCTGGAAGTGGATTGTGATAAAGCTTCAGCCCATCCCTATCACGTGGCCTTGGTAGGTCCCTGCACGTGGGAGCACCTCTGGCTCCAGCTCCTTTCTGGCCTGCCATGTGCACAATGAGCTCTCCAGGCACGTCACAAACACCAGACACCAATCTCAGCTTCCCTTTCCAGCTGCTCCCACGGTGCTAAAGCCAAAAGCAACTGCAAAAAATGAAATATTCTTTTCACCTATTGCTCAGCAGCACTCTAAGGCTTACCAGGTAAGAGTTAAGAATCAAAAAAGCAAACTAGACTAGCAAAGCCATCTAGTTTTTGATCTTTGGCAATTCAAGCTACATATTATTTTAGAATACTGAATTATATAAACCCATCAGCTCATGTTTATTATAATGACGATTTTTTTAAAGTGATTAACACTATGGTAGGATTGATTTAAAACATTTACCTTCTCAAAATACTAGTCTCCTACAGGGAAAAAACCAACCTGGATGTGATATATTACACGTGCTTCACAGTGATATGTCTTACTATGCAAAAAGATACATCCCAGAAAAACCAGAAAAAGCTAGACAAAAATGTAACCTGAATATTTTCTCAGATGGGACTCGCAAGTTATTTGCTAAAAATCAGAAGCCAGACTTAGTGGCAAGCTTCTGAAAACTTGCACAGTTCTGATAAGAAAGGACATCTTTCATAAATATTCATTAAAAATTACCTTTTCTGGATCATGAATTTTTCAAGCAGACACTGGTTTGACCTCTGCAAGGAACAAAATCCAGCCTGTAGCACAATGTCTCAATTTTCTCACAAAAAATAATTAAAACAAATAAAACTGGCACATCTTGTTGAGCATCTACTTCTTTCCACTACACGAGGCCCAGGTCAATTAGCTTTGCAATCCAAGCATCCATGCATTAATATTAAATTTAAATTACAGTCTTTAAATTCCAAAGTGTTACCTTCTTATTTTCTGTGAAATTTGATTGTGAGGCAAGACAATGGTTTGAATTTCAAACCATTTTCTAATCTACCATCACCATTCTTCTCACATCTTTCAGTTCAAACAAGACAATGTATTTGGTAATCTTAAAGCACTTCATTGACATCTCCTGGGCTAGGAAGACTGGAATACATTTGTAAATCTTCTCAATCTGCTTTTTCCTGCTGGAAACTGGAGACTCCTGTTGCACAAGTGTTATCACACCAGGTAAAACATGCAGATTATTCAGTGCCATCATCACTTGTTAGCAAGTTAGAGAGGTACAAATGGGTGCTGGGGTAACTGGACTCAGGTGTGCTGTGCTGAAGAACCCCTGAGCGGCTGTGATCTGTCCCCAGGGATTGTTTCACAGGGGTGTTTCAATCCAATCAGCTAATTGCTGGTAAAGTCTTGCTATACCCTTTTAAGCAACCTTAATTTTAAACCATCATCGTAATGTTGGCAGCTTCAGCTCTTTTGCTGTTCACCTTTACCCTAACATCTTCTTGATGCACAGATCAAAACACCACCAGCTAATACAGGCAGAAGCAGAGGACTTTATACCTCAGGTCTGTACCCAAACTGGTGCAGAAAAAGAGAATTATCCCTTGTAACAGTATTTCAACTTGGCTGGTCAAAAAATGAGTAACATCATGCTTTGTGCATCTTGCTGAATAGGCATCATCATCATTTCTCCTTAAAATCTCATTATTTTAGGGTTACTTGAAAACTAAGGATGGAAATGAGAGGTTTCCTTGCATGATTTCTCCTGGTCATAGGAATCTGAAGAGGAGATGTGTTAAGCAACATATAACAGACACTTTCTCTTCAGATGCTGTATTCAATTCCTATTCCCCCCAGCTTGTATGCAGGCAAACCCTATGAGCACAGATCTAAATGTAATAGAACTGTGGCTAACAGGGAAAAAATTGGGAAGCTGAAAACTCTAAATGTTGGCATGCTCTTATAAAATTCTGCTTACCACTCCATTTTCAAACACCCTAATTCATTTAAGCAAAACCACATGATTTATTGCTCAAGATGAACAAAATCCTTCCAGTGCACAAACTCATTGGGACATGCTAGCAGGGTTTAAGCTATTCATAGAGCTTCAGCAACAACAACAAATTACATGGTGAGAGGTTGAATTGTGCCTACCTCGAGTAGCAGGGTAGGAGCAGGCATGAGGCTGTATCAGCACACCACAACCCAGACACAGTAATAGCTACATGCTAAAAAATGATTGAAAAATGTTCAGCATGGGAGGGGACTTCTAAAAACTTTAATCTTGCTTACTTAACTCTTTGTTTTTATGTGTATTTCTTTAGTTTGTCCATGACAGGGGAAAAAGTATAAAATTTACAGTCTGAATTCCAAAAGAGAGTGGTTTGTTTGGTTTAGAAGACAGAAATGTGTCAGGGGCTCTTATTACATTTTACATGTCACTGCTTATGTGCAGAGAAAACAGGAGAGAGAGAGGAAATGGAACAACTCAGTTGCCAGAGAATCAAGATGTGGCAAATAATATATGCTCCCCCTTTCAAAGGCAAGGTGCATATACACATATAGGCTATTCATTGTGAACAACAGAATTGTTATTTGCCTATTTCAAATGGAATCCAAATGTGCCAAGCACAGCAAGAATACTGAGAGCAAAGAGTGCTTAATATTCTAGCCCAGCTCACTGAAAAAAGCACTGAATTGACAGAGCAGTGTTCTGTAGAGCAACATGATGTGTCTGCTTTAAATGGAGAATAATGGATTTAAGTTTAGTGCAGAACTAAAGGGCTCAATTACTATTCATGAATTCTGAAATGTTCTACTACAGAAACTCCTTTTGCATGAAATGTTCATCAGAATCAATGTGTGGAACTACAAAAAGTAAACCTTGCCCCCTCACACAATACAGTACTTACCTAGATTTGTGCATTTACAAAGAGCATTGCTGCTGCATTTATCTAAAGCCACCTGGACTACAAAATAAACTATTTTAAATGTGCTTCAGAGGGTTTCTATAGGGAAAGCTGCTCTACTAGTGCCATTTTTTGTTGCTTTTAGATAACTGCTTCAGCATTTGCCTGCCCTAAGATGGGACTGATGCTTCAGGAAAGCTGTTTTCATCAGGTCTCAAGAGAACCTTTTGGGCAGCAATGTGAGAAGGACAGTTTGCAAAGCCTTTGAAGGGTTTCTCTAACACAGCTGCATTTTTGTTACAAAGTGCATTAACACTGGTAGTTTCAGAAATCTCTTTTTGTTCTTTCTGTAAATATTCAAAAACTTAATCTTCATTCAGCACAGAGTCAGAACCAGCACTTGCATCCTGTACAGTTCAATATTTCACTTGAAATACAGGGTTTATCCCACAATTCAAAAGCCTCATCACCTTCCACAGGCTTAGTCTGTAAAATTGTCATGCAATATGGGGTTTGGTCAGCTGCTAAAATGCAGTCAGGGAATTGTCTTCTCTCTTGTGTTGCATGTACAAGCATGTATGGATGTCTCATGGAATTATTCTTGAAATCTAAGCACATGACTCTTCAGATATGGTTGCCCTTTGCAGTTTGCAGTACTCATGATAATTAGGACTAATCACAAAGATAATTTTTGTTCAGAATGAGAAAAAAAGTAGTGCAAGTGTCTTTAATATAAAGTGTTGCTGGTATATGCCTTCTAATTATGTTCAAGTAATAATCTCCCTTAAAAGTTCATATATCTTTTATTTCTTTGTAACAAAAGTCCAAATTAATCATCTCTGCTTGGAAAACATCTGCCATTCAATATCTATTAGCATATAAAGGATGACAATTCTTAAAACATTTGTGCATCCTGCATTATAATTGAGATTAGCACCGGATTTTTTGTTTGTTTATTTCCCTAAAACACTATCTTCTAAAGAGTGAAAAGTCTTGTGTGTTTTCTGAATGTACAGATGACTGTCCTGAAGGGCTTCCAGGGGCTTTGTGTTAACAGGCTCCTTCTGTTTGCATATTCCATCCCTCAAAGCAGTACATGTGTAATTTTCTCATCATTGTCTGCCATCTGGAGTATGCTGCTCGAACTGCAGGTTGAAAACAAGGTCTGAGGAGTGTTTTCATTGCTTATATCTGGGAATATTACCTATTTCAAAACCTCTTTCTCATATAACACATCTGAAATTTGGTCGGGGCTTTGCCAGCATTTATAGTACTGTAGGAACTTCGTTTTGGAAATACTTTTTTACCCTGTCTGCTGTCCTTTTCCTTCTCAGTGAACTAGAACCCAGGAGAGATGAGAACCAATTCTGATGCCTACCCCTGAATTTTCGTGATACCTCGACCAAGTAGCACAAGCTATAAACAAAATCAGCCATGATTGCTGATTTAAACTTCCAGTTCTGAAGAATTAAAGGGAAAGTGAAGTAAAAAATCACCCACAAAGAAATTGCAAGAAACTGATGACAGTCATCCAGGGTTACTCAAGAAAGAAACTTGAAAGCCAAGTTAGCTTCCTTTTAAGTTTTAAGTCATGTTTTGGGGAAGAAGGCCAAGAGCAGGTCTGGAAATAACTACAGGAGCAGAGATATCTTTACTAATTGCAAGTTCATCTGAAGAAGGAGACTTCACAGGAAAAAAGGCTTCCGCTGCCAGGGAAGTGCCACAGGGAATGCAACCCTGACTCCTTTAAGCTGCCACAGCCTAAGGCCAAAGAACAGCAAAAGCAGACACCTGATACACTCTCATCCTCTAAATGAGCTCTACCTTTCCCTGCACTAAGAAGCTCTTTTTCTTCCTTTTTTCCCCCCCCCTCTTTTTTCTTTTACACACAAAAATCTACGTGTGCCTTAATTTGGTTCAAAGCCAGGTGTTTCAAAAGGTGAAACTGCAATGCACCTGAGCTTCTCTGGCACAGCAGAGAAGGTTGGGTTGGATCTGTGGGAGCTGGATCCAAAATCCTGTTTTCCGAGGGTCTCACTGACCCATGGCGTGGGAGCCAAGCTTAGAAATATTGTGAGGGTGTCTTTGTAGCTGAACTTCCCCAAGGCTGTATGGCAAAGAGGTTCAACTGAAATTTTAATGCTTAGAGAGGCTAAATTTCAGAATCTCAAAATGCATTCATTGCAGGGAATCAGACAAAAGGTAGAAAGTCAGTTTGGTACAACTTAGTTCCTTCAGTAGCTAAGAAAATATAATCATATTTTCATAGAGGAGGCAGCTTTTGTTCTCCACATTGTGGTTATGAATGGGGACTGCTGTGTTACCTTGAACTCTTTATTGCATCTTGGTTAAACAGCGACAAAGACTAGACTCAGACAATTTATTTTATGCAATCTAATGTTGCTGGGCTACAGCTGAGATTCCTTTAGGTAGGAAAATTTAACAGGGTTCATCCAATTGAAACATATAGACTAACTCTGTTGCCATAGAAACATATGATTTTGGCATAGCAAACACAAGAGCAGTACATCTAGTCTGGTATTTCACTTCTGTTAAGGATTATCATCTGATTATTCAAAGGATAATCATATTATAATAAAACAGATATATTCACCTCTTCATAAATTTGAGACTATTAAAACAGCATTCTTGGAGTTTTCAAAAAGTACTGCAAAATTACCTCATGTTATTGTAATCACACTGAACAGCACAAAAAATTGCAATAATTAAATGTATGCAGGTATATTAATTTTCTGTAATGTAAAACTTCTGGCAGATAATTATTTGAATTATTTAGATAACTTTCACACATCTTCAAGCAGATTTTATAAATGGAAGTCAACCTTCTTGCAAAAAACAAAGTTAAATTGCGTGTGAAATCATATTAGTAGCTCAAATATTTTTCTCTTATATGTCTTTAACACTTTGAGTGGTCTTTGAGTTTGCTGTCTTCCTACAACTTAATGTATTTAATGCTATTTTTCTGATAGCTATTCCTGAGAGAATTTCCTTTCTTGACTTTCTTCAACTAGCAAATTTCAGAGAAGCATAATGTTGGGCATCTTCCTCATGGGTAACAGGTTGATGACTCAAAAAAACTTCTTAGTATATTTTTTTTTTAATAAATGATTCAAATATATTATAAAATATACGCAAAAAGATTCAGCCAGTTCAGTTTTTCATTTTCCAGATTGTCATTTTAGATTGCAAGCAAAATATAGACAAGTATATTCCAGAGAAAATGAGAAATTGGTAACAGTAACTCCTTGGGACTGGATTCTACATTTTAATTCTGGAACACCTTCCTATTACAGAGATATCCATTCTAATAAGAAATGTAACTCAGAAACTGCCAAGTTTTGAGACAATTTTCACTGAACTGAACATATTTTTTTATCCCATATTAGATGTCACTTTCTTTTCTCTTTGCTAAACCACATCAGTATTAAACACAGATGAAAGCTCACAAGGGATCAGAATGACATCATTTCTATTTTTTGTGTGCACAGACTTTTATTACTATTCTTACATAGGAGCTCTCTATTGGAAATCTCTCTATATTATATATCTCTCATTGCAAGTACAGGATACATCAGGCAGACAAAATGTTTTAAAATGTGCCACACATTTTAAACAAGAAAATTCATGTGTATAAATAGCCATGGTTGCATCTGAACTCAGTTACTTTGTGGCTAATATATTCTGTTTAATTCTATTGGTATTTGGGGCCTCAGCAAACAAAATACCAACGATATTTAAGATATAATCTGCCTTAGTGGGAGACTGAAAATATACATTGTTTAGAAGACTTTTTTTAATAGGTGGCTTTTTGATAGAATAAAATACCTTTAATCTAAAGAAAAAATATTACATTGAAAATTTTTCTTAATATTGTCGGCTGCCTGTAAATTCATACCCCCAACATCTTTCCAAAATAAATAGTATTGGGATGGGATGACCTCATACAAGTGCCAGATGCTCACCCAGCAGTTTTCATTTGCTCTCCTCAACAGGACAGTGGGAGAAAATAAGATAGAAAAGCTCATGGGGCAAGATAAACATCTTATCATTATCCACTGCAGACAAAACAGATTTGACTCGGGGGATATTGATTTAGTTTATTGTTAATCAAAATAACTTCAGGTTGTGAGGAACAAAGACAAAAAAATAAAGTAACACCTTCAGAACCTTGCCCAGGCTCAACTTCATCATTCCTACTCCTCTACCTCTCCCAACACAAATGGAGAAGGGGAAGGGGAATGAGCAGTAGCAAATTTTAACCATCCACTTTTTAGGCACACTCAAGAGATATTAAAATACAGACTGAAATTTGATCAATTTCAGATTTAGAAAAAGGTGATGCCAGAAAAAACAACCAAAAAACAAAGCAAAACCCACACATATGTTTCTTTAGAACCATGTTCTGCTTTCACATGTTTTTCTATCTCATGGTTGACTGCCATCTGGCTATGCTGCATCCTTCAATTCCCATAGGCATCTTCTAAACTAGATCAGGTTAAGTTCTTCAGGACCATTCCTTTGCCATTATCTCCAAGCATGGTACTCACTGGCAGCAAACAGAGCTAAAATATATCTCAGAATTTGACAAAAAGCAACCAACCCCCAGACATAGCTACACAGGACAAAATTAATTGCTTTGATACAGGAAAGTGTTTCACCAAAAATAAGAAAGAACTGCTTAAAAAGAAACAATCAAAGCACCTACAAAGTGGATCACATTACCATTTAGCTATTGAAAATGTGAGGAGTTTAATGATTTGTACTTACAAACTGTTCTGTCCTTGCAGAGACAGTTCAGTAGTCTGCAACAGGTATTGCTCTAGAGTTTGCCTTTCACTCTGCTTGGAACAGAATAGATCTGTTGTGCATCAGCAAAAACAATTACCTTTTTCTAAGAGTTTTTACTATTTTGCACCTGATTCTCCACTACAGCATTGGGTCCCCATTTATCTGCTCAGGTGGCCATGTCCCAGCCTGACATCTTCCTAAATCAGTCTGACTGGTAAAGGGAAAACTGACAGGTAAAACAGTTCCTGCAGGATACCTACCACCCAGGAGAGAATTAGCAAGGGCTCAAACAGGTGGTTTCCAGAACTTCCTTTCCAACCTGAACCTTCCTACATTCCTCACAATGGTTTTCCCTGGCAGAACAACTCCACTAGTCACAGGCAGATGCATCAGCAACTATCCAGGCACCTCTAACCTAATCTGCTCCAGAAAATGTCCAGGCTCTGCCTGAATATGAAGATGGCCCTAATGGTGCTGATGGAAGTGTCATTCAAAAGAAGGAGATTTTTGAAGGGGGATTCTGCTTCATTCTACTGTTCCTGTTAGGCTCAGAACACGTCATCACCAAAACTTCTGCAGTCAGCTTCAGTAGACTTAAGAGATACTTTTGTTAAAATTATTCATTTCTGTTACTCATTTTCTCACCAGGCATTTACTCATTTACTCACTTTACCACCACAGCCTGTCTGGTTATTTAGAAGCTAACTCAATTATGTTTGCTTTTCAACAGACATGTAGCACATGGGACTGCCAGCTTCATGCTCTCTTGGTGTCACTTACAATAGTCACAGAAAGTTCAATGTATAAATTTTCTAAGAGGCCTTTGGATGTAGGAATAAAATGATTTCTCTCCTCACTGTTTCTCTACCCTTTCTCCATAGGCAGTGAGCTGAAGCACTGAGAAGCTGCCGGACACAGTCCTAGGCAGCTGGTTCTGCATGGCACTGGGATGGGTTGGACCAGATGATCTTCTGGTGTCCCATCCAACCTCTCCCATTCCCTAATTCTGTGAGTTTGGAGCCCTGACATTTCACATCCCATGAGGACTTGTGCCATAGGACTTTCAGGCTCTGAAGGGGTTGAGATATGCTGGTTTCCACTCNTCTCTCCTCACTGTTTCTCTACCCCTTCTCCACAGGCAGTGAGTTCAGGTACTGACACAGTCCTGGGCAGCTGGTCCTGCGTGGCACTGGGATGGGTTGGACCAGATGATCTTCTGGTGTCCCATCCAACCTCTCCCATTCCCTAATTCTGTGAGTTTGGAGCCCTGACATTTCACATCCCATGAGGACTTGTGCCATAGGACTTTCAGGCTCTGAAGGGGTTGAGATATGCTGGTTTCCACTCTCATGAAAGGTGAAAGCACTGAACAGCCAAGTTTGGCAATATACTCCAGCACCTGTAAGTTAGGCAATTTACCCAGAAGCATAAAATACTGTGGTCTAAATAAATTTTAACTCCTAACCACAGCTAAAATGTTTTTACTTCAGTCAACACCAAAAAAAAAAAAAAAATTTACATTTTCTGGGAGAAATTGCTTACATGGAGTTATATTTATAAATCACTTCAAGCATTCACTGACAATCATAAAAAAAGAATACAAGTGACATTTCTCTGGCTTCTATCCATAAAACTCTCTACTGATCTTGGTTAATCCTTAGATGTCACCCTTCTTTAGAGGTCACAAACTTAACATTGATATCTGCATTACTATACTGTGGTGAAGTACTAGAATCTATTTAGTATCCACCTTAATATCTTAAGTTTTTTTAAAAAATATTGCACCTTGTCATGGCAAGAGCCAATTACCATACTAAACAGATTATTTTGTAAATGTTTGAATTGATTTTTCAATTCAGTCTGGAACATAAATACAGCTGAGGGATATACACAAGAATTACTGTAAATTATTTTTTAAACTTTTTTAAAAACCTGAAAGGAAACATTTTGTGCAATAATTATATAATTTCATTTTACAAGAAACACCTGGGGAAATTACTTTTAATCTATGTGAAACCATACACCCAGGTTTGTGAAAATGGCCAAAAAAAAACCCCCTATAGTTCTTTATTTCCAAAGAAACCACTTTTGCTGCTGATGTGTTTTGCGGCACAACTGACAAAACTCTGGAAAAGGAGACACAATGGCCGATATTCTCAGTCCTTTATAAGCAAACACATAAACATTCAACCTTGCAAGAAAGTCCTTTTACCCTTCCAACATCCCATTTTAGATAATAATACTTGTACACTTTCTTCACTTTAAAGGAAGAAACCACACCATGCTTAGTAAATGTATCACTTGTAGAATATTTAAGTGTCTAAGATTTGAACTCCTTCATGTGTCCTTCCCCATGAAGTATTTACTTTAGGTCTTGGATATGCAGCTATAATTTATCTGTTGAGATGGGCAAAAAAGTATTCATAAAAATATATATGACTTTCAATGCTGGCTTTGCAGCAGCCAAAGTATAAAATGCAGTAGTCCAACATGACAAGCTCCATCTCTGGGGTTTTTTTGACAATATCCCAACATCTTCACTAGGAACTAAAGGGGAAAGAAGTACAAAATAATTTTTGTTTTAGAATGAGAATACACTCAAAGAGTCCTGATGCTTCTGGACCTCCTCCCACTATGACATCTTTTCAATGGAGAAATTATAATAATTTTTTTAGACTAAAATCAGGATTCCATAGGATTTACTCTGAGGTGATTGTGGATTTCTATTCCTTTAGTTTCCTACAGCAGTATCCCAAGTGATTTGGGGATGAACAGAATTGTTGAATGACAAAAACATATTATTGAATGACCAAAATGCAGCCAAGTCTGGGAGACTTGTGCTCCTTGTTAGAAATTTTGATGAAAATAAAAAATTTAGGGCCATTTAGCAGGTTCTGTCATTTCTTTCACACAGTATTTCTCTCAAAGGGTGCTTGTTAGAGCAGAGCTCCCTGTTCTGGCCCCAGGTCCCTGAGGAGCTCATCAGTGGCCCTTCAGGGATCAATGGAAGACTTTCACTTAACTGTGAAACTGAGCCACCATTTACAAACAGGGGTCCTTGCAGGAGAGGAGAGGTCGTTTCCAGGGAGGTTTAAAGTGAAAAGAAGGAAATCAATATGTAGTTTTAAAAATAACTCTGTTCAGAGAAGAGAAGAAACAATCATACAGTGGGACATTTTTAAATTGTTTACTGTGTGTGCTACAGTACCAGGAAGGAGGTAGAGTGTTTTCTATGCCACACATGAAGCAGAAGGCATTTTCCCCAATGAAAAACAACACCAACAAGTGACAAATAAATTTTAGCATCTTCTAGAAAGAGCAATCATTTTAAAGAAAGGAAGAAATATGTAGGAAAATTGGAAGTAAATGCTAAAACCCATGCAAATTATCAGCTCCACTTTGTAAATTTACCCCTTTGAGGGTGCTATGTTATTTTGACTTTGTTTTTCATTGAACAGAGGACAGTCTCACAAGATTATATAAATGGTTTGTATTTACCTGAACTGGTGTGTAGAATCCCACTATAACCAGCTGTTCATCCTGGAGGCAGTGGAGGGGAGCAGCAGTCAGAATCAGGTTTTCACAGGCTGGTCAGCTCTCACCTGGTTGCATGAATTCTGACAAGTGCAAAATGATTCACAGCTCTCATTTTGGAAAATCAAGTCATCTCTGTTTCCAATTCCTGAAACTTAAAAAACCATTTTTAAATTCCTAACTTGCCCCCAAGTTAATTTGAGAATTTGCCCAGACTGTTGCTCAGATTATGGCAGTATACCTGAAACCTGTGATACCGACATTAAAATGCAGAGCCTGTATTAAAAAAACTAATTTATTTTTGAGATCTTGGCATAAATTAGTGCTTGCAGGGAAGAGAGGATCAGAGATCCTTGCAATGACACCTTCAGTAAGGTCAGGCCAGACCCCCTGAATAGCTGCTCTGCTTGGCTCCAATAACGCAGCTGGCACATGGTTTTAGTGTGACCTCTCTGGCACATGCAGGATTCATTGCAACTGGCTCATTTAAACTCCATTAAAAACACCTCCTAAGTATCTTCATACAAAAGAATGTTCTCCATGACCTTTCCTGCCTCTGCAGGAACAGTTCCTATTGACTACTTACAAGTGTCTTATCTCTGTACAATTTAATCAGTTTTGCAGCAGAAACCCCCTGGGGCAGTGTTGGAAGGAAGTTTCAGATTCTCCACCACAGGTGTTGATCACTGCATTTAAGGGTACAAATCAGTCTGTGCACAACAAATCCAAAGAATTTTTGCTATTTGTTTGTATTTTTTTTTCAGAAGTCTTCATTGAATTTATGTAATTAAAGTATTTATCAAAACATCATCAGAACGCAGCTGTTAAAAAGCACCTGTACCTGAGAAAACAAAATATTTCTGCAGTACATGCTGGGTCACAAAATGCTAGAGTTGCCCACAGAGACAAGAGAAATTTTGCCCCATTGCTGACTCAATTTTATACTACTTGCTATTTTTTCACCTTTTTGGAACTTCTATCCTCTTCATCACTGAAGAAAAACACAATGCCCATAAAATAAAACAGCTGTAATTTAGCATCAATGTTAATATTTAATAATAATCACAAATTACTGGTTGTAGAGTTTTCTTCTCGTCTTCTTTGTTTCAACAATCAGTAAAACGTTAGTTAAAACAAGCAGAATACNACAAATCCAAAGAATTTTTGCTATTTGTTTGTATTTTTTTTTTCAGAAGTCTTCATTGAATTTATGTAATTAAAGTATTTATCAAAACATCATCAGAACGCAGCTGTTAAAAAGCACCTGTACCTGAGAAAACAAAATATTTCTGCAGTACATGCTGGGTCACAAAATGCAGGAGTTGCCCACAGAGCACAAGAGAAATTTTCTCCCATTGCTGACTCAATTTTATATTACTTGCTATTTTTTCACCTTTTAGGAACTTCTATCCTCTTTATCACTGAAGAAAAACACAATGCCCATAAAATAAAACCCCTGTAATTTAGCATCGATGTTAATATTTAATAATAATCACAAATTTCTGGTTGCAGAGTTTTCTTCTCGTCTTCTTTGTTTCAACAATCAGTAAAACGTTAGTTAAAACAAGCAGAATACACCCCCAAAATCAACAATGAAACCAACTGAAACAAATCTAAAATGGGAAAGAATGGGGGGAAAAAAATCGCTGTGATATAAACAACAAACAAACACACCTGGGTAAAGATTTCTAAAATACCAAAGGGTCATAGAAGTCTCATCCCATTTTCAAAAGACACACAGGAGAAGCAGTGAGGACTCAGTGAATTTAGGGAAGTATNACTCAATTTTATATTACTTGCTATTTTTTCACCTTTTAGGAACTTCTATCCTCTTTATCACTGAAGAAAAACACAATGCCCATAAAATAAAACCCCTGTAATTTAGCATCGATGTTAATATTTAATAATAATCACAAATTTCTGGTTGCAGAGTTTTCTTCTCGTCTTCTTTGTTTCAACAATCAGTAAAATGTTAGTTAAAACAAAACTAAAACAAGCAGAATACACCCCCAAAATCAACAATGAAACCAACTGAAACAAATCTAAAATGGGAAAGAATGGGGGGAAAAAAATCGCTGTGATATAAACAACAAACAAACACACCTGGGTAAAGATTTCTAAAATACCAAAGGGTCATAGAAGTCTCATCCCATTTTCAAAAGACACACAGGAGAAGCAGTGAGGACTCAGTGAATTTAGGGAAGTATACTTTTTACAAGGGCATGTAGTGATAGAACAAGGGATTCAAACTGGAAACTTATAGGTTTAGATTATTTTTTTAAGATTTTTCGATTACTTCTTTCTTTTTATTTTTTTTTTTTTAAGAACACTGCTTCTACTTTTCCAGTACCAGAAAATGAGAAAGGAAATAGATGGGAAAGGTTTTTCTTTTCCTCAACAATCAAACGATACAGTTGCCGAACAAATCCGTATTTTCAGCCCCTATGAAAACTGCCAGTGTATCATGGTTAACTCAACTGAACAGATAATTGGCCTTAGGAGACTGGGAAGGTTGTTCTGAGAAGGCTGCTGCTCTCACTGATGGATTTTAGCAGCGTGACAGAGACAAGCTTCTGCATCTTTCAAAACTTTTCTGTCATCTGTTTGTCAAGTATTGTAATTGTTGTGTCTTTGTCTTGCCCATGTATTGCTATTTTGAGGCAAAAAAACCCAACTGATTTTTGTGGTCTTCCTGGTGGAAAGAAGCCTCTGAGCCTCTTGCATGGGCAGAAAGAAGAGTGCAAATGCAGGGGCAAGAAGAATGATGTTGAAATTTAGAAAATATTGGGAGAAGAGGATGCAGAAAACCTACTGTTACTTAATCTCCCAGAGGGAATTGTGCAACGTTTCCTAGAATTAAAAGCTGGCTAAAATCCAGCCTGGAAATACAAGGACACAGAGGTTGAGGGGAGAGTGGGATGTAAAGCCTTTACTCTCCTTTGCTGCCCTAACCCAGCTTGTCTGGCTTTCTCTCTTTAAAAAGTTAAGCCAACTAGTTTCAAGTCTAAAACCCCATGAATTTTCTTCAACGTAAAAATCTTTTGATCTTCCTTGGGAAGCTCACTCTCAGAAAAAAAAAGAAGAAAAAAAGAAGAAACGAAAGAAGAAAAAAAAGAAGAAGAAAAAAAGAAGAAACGAAAGAAGAAAAAAAAGAAGAAGAAAAAAAGAAGAAACGAAAGAAGAAAAAAAAGAAGAAGAAAAAAAGAAGAAACGAAAGAAGAAAAAAAAGAAGAAGAAAAAAAGAAGAAACGAAAGAAGAAAAAAAAGAAGAAAAAGAAGAAAAAAAGAAGAATAAAGAGGTCTAGACAGGTCTGCCTTGCTGGTCTGGGCCCTCATCATAGTTTTCTATCTTCCTGAATTACCAGGCACAGGGCAGCTGTCAGTGGTGACCCCCTGTCCCCCCAAGCCCTGCCAGGGTACCTCTGATACAAGAGAGGAGCAGAAGAACCAGCCTAAAACCAGAACAAAAGAGAAAGATAAGGAGTGAAGGAAATATGGGGCTGTGCAATCTAGGAAGTGCAGCAGACAACTGGAAGAAATTCATGTAGGAGCTTTGTCTACTTATGAAATCAGGTAGAGATACACTAAAAAACCCCCTCTTTGTTTCCTAACATAACCTTTCAGAGAATCAAAAGTTGTTTAGCAGTCTATAGATGGATCAAAGAAGTGAAAACCAATTACCAGTTTGAAAATTTGAAAACATAGCTCTCCTAAAGAATTATTTTACGAAGTGAAGAATTTCATCTGAGAACTCCAGAAGAGGAAGAAACTTGCGTAGGAAACTTGTGAAAACTTTTCAACAAATCTGAAATCCAGTCAAAGCCCACTTGAATTAGAGATTTATGAAAACATAAACTGAGGGCAAACTGTCATGGTTTTAGAAATCAAGATCTGAGAAAGAGAGTGCTTTGATATCTTAACTAATATAAATAAAAATATTAAGGAATTAATTAATTATATAAAGCAGCATCATAAAGAATAGAATTAAAACAAATGGACATAAAAGGATGGCCCTGGCTATTAAACTTGAGGGCTTTTGGAACAGGAAAATGAAAACAGAGATGTAGACTAAAGAAAGAGACTTGCAAAATGCTAATGGAATGAGTTGACATAAGAGAGCATGAAAGGTTTCTCAAAATCTTGACAAGGAAATAAACCTGGATCAGTACTCTATGCTTGGATGGAGTCATTATACTTGAAATGAAAACATTTTGCAGAAGTCTGCAGTCAAAGAACAGAAACTACGTGAAGAGAAACAAAATATGAATCATATGCACAGCGAACAAAACTAAAAATTCCTTTATGGGAACTGCTTAAGAGACATTCACATTCATAGGTTGTGCTTATCCTTAAATAGGAAAGACCTTTGTGGCTTACAGTTCACACTGATAACATAAGTTAATATGATAACTTTAATTCCTTAAATAAATGGTTTTTGTAGAAAAAAAGATCATGCATAACACCCATGTATGTTGGAGTTGACACCTTGGATAGGGTGAGAACAGACCATGGGCTACAATTTAATTATGGATGTAAAACTTGTGTTAATTCATGCAATTTTAAGGGCATCTTTAAATGCAAGATTAAATACATACATTTCACAAGCCTGTAAAAGTAGTGTAGGGAGAATCATAGAACCATAGAACAATTTCTATTAGAAGGGACCTTAATGATCATCTAGTTTCTGCTTTGGGCAGAGACCCCTTCCCCTAGGTTGTTCAGAGCTCCATCCAGCCTGGCTTTGAACCCTTCTAGGGATGGGGCATCCACAGCTTCTCTGGGCAACCTGTGCCAGTGCCCCACTATCCTCACAGTAAAGCAATTTTTCCTAATTTCTAATCTAAACCTACTGTCCTTCAGTTTGAAGCCATTCTCACTTGTCCTGTTGCTACATGTTCCTGTGAATTCCTTGCTCCATCCTACTTGCAGGCTCCCTTCAGGCACTGAAAGGTCACAATTAGGTCACCATGAAGCCTTTTCTGTCTCAGACTGAACAAACTCAATTTTCTCACCCTTTCCTAAGAGAAGTGTTCCGTCCCTCTGATCACCTTGGTGCCTCCTCTGGCCTGGCTCCAGCAGCTCCCTGTCCTTGCTGTGCTGGGAGCCCAGAGCTGGATGCAGCCCTGCAGGTGGGGTCTCAGCAGAGCGGGGCAGAGGGGCAGAATCCCCTCCCTGCCCTGCTGCCCACGGGCTTTGGATGCAGCCCAGCGCACGGGGGGTTCTGGGCTCCCAGCGCACACGGCCGGGGCATGTCCAGCCTCTTACCCACCAGCACCCCCAGGTCCTTCTCCCAGGGCTGCTCTGGGTCTGCTCATCCCCAGCCTGGATTGGTACCAGGGGTTGCCCTGACCCTGGTGCAGCCCCTTGGACTTGATCTGTTAAACCTCAGGAGATTCCCATGGCCACTTGCTGATCTTGTCCTGGTCCCTCTGGATGGCATCCTGCCCTTCAGGTGTGTCAACAGCAAATTTGCTGAGGGTGCTCTCAATGCCTCCATCTGTGTCATTAATGAAGAATTTAAGTAACACTGGTCTCAGTGTGGAACCCTGAGGGACACCACTTGTCACTGAGAAAGGACTGTTGATAGCTGGGACACCTGAGGTAATTTTTGCAGACACACAAAATACAAATATATACAATTGAGTATGCATTTGCCACTCAGAACAGCTAAAGCTGAAATGGCAGGAAAGAGTAAATCCTTTCTCTTTACTCCTGGCTTCTGCACAGAAAAGAGAAGCTACTCTCAGTTTCTTCCAGAAAAGAAGATGGAAACAGAGATGAACATTGAGAATTTAAGGTCTGACACAGAGAAGACAGGAGAGGAGATGCTGCAAGCAGCAGCCAGGAGAGAGCCAAACCCCTGAGGTACCTTGGATGCTGCAGGGCAGGGTGAGCTCACAGGCTGCCTGTGATATCTTGACACGAGGCTCAGAATTGCAGTCCCGGCTCATTTTTCTCTCCTGCTGGCTGCCTTGAGACACATCTCCCGTGTGCCCAGAAGCATCCACTGAAGGTCAGGCAGTCCCACGCTGCCTCCCTCCTCCTGCTGCCCCTCCCTGCTCCTGTGCCTTGCCTTGTGTGTGGAAACAAGCTTTTCTCCAGGGAGGCAGGTCAGCAGAGCCACCTGGCAGAAAACATGTTGCTTCAGCAAGTTTGTTTTCCACCAGTGAGCCAGCTGAGCAATTCCAGTTTGCAGAGCCTCCCTTACGGTTTAGTTAACCTGCTTCATTCATTAATTACTCCCCTTTTCAGTTCTGACAAAATCCTGATAATATTACCTCATGTGCAACTGAAAGAACTATGGCAAGATCCACATCTAGAGTGGGAAAAAAAAAGACTTTTGCCCAAAAAGGAGTGAGGGATTGAGATATAGAAAAAGAAATACAGTATCACCAAACCCACCAGGAATCACAAACCTCTTGAATAAATTGTTAACTGTGTCAACCAACTGTATTGTCAAAGTTTCAATGTTGGAATTTTTTTAAAGGGTTCTGCACTGGCCCGACTTCTTTCCTCATTGAAATCTCACCTTGGGATATTTCATGGACAAAACTTACCCTGGCACAAGAAAATGTGAGTTGCAATACAAAAGTGGCATGTATAATATGGAGAAGGTGAGAATGAGCAAATCAATTTGCTGCTTATTGGAAACTGATTTTTCCAAGGGCTGGTCACCTAAGCAACCTAATTATGCTATGCATGCAATCTACATCCATTGAACATTCAGTATTGATCATTTTTTTTGTGACTGCTATATATAGATACACAGACCACTTCTGGTGGCTGGACAAGTACCATGTGTTTCTAAAATAGATGAGGTTTACTATTATGCCATGCAAGAAAGTAAAAAGAGCCATAATTCACAACCACTGGGATCTTATATACCCTCTTCCCTATGGCTATGTGCAGAATATAATTACAACCCTTTATTTTTTGCTTATTTTTTTCCCTGCTAGGAAAATGCAATTTGGCTGAAGCTAAATGTTTTGTGAAAATGAATAAATCTCAATTAAACATTTGCTAGGATAAATTCTTCCATGCAGAAATCTTGGATGGAGAGCTAGGAAATAACAGGTTGTGGAAAGAATCTCAGATCTGAAATAACAATAGCTTGAATAAGAATGGTCAAAAATTAATAAAACCTCTCTGCTCTAAAAGAGACAAAGCATAGAATCTAGTTCAGCCATCCTCACTCCATGCTTTAAATACTCAGTAGTAGCCTGTTTGAAGTCTTTCTTCCTCTGTGAAAACCTAGTCTCACATTCATTTTATTGCAAAATTAAATAGGTTTCAAACCTTCAATATTTCATAAAATTGATTTGCTTTTCCACTTTAATTATAACAGTGCCTTGCTTGAATAGGTGGCCAGCTTTTTATCATCACACAAGCAATGTCTTCCTTGAGAAAATCCTTCCCACTCTATGCTAATTAGAAAGATTTATCCAACACTAAACATCCTTCAAATCAGGCAACAAAAGAAAGGGGTGCAATGCACAGCTACATTTCTGCTTGTGGGTGGTCCTCTGATATTTCATTTCTTTGAAGAAATGACCATTCAGAGAATCATGATGAACTCCTTAGATATATATATAAAAAAAAAGAATCCTTGGAATAATAGGTAGAATAGTGAACCAATCAGGAGGGACAGGTATCTTTATAAGGGAGCTAACATTTTATTTATATATATATTCAAGGGTACAGTTCAACACTGCCTAAATACTGCCTTGGTGTTGTTGAAACATAGCCATGAGGTCAGAAAAAAATCTAGGTGGTATTAGTCCACTGACGGTAAAACTATGAGTAAAGCAACTTATTGTCTCAAGTTAGGAACTCCAACAGAAATGTAAATGATAACTTCCACTGACTGTTGTTCTGTATATGTTTACAATGAATTCTACTTCTCAATGATTATGATTTTAAAAGAAAAGATTCTAAATCAATGCTTTCCTTAACTCAGTCTTTTTAAATATTTGTCAGAAAAGTAACTTTTTTGTTGACTTTTATTTCTCTAAAAACTGCTGCCTATTAATACCCTAAGAGCTGTAAGGTTCATGCTATTAAAAGGATCTCCTAAAAGGTTCAAATGTGTATTACAATAATTTCTGTAATAATATATTATAAAAAGAAAGGAAAAAAAACCCATAAATATGTATTCTCACTTCTTTTTGAAGGTCATAACTAACACTCTTAAGCAGATGTTCTAGTCTAATATGAATGCTGGGGAGGGGGGCTGAGAAAAAAAAAAAGAAAAAAGGGAAAGAACCATCTACAAGAATGCTAATTAAAATGTGACAACAATTGATCGCGCCCTTTCACTGGGGCCACTTTAACAAATTTTTGCATTTGACCTTCACTGCTAAGCCGCACCAACTATGAATTCATAGCATAACTAATGAATGATCGATGGCGCCGTGTTTGCAGGTGTCTGAGCGAGGCAGGGCTGGAGCTGCGTGTGCAGTTCCCCCCGGAGCCGGCTCAGTGTGCTGCAGCCCCGGCAATGGGGGCAGCTCGCCCGGCATCCCCGGGAATCATCCCGCATCCACAGGGGACCGTACAGGGATCCCGCACAGCTCCTCACGGGGCGGCACTGCTCCCTCCTTCCCTCTCGGGGGAGAGAAAGAAAACAAAATAAAAAGAAATAGGAAATAAATAAGAGTAATTGCAGAGGCGTTTAACAGCTCCGGAAAGCTGCTCTCATGAGAAGCCGGGGTGCGAGCGTGGCCCCGTGAGGCGCGGGCAGCGCCGGCTCTGGCAGCCGCCCCTTCCATTGCCGATCCACACCCGTACCCCTAAGCAAGGCAGGCAGCACATTCCCTGTCCTCAACAGACTCCCACTCTCCCCTTTTATACAAAAGCCGTGTGTTTTAGCAAAATACGCAACCTTCATAAAAGCAAGGCGTTCCCACCACTGGCCAGGATGTTGGATTCTTTTCTGTCCATCAGACTGGTGTTCTGGGGTGGTGTTCCCTGTTTCTGGATGTTGCTCTGCTCTGACGAGATGCAGCAACCATCAAGCGAGGTGTGTGCTGCCCTGTGATTGAAGGAGTAGAAATGTTAGCATGGGTTACAGGTGTAACACATCTGGGGACAGTCACCCACAAATTGCAAGTAAAGCATCATAATAGGCTCATGCTCCGTCAAAATTAATCTAAGTCCTTATCCCTGAATGTGCTGTCATAGAGAGGCCAAAGGCAAGTATCCATAGAGTACAAAACCGAAGAAATTGCAGTGATACCTACCCAAAATGTGGGTGTGGAATTAGGATTGTTCAGCCAGGAAAAGAGAGGGCTTAGGGGTGACCTGTTTGGGGCTCTGTAGTCCCTGAAGGGAGCATATGAGAAAGATAGAGAGGGATTTTTTACAAGGGCCTGTAATGACAGGACAAGAGGAGAGGGATTCAAACTAGAAGAGAGTAGGTTTAAATCAAATATTAGAAAAAAATTCTTTACTATGAGGGTGGTGAGGCACTGACACAGGTTGCCCAGAGAAACTGTGGATGCTCCATCTCTGGAAATGTTCCTGGCCAGGCTGGATTGAGCTCTGAGCACCCTGGTCTAGTGAAAATTGTCCGTGCCCATGGCAGAGGGGTTGCAGTTATCAAAGATGATCATTAAGGTCCCTTCCAACTCAGGCCATTCTATTGTTCTGTGTTTGCAGATTGTGTTACAAAAATCTCTTGCTCTTTTTGTTTGAACCAGGTATCTGTTGACTTAATTCTATGTTCCCATGTTGTCACACCAAACAAGGCGGCAGGAAATAAATTTCTGCTCACCTTCTCCTAGACATTCTCCAGTCTGCAGGTTTCCTCTGTATTCGTCAGCTCTTTCACTTTACATTTTCCAGAAAGAAAAGTTGCTTATTCAAACCATCTGTTGGAATTCTACAAATAATCAGGAGTCAAAAATGAGACCTTTAATAGCAACAGCCTAATGAGCTCCATATCTCCCCAAAGTGGGTCAAAGCTCCTCAAAGCTTTCCTAAAAGGATCCTAAGCTCTAGCCTAGATAAGCCACACATATACAGTGACAAGAAGTACAATGAATGCAGGTTACCCAATTTTCAGGAAAAAAAACCCTTTATTGAACAATGGTTGAGGAGCATAATAATGTCTTTGGAGAGATAAATCATATAATTATATCTATTTGGTAAAATTAGGAACTTGAAAAAAAAAAAGGAAATTTAATCAAAACCAACATCTTGGCAAATATTAATAGAGAATTAATTGGCTGTTCTAGTCATGTGTATGTCAACAAAAATGACTGAAGAAATCAAAATATTGCTATAGGCTGCTTGTTTTTCTTGATGTTGTAGAAGTAGTAAATAGGTTATTAAATGTATTTTCACAAAAATGTGTAGACTTCCAGCTTCCTCTGTTATCTGTAGGATTTAAGCACTAAATGTGTTTATAGATCCCTTTATAAGTGGGTTTTTTAATACTAAAACCAAAAAAACCCTCAAGTACTATTCAGAGAGCTTAGAGGCTGTCTTTCCTGCTATTTAGCAATGTTCTCTCTTTCACCTATAAACAGAAAGATACAGTGATCTTATACCATAATTTATTTTACCTCTGGGACACAAAAACTTTCTGTTTAAGAGTTACAAAGCCATCAAGAAATCTAAAATGACTGGCAAAGATATCAATGTTTTTTCCATCTTGAGTGGGTCATAATAGGTCAGCAAAATAGCATGGTAATGGAAATTAAATGTCAGCCAGGACATTTACAGGGGACATTATTACTTACCCTGAGTAAGAATTGAAAAAGAACGTGCTGACTTTGGTTAAGTTATTAACCAGAGCACGCTAATGTATACAAACTGAGGAATTATCCTTTCTGTGACCAAATCAGTTCAGGACCTTCCTTCCTTGTTAGCTCTAGTCTAGGCCAAGGATATCAAGAGTTTCCAAACCATACCTCTAGGATGCCAGGGCAGGAGAATTGCAGCCATGCACAGCTCGATGCTGTGTCTCTAGTGTAGGGATGTACAGTCCAACCCCACTCACAAGCTGCTCCAGAACAAGCAGAGGCTACACTGCAAAACTAGATTATGATTTCATTAAATACCATGCTCACCAAGCTGTAATACTAAAAATCCTCGAAGGGTTGATAATAAAATATTGGAATATTCTGAGGCTTCACGGATAAAGAATATTAGATTCTCTGCACAACACAGATGAGTTAGTTGCAGAAATAAATATTGCATTACTTTGAAATGCTGAACACCTTGATCACAAATCTGTCACATAAAGGGTTTCAAAATGGAGGCAGCAATAATAGCAGGCAGTGGTAACTCTCCAATGTTGAATTCTTTCCAGAGACAGAAAAATCATCATTTAGTGCCTGTTTCTCTAAGTCATGGAAAACAAAAAAATTAGGCCAACAATAATGGTAAAAAATCCCACAAAAACTTACATTGTAAATTA
This sequence comes from Hippolais icterina, assembly GCA_013400075.1. Classification (NCBI taxonomy): domain Eukaryota; kingdom Metazoa; phylum Chordata; class Aves; order Passeriformes; family Sylviidae; genus Hippolais; species Hippolais icterina. The sequence continues at coordinate 115,466 of VWYN01016400.1, read as the reverse complement.
GAACCTTTGATTAATGTTTTCTGTGTGATTGCTGAAAGAGTAATGGCTCTCAACATTATTTCTAAACAATACACAGTTTCAGTATTGACCTCAGTGATCTGGTTGTTAATTACTACAGTGTACAAGAATCTTTTCTGGAGGATCTATATCCAAATTCTGTGTAGCCCCCTACTATGAGAAAATTCTCCTTCTCAAGATTACTCAGCTTATAATTTATGACAAAAAAAAAGGAAGGTATGGATTTCTCTCCCTAATCTTCTCTTTTAACTGTGGGCTTCCCTTCCCTGAAGGAAAAAGCACGGGAGCGAGGGGGATGGAGGAAAGGGAAAAAAGGCGTGCAGACTTCCACACACAAAGCAGGTAGAAGGTATTCCCTGTGATGGGCACATAAGACATTGCTTTCTGAAATCAAATCCCCAAATTCACCCTCCCCCTTCCTGTCTGTCTTTCATTACGTGCTGTTTGTCATATTCTGTTTTCCCATCTGGTGGCAGCTGTGTACATCTAATGAATCCTGCAAAACTTTCAACTTCGGATTCTTCTTTGGTTCCCCAGTTCTTTTGCTGTTAACTTCTTAAAAGCTTTTCTCAGAGGCAGTCACTCGGGTGACACGTTTCCACTCTGCAGGTGCAAGGCAGGCATTACTGCTGCTCCCTGTGTTGCTTGCCCCGTTGCAAACCCCATTTTTATGGCTTTTAGTTTACAGTAATAGGCACACGCTATGCGGAACAATATTCACAAATGACCCCGTTGTTCAGTATGCTGCATCCCATATGTTTGCTTATGGCAATAAATCCAATTGCATTACTTCAGCTATGGCAGATTTATACCTGCTTCCTATCAGTCAATGAATTGACTTTAAAATTTTGTTCAGAGTTTTCATTACCCGTCTGAATCATCCCTTTCATACCTATCAAAATTGGTCTCCATTGATACATACCCTCAGTCCTTACTTTCTAATAATAAATCTCAAATTCATCAGCCCCCTTGCCAGGTCTCTCATCCATGAGTAGCAGAGCATTCACCTGTTATGCCCCTGAGCTGTGGAATTCCCTGAACTCAAGTCTCATCTCCAAATCCCCTGAGCTTTTCTAATCCCTCTTTGATTCACACTTATTAAAAATTACTTTTCATATTTGATCCATTACTGACACATGCTGCAGGCTTTACTGACATAAAAATAGTTATATTTTCTTTATGGATGATGCACTGACAATACCAAGACACAAAAAAAAAAAAAAAAAAA
>VWYN01016400.1:10570-114178 GCA_013400075.1 Hippolais icterina | reverse complement strand
AAAAAAAAAAAAAAGAAAAAAAGAAAGCCTCTTTCTTGGCTTTATATAGAGATTGCAATTCTTCCTTTACTTTTTCTTTCTTTTCTGGGACTAAGCATTGGCTCATCTGCTTAGGCTGTGATGTCCAGACCTCAGCTCTGAGAATAAAAGTAGAAATTCCTATTGCTATTAGTAGCTTATCATGAATTAAATGCAGAGTACTGAGTAACCCTGTCATAAAAATCTAATTAGTAGTAAAGGCTTTTTACAAAACATTAGCACCCAATTAGCACCAAATCTATGGTCTCTAGAAAACTGAAGAGAGCCAGAAAACACTCTACAACATTCCTGAAGGGACTCAGGCGTTCCCTTGTCCAAACTCTGGACCGGGACAAGGTCTTTTGCCAGCAGTAGGTATGCCTGTGTCCTTCCTGCACACACTCAGCCTGCTGCTCACCAGTTTGAAAAAACACATCTTGTGACAGGAGCCCACACATTATTTTGGTGCTTTGAGGTGAAGCACAAGTACCTCTGAAGCATATTAGGACTGTAACTCCTGAGGGCAGGCGTAATCTTGACCTGGGATCTGCATCCAAGTGACCTCAGCTTCTTCTCACCCCTTCAGGGTGAAGTCATTGACAGTTTTGAAGGCAGGTTTAGCCCAGAGGAGCACATCTGTGGGAAGTGTGTGTGAAAGAGAGATTTCTTTTCTGATCATGTGAAATTGCTGCTCTTTGCAATCCATTCTTTTTATCCTCTGACTGAGTTTACTAAACTTAATAAATGGTGAGTTTTCAGAGATTTCTGAAGTCTTGCACATCCCACTGAACCCCATGCAACAGAGCACTGCTCAGCTCTGGCTGCTCTCTGAGCACACACCTGGGAACACTGACCTGGACTTCCCATGGCTGGGACATGAAAGTATTGCCATGGCGTGCTTGTAGTTCTGTTACCAGAAATTATGAATAGCACTGGTCAAGGGAAAACTCAGACAGAATAAACAGGCAAGTGATGATGGTTTCTCCTTCATATTTACATTTTCCCCCAGTTAAACAGTCTGTAACATGGCCCAAGAGGGTATATCTATTTATCATTGTTATCTTTACTGGTTGATTTCTAAGTCCAAGGTTTGGTCTGAGATCAACAGAAGTTACCAACTCGATTTATGGCAATGCATTTACTCACATAGATTATCTGTGCATTGAGCTTGCTTTAGTGCTCTGGAACTTCTCCACTCTTCTCTGCTTTCTTTAAGATCAGCGTCATGGTTCGGAGAGTTTCCCAACAAGCCCTTTAAATACTTAGGTGCATGTTATCTGGCCCTGTAAATTCAAAAAACCCCTTTAGTCCTGACAGTTGTCATTTAATGATCTCTCAGTTTATTGCTCAAGTAGTCCTTACCACTGTCAGGTGTCATTATGTCATGCATCATTTCCAAACCAGAACAGAAATATTTATTGGGTTCTCGTACCTTTTCTGCACCATAGTTGACAGCTTTGCCTCCTTTTCTAGGTTTTTTAGAGGCTGTGCACCACTCTGACTGTTCCATGTTTCTGCTGCACTGAAAGGATTTCCTCCTCTTCACCTCACACTTATTCTCTCTAACTCTTCCACGCATATCTAAAACTCCTAATTAGTAAAAGAAAAATTCCTCCAACAGCTTCTCAGCTCTCAAGATACTTTATGGTGGATTTAATGAAGCACAATATTCCCTTTCAAATGATGAGCTTTCTCACACCATTTTGAAAATGTAGTTTTCCTTTACAACTCCACAAACCTTCACCTTAAGTACAGTTTTGCACAGTACACCCCTGAAGTATGTTTATTACTGGCTGAAGACAATACTTCTTCTTAGCAAACAGAACCATACATATGTTTTCCTTCAAATTTGATATTTACTTCAATAAATATTTCACATTTTATTTTAATTCATAATGGATAAATACTGAAAATTGAGACTGGGTGCTGGTCTGAAGGCTTTTCCTGCCAGAAGTGTTTATCTATGAAAATTTTCAAATAGTAAATAGAAAATTTTTAAGGAAAAAGTGTGTTTGGCAAGCCTCTCTCCTTTTTCAGTTGTATTTTTCTCAAAGGTAGTGTGAGGGGCTGCCTCTGCCTTTTCTATCAGATGTTATTGGCATTAGGCCATGCTCAGGTTTTATTTTTTCAGCACGTCTGATGCAAAAGTCAGTTAGTAGTGGCACGGTAAAAGGTAAAAGAGGAAACACACCTGAGATTTTTTGGTGAAAGGCAGAAAAGCATGGCTGGCATTGCTCCACAAAGGTCTGCTCAAGAGACTCCTTTACATACTGAGCCAGATCAACTGCTTTAAACTGGTGGCTGCAGCAGAAGACAAATTAACTTCTTCCTGTGGTCTTCTTAAACTCCCACAGCACCACTCTACTTGCTGCACCAGGGAACGCCAAAGGGAATGGCCCCACTGCCATGTGCCCTAGGGGCACTGAGCCATCCCTCCAGGGTTTGTGTGATAAACACCCACCTCTGTGGGCTCAGGCTTCTCATGAATCTTAGCCACTTATGCTGTGGATGGTAGGCAAGGGACAGCAACATTTAGGCCTTTGAACTCACAGTTTAGAAACTGTAGGGGGGAAGTGTCTGTTTAGTTTAAGTTTCTGGATGGAGAGGCTCCTCCAAGCATGACAGGCAGCTCAGGAGTACATACACAAGTGGCTGTTTAAAAATTTAACAAGCAAGCAGTGGAGGCTGCTGTAATAGGTTGATCAAAGACGGGAGCCAGCATCCTGACAGTGAATGAGTGGTAACAGCTATGATGGGGTTGGACTCTAAAGGGCCTGGAAGGCAAGAGCAGTTATTTCTGATGCAGCTCAGGAAAAGGAAAGATGCCAGAAAGGGATAATGAAAGAAACTGATCTTTTCAGTACTATCCACCACAGCTACAAGTGGAACAGAACACTATTTGTCAAGGCCAGAGTGAGGGATGTTGCTGTAGCTGAGAGAGATGAGAGCCTGAATGAGCTGGGTATAAAATCCTGTATGGAAATCTTTTTTCAGAAGTGCTAAAGGAGGAGATTCTGTGAGACTGAGATGTTGTCCAGAAGCTTTTCTAGTCAAAGACTGTGGGGGCCTGACTGCCAGGTGAGGGTGAGGACAGCAGGCAGGGGCTCCTCTATTCCTACTGAGCTTTCCTGATGGCTCCTTGAATGCAGGTACCAGAGGTGGGGACAGAGGTGACCTTGAGGAAAACGTGTCGCTGTTTTCACTAGATGAGAAAAAGAGGGAACTAACTGTTTGCAGAAAATATTACCTAGCATCAAGCAGCAGGAAGGAGACAAGAAAAATAAGCTTTGAGAAGCAGCTGAAGAAAGCATGAAGGGGGTAGCAGGATTAGACCCCTTGTTCACTTCATTCCTGTGGCTCATCCCTCACCTGCTACAAAGGATTGCAATGGGATAATGATTTTGAGGTGGGGAGTACCAAGGTACCTGAGGTGAGGCTGACAGATCAGGGCAGAAACAGAGCACTGCCAGCCAGCAGCCAGTCACCCATACTCATTTGGCACCAGCTTAGAGCTTAGCAAAACCCTCTGCAGGTTGTTGACAATCTGGTAAACTTCTATGAAAAGCCAACTATTGCCTTTTTTTTTCTTTTTAATGGACTATTTAATTTTTTTCCCGATGTTCTGCTTAGCCATTCTAAAATATTCCTCTTCCGATTAGCTATAGGACACATGGCACAGTGGGAGTTCTCTGTGGTTACAGACTAATTCTAAAACCAAATTAAAACAATGTGGATGTAATTTACCGTGTATGTGCCTCTAAAATTCCCTAGGCAGTTGTGCCCTTTATTACAATCAGGGGAAGTATTTTACTGTAGTTCTTCAGTTTTCCACACATTGCTATTTTTAAATAATCTTTAAAAAATACTTCTATTTCTTACAGAAAACTAATTCACTTACATCTCTACATCCTGTGAATATACTATGTTTATTCTTGCATAAGTTTTCAGGTCTAGTTCTTGCTTAAAATTTTTGTAAAATATAGTGTCAAGAGGAAAGATGTAGAGAATAATTCTGTTTATACATTGAAAGAGTCAGAGGACAATCTATTGAGAACAGAGTCAAGAAAGTCAGGGAAAGTACAGATCTAAGGACAAATATGAATGACAACAGCAGAGGCAATTAACAAATCAGGGAACAGAGCTCTGCCTGGAAACAAGACTAAAAGGCTTGGAAATCATTTGGAAAAGTAGACTACCAGGTATTGAAGCTAAATTTTAGAAAATATAGAATGGAAACTCAGTTGAGAGGACACAGGAAGGGGCAAATCCTGCAAGGGAAGGAAAGATAAATTGGGAAAGTTACTTTTGTCATTATTTGCATGGAATAAATTTGTAGGAAACTTTGCCTAGATAAGTGAAATGAGAGGGTAGGAGAAAAGTTTTGAGATCTTACCTTTGGACTTTCATCTGACCATCGAATTAGAAATGTTGTTAAAAAAAAAAAAAAAGTGAGTAAACCATTTGACATTTGGAGGAGTGTTACCTTGCATGGAACCATACAGTATTTTATTATTGAATACTTCATTGAATATTTAAGTGACAATTTCTCTGAAAATAGAGAATTTAACATCCAAATTACCAAATACTTACAGAAAAGCATGACAAGCTGTAGAAGGGAATCTGAATTGAAAATGACCTTCCACTCTCCTGTATAGAGATACAACATACCTACAATTTCCCAAATCCAGTTGGTGCTTGATTTCATAATTTCTATCCATTTTATGCTGCCTCTTCTGTCCCTCAGGAAGCAGGCAGAGTGCCAGGTCCTGTTGGATAACACGGAAGTAGGACTAGGCATTATTTTCATATACTTAGTTGTTTCTTATCAAATACAGCCAATTTGATGTCTTTCTTGTATCATTTCTGCCATCATCCAAGAGCATTTCACAAAGGCATTAAGGTATTATTTTCTGAGTCTCTGACAATATTTTTCGTTCATAAAAAAAGATGAGGTTGCTGAAGAAAAGAGATTAAAAAGGCAGGCCTAAATCTAATAGAAAAATTACATAACTGGGAGAACCCTACATATTTATCCCTTCAAACAATTATGAGAGTGTCCTGAGGCAAGAAAAGTACCTGAGTCAGTATGCTTACAATCATTACATCACAAATTTAGTTGCACATAGTACAATCACACTTGAATGAAAAAAACGTTATCCAAAGAGGTAAGACTGATGTGCATAAAGTTCCTCAATGCTACAAAAATCCATTTTCTAGAGTCCCAGACTGTAAAGTGCCCTGTGTTGTCTCATCAGTCTCAAAGACAGAAAAACTGAGTACTACACATTATTTCAACAGCATTACTCTCATGAGTAAAAGAAGGCTTCTTTGGTGAGGCTTAATGACAGCAATTAGTAAATTATCAAAGTTACATTAAATTCTCCAGTTTGACTGGAAAAAAACATTCCTAATTGGTAAAATGTATCAACACCACACCCAGTTTAAAATATCCATCCATATTTTTAATATATCAGGATGAAGATTCAGATTTCAGGTGTCCTGAGTTGCAAAATTTTTGGATGTTGCATCAAAGTGAGCGTGTGAAGTCTACACACAGAAGATGACAATGGGAAAAGAACAGGTCAAACTAACCCCTCTTGTATCTTCATTGAAGCCCACAAGATGGCCAGAAGGTTGGAAAGAGCATTCTGAGTAGATCTGGTTGCATTATCAGAGCCAGCTAGAAACTGCTTCTGATGAAGGAGGCTGAGATTTATTCAGTCACCTGTCAAAAGCAAGAAGTAGAAAGTAGCTGCAGCCAAAATAAAGTTACATGCATTATTTCACATAAGACCCTCTACATTACTGGAGGAAGGTTAAATGACTTCCTTTCTCTTTAGGGAAAAACCAAGGGAAAAAAATCCACAGATGCTGTCTCTGAGGTAGTTTCACTTAGATAAATTATCTATCTGATGGAGAAAGTTAAAAGTGTAAGATTAATTAAGACAGGACATTTCCTTGAATATTAGCAGAAATGTTAGGCATGTTTCAAAGTCAGACACAATTATTGAAAAACAAAACATACAGAACTTAAATGGGACAGTCATCCTAGAACCCTTGCATTATTTTGTTTCTTGCCTTGTCAGAATATCCTTTTCATTACCATTTCCAAGGATTGTTAGAGAGCAGAGCTGCCTGGGATGTGAAGGAAGAGTTTCTTACTTTTCCTTTGAGTTGTTAGTTTCTAACAGAACAGTTTCTAATGAAAAACACTGAACAAGAATTTTTGCAGAGAAATGTGTCATGTCCAGGATGACCTGTGACCAGGGCTCACTGCAGAGTTTAGATCCAGGATCTAAACCTTTTTTTCCTCATGCAGTTCAGAGCAAAAATCTGAACACACACGTCTCAGATGCAAATTCTGACCAGCAGGAATTCTGTACAGAGTAGGGGAAAACAGAAAAAGAATAGGAAAAAAATAGCTCCCTTGCAGCCCCTCTCTGCCCAGAATATCATATCAACTTCTCATAGAAGCCAGCCTTCCTCACTCAGGTGTACCTGCTCATAAGCACATTAAACAACAGTCAGAGTGTTTAATGTTCAGCCTTTTGATCACACACCATCACAAAGTGTGCACCAATAAACTTCATCTGCACAGTGCAATGGTATGGTTTTCTTTAAACTTTTTACATGTTTTTCAGAAGTGGACAGCCAGAAATAAAACTGGAGGAAAGAGAAATGAGCTCTTTTTACCAGGAACATCCATCTGCCCCTAGTTAGGCACACATGTTAAAACAAGGCTGACTGACTCTTCTGCTCAGACATGGAATTGGTCACCAAATTCAAAGATGCAGACTATGCCATCCAGAGTTAATTATATAAAACACAGGAAGCATTTCCCACAAATCAGTGTGCAAAACATCCCTTGTGGCCGGGAACAAACAGAACCCGTCACAGTGAGCACTCAAAAAATGTGGAGAAATGCTACTGGAAAGCTGTTTGCACAGAAAGGGAGGTTTTGTGTGACTCACAGATAATGTAAAAAATGGAAGATCCCAATAAGTAAATATTAGGAAGGTTTATTCTTCGCTGACAGAATTGGTAGGTGAAGTGCAGTGAGAAGCAGTTATTTCCAGTTGTAGCACCAGTGCAGTCCCACCATCCTTCACTCATAGTCTTGAAAATACTTTCCTGCAGGGAGTTGAAAACAAGCAGTGAAATCCAGGACATTTTAGGAGCAAAGAGTAGCTTACAGAGAAGCTAGAGGAATGTTTGAGTCGATCTTTTACTACGAGGCAGAATAACATTTCCCCATCTCCGAGTGATCGTGCTTCTCTGCATTAAGAGTGGTTCAATAAACAAGATGAGACAAGGAAAAGCTCGGGTCCACCACACCTGATCCAGGAAGTTAAGTTGATGTTTGCTCATCAAACAATTTGAATAATGCTTTCTTTGATATGTAGATTGCTTCTTCAAAGAGATCTTCTATACCCATTATTTTTTTTTCTTTTCACACCACTAGAAGTGGAAGAGTAATTTCATATCTGATTTTCTATTGAATTATTTCCTTAGTTTAGTTAGAGAAGGCAAAAAGATAAAGCACTGAATTATCCAGCTCCCCATTTCTTAACATTTTCTTGATAATGAAAAGATTGTTTTTCAAGCTATCCCAGTCCAGCTACTTTTCTGAATAAATACTAACTTCTCTTGGGCTCTTTTTCTTCCTCTTGTTTCTTTCTCTTAGAATGAACAACAGCCTGACAACAAATGTGCAGACAAACAAACATTTTGCCAACTAGAGTTATAGAAGGAAAGGCACATTTCTCTGTAGGAAGATACTGAGAACTGCTTTTTATATGTGTCCAGAAGATATGATTAGTTAAAAACCACATACTTAAATTTTCAAATTTATTTACTAATAAAGCTGTGTGCTCTGTTTTATTTCCATACAAACATAGGACCCCTCAAAGTTATATCTTTAAAATATGTCTACAAATCATTATCAGGAGTTGAAATACCTGCCCTTTGTCATTTCTAGAGAAGAACTTCAACCTGAAAACAAAAAAAGGATTTTGGCAATGAAATTGTTGGAAAGTTGATACCTGCTAGCTATTTTAAGTTATCTGGAAAGACATAGACCTGTCTGCATCAAATAAAATGTGTTTTGTGAAAATTACTTGAAAGAACATTATGTAAGTCCATACACATTGTAAAACAGACGACCTGCAGAAATAAAAGAGAAAGGAAGAAAAGTCCTTATAAATAATCAAAAAGTTCAAGGCAGCATATCTGAAACATTCATTGGAAAACATTTTGTTTGCATAAGAATCAGGCTAGTCTACAAACTTCAAAGGTATTTTCAAATATTATTTGTTTCTTATATCATTCATTATTAAAATTAAATGCTGTAGGTGAAGGTTTTTACAGGAAGTTAGAAGAGCTGCCTAAGTCTAAATGGCCTTAAGTTCAATTAGATGTTCTGGAATTATCTTGGCTTATTATGGTTGCTTTACGCTAACTAATCAGGCTACCTGTTATCAAGGTTTAGCTAATTACTAGTCAGACACTTGTTTTGTACAGCTCGAGTAGCTTTGACAATTGTTGAAATTAGGCCTTCTTCCCTTGCTTGAAAACTCTGAAATAACAAAACCAAAGCCCACCAAGTATGAGCCTCAATGTCAAGCTGTGAATTTATACTTGTATAAAGTGAAGACAACCAGAAGCACAACTTCAACTGCCTATGGCAGCAGGGGAAGGGAAAATAACAGACTAGAACAAATAAGAAAATAATCATAATGAACCCCATGAGGAACAGATTGAATGATCTCAGATTGTTTTTCTTCACCAGTGGACCACAGTTCCTCATCATGAAGTGGCTTTCTCTGCCAGACAATTTGACATGTCCTCTGCCCTGCTGCAGGGAATTCCTGAAGTTCTGCCATGTTCCCACATCCTGTGGGCATCCTTCTTCCATACAGCCCAGAACACAGATCCACCCTGCCACAGCCAGGACAAGGGGCACACCCGGGTGTCCCCAGTGTGCTGCTGTCCCAGGTGAGCAGAGCAGGCAGCCCCAGAGCCATCAGTGCAGCATTTCAGGACCTAAATCAATCACAGACTTCTGCTCCTGATGAGAAGGCAAGTTTTGGTCATGGGGTTAGGAACGTGGTATCCTTAGAAATACTGCCCTTTGTGTGAGGATTGGCTACAAGTGGAAGGGTGGAGGGAGTGACAGAGCAAACACACGCATTTTGTTGCCATAAAGAAAAGGGTTTTAGAGAGGGAGAAGAGATTTCCAAGTTTCTTACATTCTCCACTGTTACAATACATTTTTGTCCACTCGCAGCTATCAGTTCGTTATTTCAGCTCCAGTCCTGCCTGCCAGGTTATTCAAGTACCATGCAGTAAATTTGTGCTAGGCAGCTCGTCTCCTTTCTGCTATTCATATTTCCTAAGGAGACAACGCCGTTCTTACAAGAGGAGGCATTTAATTCACAGCCCTGCCACGGGCTCTGTGTGTGACCAGAGACAAGCCACTTAACCTTTCGGTGCTTTGGTTTCCCCTTCTCTAAAATGGGAAGAATAACAATGCATTTCTTACCTTTTATTCATTTTGTCTGTTTAGACTCTAAGCTCTTTTGGGGTGGAGGTTATCTGCACTAAGTTACAGGACTGCAGCATTTATCAGTATAAAAATATCCGTGGCTCGTGTGAAATAGTTCGGAATTTTTATTTCATAGATGAACTGAAGTTCAGCACTATCTGAGCAAGTGCAAAATGTTCAAATGTATTTTTAAAAAGCAAGAAAATTGCTCCACACTGTCTGAGCTTACAGATACTCTGCTGTCAGCCTCTAACAGCAGCATTTAAGCAGCGCTGCTGTGCCTGGATTCCTGATTTGTGACAGCTGAGAATCTTACAGATGGAGAGGGGATTAGGGACTGCCTTGTCTCTGAATTCCCCAGTTTTCTTGTTCAGTGCATTGTTAATGTGATTTTAATGTAGTCTTGCAGGTATGTTCTTGCTTGATGCAGCGGTCTCAATATTCAGAGTAGCCGCAAGAAACACAACATTTCTGGTTTCAGTCAAGAACGTGTCACAGTTTGGGGGCTCAAACTGCTGGCACTTAAATGCAGCCAGCTACTTTGCATTACAAAGAGAAAGAAAACGGGTGTACTGGTTTGCTAAGATCCCTGACTCCCTAGTTACATTCACTCAGATTCAAGTACGGACCTTCCACCTTCAACAAGAGTATTTGGGACTTTTTTGAGTCTTGGGGAAATGGACACATTAGTCTGCACTGAGACTCAGCATGGAAAATGGCAGAATTGCCTGATAAGCTTGTGAAAATGGAAAAGCATTTGTCTTTTAGGCTATCAGCCTTGTAGTCATGTCTGCAGGCTTTACTTCAGGTGCCACAGGCAGAGTGGCTTTGCTCTCCCCTGTGTGAGCTCCTACCTCTCCAAGACAGCAGAGGACAAATCCTCCCGGGATTGGAACCATTTTATAGAGTTCAGCAAGGTTGATTCACCCTTCCTAGTAAATTTATACTGAGATCTTGGGGAAGACAGGGGGAGAAAGGGACTATGAAGGACTGCAATGAAGAAATGTATCTTGTCCAACTACCAGCCCTGTTGAATTATTAATGTTCTCTCTAACAAAGGCTGTACCATGGATGACAAGAGCCTTAGCAATTAGACATGTCACCATTTTAAAAAATATTTTCCCCTATTCTTATGATGGTTAGGACCATCTTCTTATTGAATGTCTAAAGATCTTAACTTGTGCTGAGATATTTCCTGATTAGTTTGTTGTTTTTTGTTTGCTGTTTTGAGCATCACACTCAAATTTTTTCAGCATACAAATTTCTAATGCAATCTGAATTTTGTGCCCAGGACGGTGACTTGCATTTTCAGAAACAGCAAAGTTCCAAACCACAGGGACAATACAGCAACAATTTTAGATTTCACTCAATACTGTATATTGCTGATGGCCCAGGTTTCTAGGGAGTTGAAAGTTTGCCTTTGAAGTGCAAGCAGGAAAACATATATTTTAAGAGTTTCAGATCCCAGCTTTATTTTTAATCATCCAAGACTCATGTTTTTCCTTTAAATCTGTCCTCTGTCAGCTCTTTCTGGGTAGCTTCTTTCAGAACTGATCAGAAATAATCAAGTGACAGAGAGCAGAAATTCTGGTGACATTCACAAGTATTCACAAAAATCAGAGCCTTACAGCAGGAGTTTAATTCACTCTCAAATATTTGAAATGCTAGTCATCCTGATTTATAAGTGAAAGTGGATTTGCATCAAGTTTTTTATGATATAAATTTTTTGATGTAAAGCAAGCATACAAAAATAAGGGTTGGAATCAGCTGGAATGTAAAATAATGACGCAAACCCACTTTAATATTAAATAAATATATATTGAATTAAAAAGAGAAAATATTTGTTTGTACTTTATATAGAGGTGTCTGTTTACCTTGACCTTGTGATTCTTGGGGTATCCTCCACAGGGTCAGGAGCTGGACTTGATGGTCCTGATGGTTCCCTTCCAACAGAACAAATTCTATGATTCTAAGACCTCTTCAAGGATTTATCTTTTTCTTTGTTCAAAGAGCAGTGATGGATGGGAAATAGTTTGGATTTCTTTTTTCCAAAATAATTGGTATTAATAAGCATCATGGTTTGATACACAATAATAGTTTTTCATTCAAGCAGAGGCTCACTATTTCCCACAAAGTTGAAAAAAAAGCAACACTTTTGTAGGGAGAACATTGAACACATTCACGCATGAAATATTTCCTCTAAGAAAACCTGTTCAATTTCAGAGGAGGTTGTCCTCAAGTTCTGCATCTTCAGGGCATCCTGGCAGCTGGGGGCTCTCTTCTTAGCACAGAATGGTTCCTCTTCTCTTAACAGGGAGAAAAGATGAGCCTGCACTTTCCCTCTCTGTGCAAACAGCAGTATTAATGCTGTGTTTCTTCAGGCATAAATCCTAAACAAGTCCTGTGGTCCATAATACCAGAAACACAACCAAAATATTTGCTATCTAAGCAAAATGAGGAAGACAACAAAAAGAGGGCAAACGCGTATTTCTAAATATTTAATTGTAACCACAAATTATCAGAGAGAAAGTGTCAGGGTTGGAAGCAGCAGAGAAAAGCTGTTCATTTAGTAAACAACTGTAGATGGTAAAATGTAATTATCACAAAAGCAAACTTTACTGAGGGGATAAGTGTGAGACTGTTACAGTAAAAGGTCTCTTTGCATTTCTAATCTGACAGGCTGAAAGTTCTCTGGAGAAAACTGTTCTTAATAAAACCACAGAGGCAAGAGGTTCTTTTCAGCTCTTGTTCTCCACTGAGCCTCTGGTAATAAGCTTACAAAGCAAATTAAACTTGTTTGTTTGCAGTGGTGACCACGTGTGGAAGATAAACAAAAGCCTTGCTCAGTATTCACTGGCAAAGGAATATAAGCAGATTTTAGAAAATTAATCATTCTTGACTCACAAGCTGAACTAATAATCTGGACCCCAGTTCTTCTTTCAGCCTTTGAAAAATGTGATAACTCTTTAAAGTCGCTTTTAGGGATGAAGTAAAATGCTCCAGAGGAGTAATAAAAGCCAAGCCCATTCCGTGACCAGCTTTCTAAACCTTAAGCCTTGATGCAGGAGATACCAGAAGCATTACCTCTTTAAGAGCAACCATACACACACAGTTTCTGCCTACATTTTCCTGTGACAGTAACTGCCCTTGACAGTATCTTTAATACTGTAGGTAAATTTATAGCAACATTTTAAATAGGCAACCCAGTCTTCGGTTTCTATGTTTTTATTTAAATATAGCCAACCCTGTCCTTGCCATACTGCTTACATTTCTATCTTTTAGAGCTTTATTGCTACTCAGTTGTCAAAAATATGCATATGCAGAATTTGAATTGTGAAATATATATTCTAACACGGGACTGGTGAGCAAAAATTTCCTACTCAGGATCCTTGTAACTTCTGTCCTCTGAATGGGCACAGAGCTGTACTAAAAACAAAGGGGAGACTCCAACACAATGTCAACAATCAGAGCTGTAGATCTCAAAAGGACAAAATATTAAAGTTGATAAGAAATATTAGATGCAAAATCTTACAGATGCAATCCTTTAGGACTATGAGGAATTTTGGAGCAACCAGAAGCAATCTGTACTTCCACTTGCTTCGATTCCATACAACAGTAATTCTGTAAATCCCTGCTCTACAAAGTCTGGTCAGCTTTTGGAAGGTCCAAAAGGTCTTTTGAGAGAGACTTGGAATTGTTTCATCAGTTTAGCTGGTTCATTTGGAAACAGGCAGTTTGATATTCTGAACATTTGCATTTGTTTCTTGCATTCCTGGTCCTCAAGGTCCAGAAGAGCTTTGAACCTCAAAATCAATTACCTGTATAATAAAACACCAACCTGCTCTTGAAAAGTTATCATAGCTCAGCAACAGGTTGATAAATCTGATGACATTGCTTCACATTTCTTCCTTGGTTCTTCTCTTTCTCAGGCAAAGCCCCACTGAGGTTAAATGGGGCTATGCTCTGGTAAAGATGGTTGTTGCTAATTTAGAAGCTGCGCCTGTGTCTGTGGATTAGTGGTTTGTTTGTGCCATCTTAATCACATTTTCTGATATGATTAAGGAGCCAACACTCTCTTAAGTTTCAGGGCCATAATGCCCTATTGATTTTGAAACAAACTCCCCATTGATTTCAGTAGGAAACTCTACTTTTAAAAAGAAAAAAAAATAGAAAAGAAAAAAAAATCAATGGCATATTATGGCCCTTGGAAGGTAAACAGGACAGGAGAAATCATTTGAAGTTATTTCAGGCATTACAAAGGGATTTTGTTTCAAAACATGAGGAAATAAGACTACTGCATTGTCTGAACTTTCTAATTGATTTCAAAGCTCAAACACTGTAGAAAGTACAAACATGCCATGTTCATACCTGCCTGAGGGAAAGATCATAAAAACTGCCAAAGTAATGGTGCCGGGCATGTCCAGTGCACAGCTATAACCACAGCGGTGTGATGGTGTGGGCAGAGGGACTGTAATTTTCTCCAGATCAGTTATTTCACTGGACTGGTCAGAGAAAATATCTTTCCTCACATAATTTCTGTGAATTTAAAGTTTATTTGGGGATTGGCTTTGGGTTTGGTTTGGGTTGTTTTGGTCTTTTTAAGTAGAAATAAATTGCAATTAGTCCACAATGTTTAGGTTTAGAATAGATTTCTTTAGCAAAATAAAATAAAATAATACCAGACCCTAATAAAAATGGATAAAACCTTCAATCTGTATTACTGTTAGATGTTTCCAAAGGAAAGGTAAAAAAAAAAAATACTTTATTGAAGAGAACCTTGAATGCTTTTTCTGCAACTTCCTCTCTCTTGGTCCTGTGAGGACACTTTAATGAGGAGCTACCAGACTCCAGCAGAGACTAGTTCTCCTCTCCAAGAGCACCTCTGAACCTCTCTCTCAAAGACCAGCAAAACTTTATGGTGCATTAGCCTGTCAAATAAAACCTCCAATATATGCTCTTCAATTCCTTGCTCATGTGGTGCTTAGCTTTGCTACACTGTGACTGTCTTCATCAGGTTATTCTTCACGCTGGTGCAGGTAATTTATTGTGATCACCAGCACTGTACAAGCACCAGAGCCAAATGGATGGGAGCCATCCATCCCAGCCAGGAGCAGCGGGATCATTCCTAACCAAGCATAGAGAACGAGGAGAGGCAGCCTGGGCCGACCTGCAGCCAGCCATGTGTGCTGCATCAAACAGCACTTAGACTCTGGGGTGAGCCCCTCTTGACACCTCTCCTCCCTCCTTTTGCTGCTGTTTCCACCCTCACACAGCCTGGAAGAGGGGCTGGAGCACGGCCCAAGTCCCTCTTTGCAGTGCCAGCAGCCTGACGAGCACATTTAATCCCTCGTGTACAGACTGGCGTCAGGACTGCCAGAGCACAGCTCTCTCTCTAGAGCTGAACATTGCAGCTGCTACTGCCTGAAATGAAGGATTGAGGTCTCTAGATGGGACTATAATAGACAAACTCTCTGGGTATTGACAGAGGTTGGTCTGCAACCTGATCGGCAGCAGGTTGCATGCTACTTCTGACAATGTCAAACAGCATTGTTGTCTCCACTTCCCTTTCTTTGTTTGTGCTTGGATAAAAGATATTTGATCTTCCTTAGGAAGATCAAATTCACATTCAAATTACAGCAAGAGAGGAGAGATGTATTCCTTTCATGTCCTGGTAGGGTAGTAGCAGTGAAAACTTGGAAGAAGAAGATTCCTGTCCCTCAAGAGGTTTCTAAAGATCCCACACCTTTGCTTCCCTCTCCCCCATCCATCAGCCCTGAAATCAACAGCAAAAAACCCCTTTAAACTCTGTAAATTGTACAAAGGGAATAAACATTAAATAGAGCTATTAGAAATTTGGTATGTTTTGCTTTCTTTTGTGGTGGATTTGAGAGTAAGTCAGCAATTTTTTTTTTTTTTTTAAATCCAAAAGTGCAGTGAAAGAAGAAATGGATCTAAATGAATAACTGATTACTAAAAATGAAAGTTCTGCACAAAGAACTCCACCTTGTGAAAATACTTGAGCACCTCTGTGAGTCCCTGTGATGGTTTCTCTCCCTGCCCCGAGGGAAAACAATCCCTGCATCCATCCTGGCACCTTCTAACCTTTCCAATCAGCTGCTCTGCCTCTCCCAGTTGCCCAGACAGGACCCTCCACCCCTCATTTCCATGGGATAGCTTCCCTAAGAAAACACACAACCCTCACAACAGGAAAGAGAGAAAAATTACTTTTCTAACTCAATGGTGATGAAGGAACCTTCACAGAACTTCACATGCTCTGTGCTGAGTGTTCAAGGAGAAAATAAAAATGATTGAGATGTTATTTCATCTCAAAGTGAGGCTGGAAATGCAGTAACATCTCCAGTAAAACGCTCAAGGGGGTTTTCAGCTTGCACTCCTAGCACATACTCATGATCAATGAATAACCCATGGATTGCAAGGTCTGTGGAAATTCATGAACATGTTACCCTAGGACTGCTGAAAAAAAATGAAGAAGCTACCACAATCTCTTAGCTTAAAGATGAGCTCTGAGTGAGTTTTTAATGACAGAGGTGCACAACATATTATAATTCTGAAAATGAGGGCTAGTCAGGTAAGTAAAGGGAACACTATACACGTTTTAACAGTTTTGTATTTACCTGAGGGACCCAAATGGCTCCTACAGAACAATTATATCAATCCAGAAACAGCACACTCCAGGACAACGGTGTTCTAAGATAAGAAAAGGAAAAGCATGTGTAAATATTCAGCATATTCCTCACACCACAAGAACCCAATTCAGAATTCAAACCGAAGCTGTGTCCTGAATGCATTGCCCCAGAGGCTGGCCTTTCCTGGGGCTCTGAGATCAGCTGAAAGCCAATTATAATGTGTGATCCCAGGGAAAGAGGAAATTCTTTTTTGTTATTCAAAACAGAATTCCTCTGTAACTGTGGCAGTAAAGTGACTTCTTGAATTTCTTTACATTTCAAATACTTCTGCTTCCTCGACTAGCAGTGTTTAGTATTTAATAAGAGGAAGAAAAGGTGATTCCACTTTTCAAAAGGCTCCTGTTATAGGTGGTGAATTTCAAAGCACTCTACTTGTTTCTGCTGTTATTTTTGAGTGTGAATGTCACAGAATAATTCTGCTGTTATTTTTCCATGTTATTTCTTGAGTTAAAAGACCTGACTGCTATACATTCCAAGGTTGCTGATTTCCACTGCAATTCCTATGCGTTCAAGCTTACATTATTTATACAGCTTTGTTGCTGCCTTCATACCCAGCTGTCTTCTTCTTAAATATTAAAAGTAATATAAGGAACTTTTAGGCATGCTTTCTACTTAACGCAGTATCATATGGCACAAAAAGTCCCTGTGTTGTCAAAGGACTACAACTCACAGACCAGCTTTGTTTTCTTATTTCAGTTTGGCTCTAAGCTGCAGGGCCTAGGCATGTGTTCCATTGTACTGCTTGCATTTGAAAATCACAGAGAAGCTCTACCAAGTGCAATATGTAATCAAATGCAATTAATCAAATGTCTCTGTAATCACACAAGGTGGTCTAACTGAAAGATCACACAAGCTAGTGTCAGAAGCAAAAGACAGGTTAGCAAAACATAATAAAAAACCAAAAAGGATGGCAAATGAATCAGAAGAACCATCCCATCACAGAGAGCCTGCCACTGAACTAAGGTTACACAGCAACAACAAAACTGTCTTCAAATAATCCACCTGGGTAACATCACTGATTCTCCAGTTCAAAATGATGCTGCTCTTTGGGGACTGGTGTTCAGAGCATCAAAAGTGCTCGCTTCAAAAAGGAGAACTCAGGTGGCTGGAACAATTCTGAGGCCCCAGAAGACCTTTCAGCCTGGGGAGGAGCTGGATGGTATTTGCTGTGCAGTGCAGGCATTTGCAAAGGAGGCTCCCCTGGGGTAGAAACAGTGGGATGAGCTACCCATGGCCGTGGGCTCGGCCACCTGGGTGCAGGGCACAGTAAGGGAGCTCTGCAGCACAGGAGGTTGGCTGGCTCCAAGGACAGATAAGGCAACAGAGGTGCTTGCAGTAAGAAAAACGTTTCCACAAACCCAGGCCGCGCTTTCAAGGGAGCACTGTCAGTTTTCTTGCTTTTCTTGAGGTTCTGGGCATTTTAAACAGGCTCTGGGCAGAAGAATGACAGGTATTGGGTTTACTCTCTAACTGTCCTCTGTAAGAAATGACAGATTTCCCTAGAATGCAGATATTCACACATAACAAGCAAAGCTTACCCCTGCCTGGGCCTCACATGGGAATCCCCCTGAACCTTCTGAAAGACAGAGTGGTGCAGCCAGGTGGGATCACCTGGGTGGATTTTTGTTGTTTGGTATAGGAGAGGGTAGAGTTCTCTTAAATTAATTTCTTTAGACTTCATGTTACTCAGAAAATAAAATGGCAATCAGGTGACAGTTTACACATGAGTCTATTTATATCTTATCATATTTTCTGCATATTTACCTGTTAATTAGGAAAACGCACAGTCAAACATCACAAAACTTGTGAAGATCTGAGCATCCGCTGAACAACTCCTCTGTAGTGAAAGTCTAAAAAAGAAGTACCTTATCAAAAACAATAACTTGTAAAGCACCTATCAGTATCAACAATCCTTGTAAAGGATGGAAAAAAATTATTTTCCATAGAGAGACTGCTACAATAAGAATAAAGGGAATTTTTGACATTTTCATTCCCCTTCCCTGCATATACAGTGTCTAGTCATTGCAATACACATAACAAGTAATGAAAATGTAGACGGGTGATATAAACAATATATTCTTTAAGGTATGAATTTATTCTTATTCTTCATTGATATTGAGATGGAATAAACATCTCCTAATTGACAAATGACAATTATTTTTATGACAAAAGGAAGAAGGGATGGAGAAAAATGAATTACTTTTCTTGAGAAGGAAAGATTTCTTTACCTGGGACACACATGTTCCATGACACAAAAGAATACTGAGTATTAAATCTGAAATAGCTTTCAGATTTTATTATGGATTTATTATTAATAAGAATGGATTTCATTCTTAGCCTGCAAAGCTGTACATAAAATTATCCTCCTCTTTTAAAACAACTTTTAAAAGAAGTAAAGAAAATTCCACATTTTTGAATGTTAACTATGCCTTAAAAGAGAGGTTGCATAGAACTCTACCTTTGGGTAGAGTTGATTTGGTAAGGCTTATTTCTCAGAATTATACATCAACATGCAAACCCCTGGGGATACTGATTCTATTATATTTTATTGTTCCTGAGTTCAGTGAATTTTTTAAAGGGACCATTTTACCAATCAAGCTAACAGCAGTTCTGAAAATGTTGTAGTAATCTGTATTCTTTATTAAGCATACATTTGCTGACTAAACAAATGGTTCTTGTTTATTTCCATAGGATAATAGCTCTGGTGCTATATTTGTCTGCAAGCCTACTGCATGATTTGTTGCCACAGAGAAATGAGAGTTTTGGCAATGAGAAAGATCCAACCGCAGAACCAAACCTCAGTTCCACAGAACCCACCTGATCATGCCCATAAAACGATTGTGTTCTGCTGTTCTTTATTAACAATGCTGAGCATTTAAGTCTATTAAGATGCATTTCAATACCTCAGCCAAATGCAAATGCCTCTCAACCTTTTCAGAGCAGTAAGATTTATCACAGTGTTCAAAGAATGATTGTGCTTCCTTTCTTGTACAAACAGGATTTGTTTTCATGGGTACCATTCCCAGCAATTTAGCAGCGATAATTCAGTGGGCTTGATGTACTCCTCTAAATATTTGTGATGGAACTTGAGTAACAGCCCTGGCACATCGACTTTGATTTACTGAGAGACACTTGCAGGAATGCAGCCACAAATCGCACTGCAGTTTGCATTGTTAACCTCTGAGGTAATTACACAGTTAAAACTCCACACAGTGCAGAGAGTAACTCCTGCCTGCAGCTCCTGGTACCAATAAGGATGTTGTTTTATGGTAGCACGTGGGGTGACTGTTATGGCAAAAGGTAACATCTATGAGCACATTTTCATCCCTGCTCTTCCGTGATTACATCACAGAAAATAGGTTTCAGAACTGATAAACTGAACATGAGCATACAAACCTGCCCCAGCATATGCAGACCTGAGAGGAAATGAACTTTCAAATCCAAGTTCAGATTGCATGCAAGTTTGAGCAGATCTTTAACTTAGAGGATTTTTGCTGAATTTAAATGAAAATAATCTGTGCTATCAAGGCATTAAAACATCCCTCAAATCACAGCAAACAACATACTACAAACATTTCCTCTATTCATCACTGGCCATTCCCTGCACCCACCACCACCCCTATGTAGTGGCAAACACGGTGCTACAACTTCTGCTTCTTCCTTCTGTCAACCCATTCCTTGTGTCACCCTTCATTAGGGCAGATTAAGAACATCTCCACTGAGTACAGCTGGTAGGGGAATCACATGTGGAGTAGATCCACCCCACTACACAGAGCTGAAGACAAAACATCTTCCTGGGCCCAAGAATTGATGAAGATATTTCCCAGTCACTGGCAGGGCTGCAGAGTAGCAAAGTAATGCACAAGAGCACAACCATGAAGTACAAAAATAGTTTATGGCACATTGAAGTACGAAAATAGTACAGAAATAGTTTATGATCTCATTGGATCAGTATTGATTTTTTCCATTTTTGGGTGCCCCCAAATTACCTGAAGCCTTTAATAATACTTCTCCAAAAAGAAAATTCTTTGGTGCAAAAGAATTGCCCAGAACTGGAATGCACTATTACATATCTCTCCAAACCACATGCTTATTTTTTTTCTGTCGGCCTCAAGTCTAAACCTAAATAAAGATTCTGCAAATAGGCAGGCTATTAAACTGAGTAAGGTTGTGTCTGTACCACTAAAGAATCCTTTTAAATTAAATCTCTCTGATTGGATGTGAAACAGTAGTCTGAAGTCAATAGACACCTGGAGGTATTTCTACTCCTCAACAGCCTACAGAACATGCTATTCCATTTATTTTCCTTGCACCCTGAAAGAAATATGTCTTACAAACCTAGAGGACAGGCTAAATAATGCCATCCCTACACCTCTGAAACCCTTCTATAAGGTTCAAGCATGGGAATTACTTGAAGCTAATTGGAAGAGGGAAAGATGCATCGGGTAATAAAATGAAGTTAGTGCAATATATGAGCACCAGGAAGACTGTAATTACTCAGCAGTTCTTTGAGAAAAATCTCTGCCTTCATTTTCGACTGCCACCTTTCTAGAATCGTTGTTGCAAAATTACCCTTGAAGATAAATATGATTAGTCACTTAAAATATATTTCTGTTAGGAAGGCTGCAGACTTGTAAGGTATAAAATTTTAACACAGAGTTAGGTATAATAACAACTAGTAAGAAATCATTTCCCTAAATGACTCCCAGCCCCAGACTGGCTTCTCCAAGAGAAAGATGTTCAGAAAAGTCCTCCTCACAGTTATGAAGTCTCTGGGACAAAATCCTGTTTCTAATTTGGGATGAGCATGTGCAGCGTAGTGCAATCCTTGAGAATCCAGGAGTGCCACGGCATCAAAGAGGAGTACCAGGGCATCAAACAGGAGCCTGGCTGCCTTCCACCTAAACCAGAGATGAAGCTACTCCTTCTTCAAAGCCTTCACACCTCACTGCCAGGTCCCCCACCCTTGGCATCTTCCTGGAAAGTTTGGTAGCTGCAGCAGCAATAAGCCAGGCCCCACAGAGGGGCACAGAAGGACCTCACAGACAAGTTCAGAACCTTCCTTATGCTCTGTCTTGGGCCTGCAGAGAAAACCAACCAGCAGCTGGCAGGGAATACTCCAAGTCCATGAGAACTCACCAGAAGGAAACATCTTCTGTCACTGACAGGAAAGGTCTCGTGCTGAAATGATCTGACCTCCAGGAAAGGTCTCGTGTGCTGAAATGAAATAATCTGGTCTCCAGAGAGGTGAAGCCCCTCCTGGGGTGGCTGGGTCCCTCTGTGAAGGTCAGACACCAAGGCTTCCTGCAAACCTGCTGCCACACCTGCTAATGTGATTTGAAGCAGACACTTCAGGGTAGGTACCTGAAAAACTCCTGCCAGAACATAAACACATTTTAGCTTGTGCCACTTGAGTTGTTCTGTAAATCCATAATGTTCCGTAAAGTCTTGCTTTGGAGAGTTGGTAAACAACACGATGCTTTTTACTTGTATTTAGAACATGTTAGCTCAAGTAACTTCATCATTTTTAGAAGCAAAACTCGCATGACACTCTCCCTGTGAAGCTTTCCTTTATTGGACCAGAATGCAATAATTACAAGGTGCCCTACGTCTGGGAACAGTTTCAGGAACAGGTATTTTGGCTAATAATACTGAGGAAAATGCTTACATTGGATAATTCCACACAAGAACATTAACTGTATGTGAAGCCATCATCCTTTGTGGTCTGGCTTTAACCTGAAAGTGAGATTTTTTTTTTTCCTGGACCTAGTCTAGCTTGGTTTCTTTTTTGTTAATGACTGGTGCTTCTTTGTTGTCTTTGTGTTCTTTTTTCACACTTGATACCTAAAGCATTTTTTGCATAGTGGAATAAGCAAGAAAACATGAAATACACATTTTTTTACAACATGATATCCAAGGCTTTGGCCAAGCCTTCCTTCTATTTTGCATGATTCCAGGACAACATGAATTTGAGCAAAAGAATCATGCATCACTAAAAAGATAAAATTTACATACAAGTCTGAAATTAGGCACTGATACATATAATGATCTTTTATCCCTGGTTCTATTTGAGGGACTGCTACTCTGGCCTTTCAAACTATTCTGGTTTTCTAACCCTATCTGCCCATCATCTATAAATGTGTACAGGACTATTTACAATAAAATTGTCTGTGGTCACTCAATAGAGGAGTACTATTTCAACTTGAAGGCTGTTTGCACTTCATATGACCAAAACAGGGAGGAATCTGAATGAAAATTACAAGTTCAACATCACTTCACAAGGTTTCCTAAGTCATGTAATTACATCAGTGAACACTGAGCTAAAGCTGGTATTAATTCTGTCACAGAAACACTCAACTCAAGTGGGTCCTCTGCCCTGCAATCCCTTCCTAAATGTGCATTATTCAAGCTCAATAACTAATTTTGCTGGAATAGTGCAGAAGCTTCCTGATATCTGCTTAAAGTCATTACAGCTCTCCAGAGCAGACATCATATTATTATTGTTTTTAAATAAAAATCATGGCCATGACCAAAATGAACATTTTATACTATGCCCCTGAAGGAAGATTTAAGAGCTGACTCCAGATTGATGCTATTCCCTGAGAATTTAGCAACCTTTATAAAAGAAACAGTCAAAAACATGTTCAGCAAAGATTTTCAAATTTCACTCCACATACAGTCTGAATGCAAAGAGTGCCTAGTTAAAAAAAAAATATTTTACATTGTATGATCTCCAAACCCTGAATATAATATTTAAAATGCAGTGGTTAACCTTGGCTGTGGATTTTAAATTTCCAGCAGCAGAATTGGCCAGTAGGTATCAGTGCATACTACCAGATGGAGATTTTTACATTTATGCATACAGGCACTGGAAAGATACGAAGTTTTCCTTGCAAGCTGCTCCACATGCTGACTGCAGCACAGAGTTTTACTGAGGAGAATGTAAGAGGTTATGAAAATGAGGTGTGCTTGAATCCCTTTAAGGATGCCTGAGCTATTTTGCAGGCCTACACTCTGTCAGGGGTATAAAGTCTAACTCTCATAAAAATGGGGCACAAAATCTTCCCTCACTGAACATCATGATGAAAATTTGGCTGGATTATGATCAGAGTTTATTTGCAGTGCTGTATGTTGAAAAAAGCGCAAGAATACAAAGATTTTGGAGCCTGAAGCCTTGTTACATGCATTTGCTATTATGTTTAATTATTCCTTTTTATAATCATCGTAGCACTGCTCCTAGACCCCCACCAAAAAAAAAAAAAGAAAAAAAAAAAAAAAAAAAAAAAAAAATCTTTGTGAATTTTTCTTATGCCGTGATCTCTCTTTGCCCACATTCAGTACAATCAAATTGCCAAAATGCAAAAAAGCACTTGCAAAATTTCAAGTATTATGTGGCAGATAAGGATGATTCTAAGCCATTTTATTTCAGCCTTAATACTCCTGACATATTAAACTCAGAAATAGAACTACCCAAACCCTTTAAAATCAGCTGCTGCTCAAAACCAGCAAGTGAGATACTGTTTTCTGAATCCAGTGAGCATATTTTGCCACTCATTTAAAGACAGCACAACTGGTGCTACAGTGGTGAATTTGGAGTGGCAAAACAAGGTTGTATCCTTTAAGTTGCAAATGTATATACACAGAGGTGTATTTGACCTTGGAAAACTTACCAGAATGCACCAGGCACCTCACTAGATCCACTTTTGTGTAGTGTGAGTGCCCATTTTGGCTGGGATAGAGTTAATTTTCTCCCTGGTGGCTGCTAAAGAGCTGAGTTTTGGATTCAGTTTGAGAATAATGTTGAAAACACACTGATGTTTTGGTGCTGAACAGTGTTTGCTCTAAGTCAAGGACTGTTCAGTGTCTCATGCCCTGCCTGTGAGGAGGGGCAAAAGAAGCTGGGAGGGAGCATGGCCAGGAGAGCTGAGCTGAACTGTTCCACACCACAGCACAGAAGGCCCAGTACATAAACTGGGGGAGTTGGCTGGAAGGGATTGTCACTGCTTAGGATGGGCTGGACATCAGTTAGCAGGTGGTGAGCAATTCTATTGTACATCACTTGTGTTTCTTGGGCTTTATTCTTCTCTCTCTTTCTGTTATGACCTTCTTCTTCATTATTATTATTATTATCAAGAAGAAGAACAACATTTCTTTTTCAATTATCAGACTGTTTTTGTCTAAACCCTTGGGGTTTATCTTTTTTTTCTGATTCTCTTTGTTCTCTCTACTTCCTGTGTGATGCTTAGTTGCCAGCCAGGGTTAAACCATGCCAGTGAGGTAGACATCAATTTAACTTAATCTGTTTTGCCCTTGACTAGATTACAACCCCCTGCAGAATTAAATACTGTTAATGAGCTTTGGACTGTATTCAGAAAGCCAGGCCTTGGAAAAAAAGAGGGCTTCAGTTCAGGCAAACACTTCAGTACAAAGGTATTTTTAAATATTAAAGTACAGAATGTGAGTGCATTTAGGGGAACACAGTGATACCCACTGAGCCTCTTCAGGACCTATAGGCTCAACATCACCATGCCATGTTAGTGCTCTTGCTAGCTAAAAGGTGGCCACATCAACTAGGGACCAGAAGAGAGAGGAAGAAAGGAAAGGAGAAAGAAAGGGAAAAAGCAATTTTCAAAAGACAAATATTGCTATCTTGTACCTGCCTCGAATATAGGAAATACACCTTTTAGTTTGCAGCTGCTAAATTTAGTTCACTGCCATTTATTTCACTATCAGAATAGAAAAGAATTAAAACATTTTCCTGAAAATAATCATGAAGGCCTTCTCATAGGTTTACAAGGTTTGGTTTTTGTTGTTGGGGTTTTTTTACATAAACCAGTTAGCATCAATCCAGTCTGATGAGCCCATATGAAATTATAAATGAAACTCCTTCCTTTTCCAAACCACTCCTTTCCAAGCCAATCAGGTACTTCAACCCAAAAAGATAGTGTAGACATGATCTAATTGATGTATCTTTGTCTTCAAAGATTTTGTGTTAGGATACCATACAAACTAAAATCTTACAAGCATACACTATATTAAAGAAAATTAGGAAGAAAAAAAGGATGAAAATAGAATGCAATTCCAGAACATTAATTTTTTTTTTTCTTAAGGCAGCAGTTACACTTTTTCCTGTGCCATGTTCTGTTCTGATTCTACTCACCCATTGGAGAGCTGCTGTCACATGCCACCAATTCCTCCCAGTTGTGTGGTGTCTGGGCTCCACCAGCCCTGGCTTTGCCAAGCAAGGATGACACAAAGATGGAACTTCACCATCCTCGGGACGGTGGTGTTCCTTATCTCATCCTTCCATTCTCAGATGGATAACAGGGCTCTGCCCACTCAGTGATTCCATTACTGCCACACTCTTGCAAGATGCTGAAAGGTGAAGTCATAAGATCCTGCTCTTTCCATGTTGTATGGCACATGGACTTGGTTTTGAGGTGGGAGCCTTTGTGGAAGCAAAGGGACACAGCTCTCCCCTTAACAAGCTGGTGTAGCAAATGGTTAGGGAACTTATTTTCCAGTGAAGTTGTTCAAGGACTGCCTCAGACTCCCACAGGAGAGGTGCAGACTGATTTTCTGCCCCTCTCTTATCCAAAAGAATGCTGGGCTAGTCTGCTTTTGTAATGAAAACACACATGCATACAATCCCCAACGTTTTTAAATCACAGTAATAATACATGTGGGCTAGGATGGCTTAAGAGAGAGGCTTATGGGTACCTGCTCATGTTATTGATGTCCAAAACAAAGACCAACCAATTAAAAAGTGCTTTTCCTTTAAAAATTGGGGAATAAAGAGGCTGGGTTGCTTTATTCCTCTAGACAGCTTAAAGTACAGCTGTCCAGCTGGTGGAAAGAAAGCAGCTTAGCATATGGTGATTCTTATCCCAAAGAAGACTCCTTCCCTGCTGTTTGAGGGTTCTTTTTCCTTCTCCCCTAAACCCAACATTTGATGGCTGTCTGATTCCTGACTGAGCTGCACACAGCTGCCTCACTCCATGCAGCGTGTGACCCAGATCTGTAGCTTACTGCTTTGCAAAGCACATTCCCCTGCACTGACAGATAAATCAGTTCCTTGTGGCTGCTTAAAAATAGCAGCTTTAGCTGTTGGAGAAGTTCTCAGCGAGTGCAGCCAAGACACGGAAGGGAGTAATCCACCGTGCTCTCGACAAGCCAGAGGAGAGCCTGATGCACAGGCTATCACCCACACACAACCCCAGTGGCACAGCAGCAGAGCTGCCAAATCCTCCAGGCATGGAGGAGGCTGTCAGCAGCACTAACGTGATTAGCTGGGGGGATCTGCTTTTTTTCCTCTACACACAGGCCTGGGAAGGGCGAGCACCGCTCAGCTCAGCTGGGGCACGCCCTTGAACTGGGTCATCTCTGCCCTAGGACCTGAAAGCTGACATAAAAGCTGCCAGCCCTGTCCACCCATGCTAATGCTGCCAATGACAGCCTGGTAATCTTGTCGCCTCTTATCAGGTGTCAGCAAAATTGGGCTTGGCCAGGAGGTAACTCGGCTACTTGTGTCACCATACACTCGTGGCGTACACCATAAGCTTTTGGCTGAGGGTGTTTGTTCTACTTCTCACTTATATCAGTTCTAAGTCCCTGAAACAGACTTGAATAGTTTAAAAAAGCCTGCCCAAATGATTTTTTTTTTCCCTTCACTGAAAACATTAAGAGACTAAAAGACTGATAAGGTAGTGAGAAGCGTCTCCTTCTAGCTAACCTGACTTAATGCAACATTTCTTTTCAGAACCTCTCCCAAACTTTTTTGGCACAGAAACCTCTAAAATATAAGGAACATTATAAAATAACAAATCCTAGTAGTATAGAGGTGGCTTAAGAAAATAGCAGAGCAAAAGGATCTCAAGTGGAATCCTTCATCTAGACAGTCATCTCTATGATGTCTATAAAATAAATACTACCTGCTTTTGGATGTGTTTTTTGTTTGTTTGTTTATTGTTTTGTTTTTTGTTTTGAGAAGACTGGGAATGTCATTAAGAAGAGGGAGCTGGTGATGGTGACTGCATAACTTTTGCTATGTCTCCTCCCTTCTGATGTGAGAGTAATAACTTTTGGTTATGCACTTTGTGTAAGGCCCGTGATGGGTGTCTTGAGAGCCCAGTTTGGGCCCCAACTGAAAAACCTAAGCTGAACAAAAAGAAAAAAATCTTCAGAAAAGTGAATACATCCACTGCAGTAATTAGGTCAGAAAGGTCTAGGAGGTCAGCCGTTCTCAGAAAGTATTTAATCACTCAGGATGATTGGGAAGTATGTGCACATACACATCCTGAAGAAAAGAAAAATACTATGGTGATTGATTCCCCTGAAAATTTCATATTAGACCCAGACTACTTACCCATTTGATTTGATGTGTATGTTTTCTAGAATCCAGCATATTTTCCTTGAAGCCTGTCAAATCTTGAATATTCACAGTAAGCCAGGCAAGGTGAGCTAAAGGCAGCAAAACCAAAATGAAACTCCTCTGACAGGTTAAGTTTTGTGGCACATGCTGCAGACAGGAGGTCGCATTCTTATCAGAATAATCCATTCTGACCTTAAAAACCTTTTGAACACTGAAAATACTGGCATGCCAAGACTTCTCTCTACATTGCATACTTCCCAGAATGAAAATTTTACAATGGCTCTGAAACATTATGAGAAAGATTTTTCTGCCACTTGCCTGTCCCAGGTATTTGTAAACAAAAATCTAATTAAAAATTAAATAAAAACAAGTAGAAACCTTTTTTTTGCATCATACAACAGCAAAAAATAAATATTCTCTCCATTACAGCATACTCGATGATATGAAAAATGAGAAAAAAAAAAAAATTCTGCTACTTTTCATTGAAGATGTCATTTAGGTTTTAAAGGCTTTGTATCTTTACACACTTCAGGAGGTTACCCCCACTTTACCCTTCCCTGGGAGATCAGTCAGCAGAATATTTCCCCACGGGTACTCATTCCAGTGCCTTGTCCTCCAAAACAACAAGAAACGAGCCAGCTCTAGTTTGGAAGCCACAGTGGCATGGAATTCGATCCAAATTGAAATGCAGTGTCTCTCATCCAGTTTATGGCAGGGCCAGCCCTGAATTCATGCACTGGTGAAGTTTCCAGATCCCAGCTGATCCTCTCTGAGTGCGGGAGCACGACTGTGGCTGCCACAGGAATGCCAGCTCTCTGAAAAGGATGCTCAGCTCACACAGAGGCTGCACACTTGTAGCCTGCTTGTGAGTCAGTCCTGCTTGCTGGGAGCTGGCAGCCTCAGAGGGCTTCACAAATGCTCCTTTCAGCAGCTCTGGCCTTAAACTTTCCCCCTGCCTTGTACCTCCTCTATCATTCCTGTTCCCTTAGTACCGCCCGTGTCAGTAATTAGTGGGGTTTGAGGGAGCTGGGCAGTAAAATCTGCAGTAAAATTGATACTACAGTCACAACAGCACAACAGTGGCCTTAGTGATACCCAGGCAATAAACCAGAAAGGAGGAAGAGTATTGCTGAAATTAATTGCTGTTACAAAAAAAAAAAAAAAAAAAAAAAAAAAAAAAGAGGGGGAAAAACGGGGGTCNNAAAAAAAAAAAAAAAGAGTGGTGGATAAGAGGGTTCTCACTCTGTTATACTGCAAATACACTGTTAGCACTGACTTTAGCCCTTTCAGAGCTGCTGTTGAACTGAGTAAGAGCAGGTGCAGAACTTTTGAATGCAGGCTAATCACTTCTATGATGGGGATCATAATTTCCAGTATCATTTTCAGGACAGTTAAGTGGTACACCATGGTTTATAGCACCTTTAACTTCACAGAGTGGCAGCATCTGTGGCACAATGCTGCTGAAAGTGGTTCCTCTCCCAGGCCAATGCAGAAGGGTTATCTGCTCTCAGCTGGCAGATATACCTCAAAGGGCCCAATGAAACCAACTGCCAGGCATTAACTCAGCTGCAGATTGTCCCTCTTTTAAAAGCAAACCCAAATAAAAATACCAAATACTTCATTTCAGATTTTTCCCACACAAGGTCATTCAACTACAAGAATGTCTTTTGTGTCATATGTGGTATGTACAAAGTCCAAGAGGACACTTTTACCTGAAATTTTCTGCTCCTTTTGATGAACTGCCAGAACCTACATGCAGAAAGCAGAATGGGCAATAAGTAGCAGTAATTTACAGTCCTGTAAGAATCTTATCTCTTTGGAACCTACAATATGTTAGTTGCAAACCTCAGCATTTTACCAAATGGTATCAAATATCCCTTCAATGAAATGGTCTGTCACTATTGACTATAAATCAACATCTAGCTTTTAGTACATACAAGGTGAAATGATAAGACTTAGTTCTATTTTTCTAAAAGACAATACCTATGAAGCCTCACTATATCTTTTTGGACTCAATAAATATTCACATCATCCTTAAGACAGAAAAACAAGGCACAGTATCTGTAACTCACCCATTCGTCCTTCATTAACCCAAGGCATAGTTACAGGAACCCACACCACCATCACATTTTACCAATAATCCTTAAAGTTTTCTATTCCCATACTTTTCATGCAGATTTAGAGATCTTCAGGAAAGAGAGAGCAGAAAGCATTCAAAAAAATCTTCAATACATGGCTGAAGTGAAAGACTTCGTTTGGAACTACCTGCCTTGATGCTCTCTGATGATTCAAAGTTGCCAAAGTTTTAGAAAGGTGAGAAGTTCTTGCACTGAAATAGGAGGTGCTTATATTTCTATTTTCCTAAAAGAAAGAAAAAAGGCAGTGCTGGCTCTGTGATAGATAATTTTTATATTAACATGTTATAGGTACATGTAGAATCTCCAAATCCTAAAACATCTAACAACTTAGGTTAATTTTATCTTTGGATTCATATCTAGTAGAAAACCTGTAACTGTATCAGTCAGTTTAGAACAAACCTCCTAAATAAGTGGTTATGATTTTTATTTTTCTGCAGTTCTGGAAATGCACATTGACTGCATAACCCCACTATTACTGCAAAGCTTTAATCTCGTTCTTATATCCTGGTTATTCTCCAATGCTAAACATGCCTCTAGCAAAGCAGAGCTCAGCTTATTAGCAGAGATTTTTAATCATTTCTCCCTCCCCTTTATCCCTTTTTTTTTTTTTTTTTTGTTATCCCTTTTCAAGTGCTTTCTTTTTAGGTTAGCCATTAATTTTAGGATGATCCAGTACATAATAACCTGAATTATATCATGTGGCAATAAATACATTTAACTTAAAGATTTATTTCTTTACTAGCTGTGTGTTCTTCCCCAGTCATACTCCAAGGTCTATTGTAATACATCTGGCTAAACAATCTTGGTTTATTTTTCTGTAAAAATATGGATTCCTGCTGACAGCAAAATTTTATTGCAGAGGTATTAGAAAGTAATATCTGTTCACTCTAACAAGCTCTCCTGAGTCCATGCTATCAACCAGAAAACTGTTGTGGGCCATTTGTTTTGTCTTTTTTTTTTTCCCCTTTCTCTCTCTTTCGAACAAGTGTAATTTGAGCTGGAGCAAAAAGGCATCCTTGAAGGACAGATCTGGAATGGTCATCCCTCAAAAGCGTTGGGCAGTGCTCAGGTGTCATCAGTCAGTGCCCCTCAATTCCCTCTTAGATGAAAGGGCTGCCTGCCTCGCATCCCAAATGCATTTTGACAGCCAGGTTTTCTTTCAGATCTCTGAAAAGAGAATGTTTCCTGACCCAATACACCTGCTCCCATTAACAAAAAAAGCCTCACCCAAAATAACACCTGGGCAAGGAATTCTTCTTCACTAAGATAATTCATCTTCAGCTCTGAAAACAGGGTTGCATCTTTTGAACAGGGAGCTGTATGCAACTCCCTTGAAGCAAGTACCCACTCTCAGAAATACCCTGGTCCAAATTCTTATTTATCCACATTGGGTTTTATGAGAGACAGGGATTCATATCCCTTACTGAGCATAAATGAAATGGGAGAATACAAATTCAGCTAATCTGAGCTGCTGCTACAGTTAGAGTTGGAAAGCCGGGACATTCACACACTGACTAATGTAATTGTGATGGTACTTAAAAGTGCAAAGGCAGCAGCAGAAACATCTAATTTAATACAAAGCTAGAAAGGAAACTTTTATGTCATAATCAATTGTTGTTTTTGGGTTTTTTTGTTTTTGTTTTTTTTTGCCATAGCTGCTTAACTTTTCCTAATATTGACAAGATAAATTTGCCCCAAGATACTTTAAAGGTACAGTCTTTGCCCTTAATGACACCTTGTAATTGAGTCAGGTTTTCTTCCAACAAGAAATGAAGGTAGGAAAAGTTGTCTTCAGAAAAATAAAATGCTAGAATTTTCCCTTTTACAGTTCCTGATTTATATTAACATAAGGAGGAGAGAAACTCTTGTCATCAACAAGGCTGGAAAGCAAACAAAATTTAAACATGTGTAAACATTTCCAATATGAAGGCTACACATGTTTTGAGTCACTCCAAGCTCTCCTTTCCCTGTTTTCCATTTTTAGATTACTTACAAGATTTTTTTTCAGATGAACAGTTTTTCTACTTGGGATTGAGATAGCATCCATATTTCTACTAAAAAAGAAGATGCCTGTGAGCATGTAAAAGGTGGTCAGGGAAAAATCCAAGAAGGTTCAAATAATTTTTCAGACTTTTAAATTTTTCTCATTGGTACTATTTTAAGTCTGCAAGACAAATCTGATTATCTGTATTACTATTCCTCCTAGAACTCCTCTGCCCCATTGGCAAGGCTGATTGGAATATCATTACATTTCAACTGCTAGGACTTGGATTTTCCCTACTCTGTTCTTTTCTTTGGCACATTGAAACATTTTTATTCCCCTTGTATCTTTTAAATATATCAGATTACTATAATAAACAATAGCTGACCTTTATAGACATGCTGACACAGACCCATAAATCTTGTTTGGTCACTTACTTCCTAATAATTGTAATAAAATGGAATAACTCAACTGGCTTGTTTAGCTTGTTGGTTGTTCCAAAATGACCTGAATCTTCATGCACTGTCCAACACCTACTGTAAATGAATGGCATCCTTGTTGAGGTCTTCTGGTCACCATTTGAGTACAAATCAAAAAGCCACAGCTGGCAGAACCAGCTGCAGGTGTTGGGCTTGGCTGTCACAGCTGCATCAATTCTGGCCCTCCATGACTAGAAATACTTCAGCTCACCACACTGTTCAACCTTCCCTTCCTTGAGATCACCTCTTTTTGCTTTGCATCCCTTCTTGGGCTTCTTACTTGTGAGAGGTTTAGAAACACATATCAGAGGATGTTCCAGCAGTAGGGACTCAGATATTTTGGTCAGAGATGATTTATTCGAATGCAAAAAGCTCAGCCATCCGTCTGTTCTGCAAATAGATGCAGCAGTGCTTGAGGGTGTGTTATATAATAATGATCTGAGGCATGTGTACATAGTCATACAACACACATGCTCCTCTGTCACAGAGCTAACTTCCTTCCAAGCAACAAAGCTGTGCCAAGTTTATCATGACAACTCAAGAGTCAGGGAGGAAAACAGGAAGCTCTAAAGAATGAATCACCATCTGTCAAGTGGCTGAGTACCTTGCCTTAAAAATTGTCGTAGCATAACTGATATGCATCTTTGCGTGTCTAGACACAGCATCTCTTCCTCCTCAGTTGCTGATATTGATCAGACAGACTATGAAAGCAAATTTTCAGATGTTCTTCTTATGCATGTATCATTCTGAATGCAGGCTCTGTCATAAGTTTCTTCACAATCACAAGGCTCTTCCTTTTATGTGTATGGCCTGTATAGCAAGAATAAGAATTAACTACGAAGTACATCCTCTTTATCAATTTTTATGTCAGGAAAGATGATGAATCCAATGCAATGCTGATGGATTTCTCAAAGGTTGAAGAAACATCAGTCATATACCATCCATGACCTGGAATAAAGTGGAAAAAATAAAACATGAGCAGAAATCCTCTTTGAAGTTGACCTGTAAAATGTTAGTTCTGAATGACTTTAAGTTTTGTTCCTATCTATCTGTTCTCTTATGGGCAACCGCCCTCCACATGGGAAGGTTTGTCATCAGATTCTGTTGGGACTATTTCAAATGTAGTGTGTATGCACAGAATTGCAGTAATTTTTCAGTCAGAAAAATGTTTATGAGCACATTAGAAATAAAAGTGAAAGCAAGATAAATTTTTGATCTAAGGAATAATCAGTATGCCAAGAAAAAATGGCTCTGTTCACATCTGAAACTACAAGGAATTTCACCAGCTATTAAAAAGAAAAGTTACATGTACTGCAAATTCAAGTTATTTTATCACAAAATATGATAAAGGCAAAATGATTCACATATCACTCTGACATGTGTGCCATGATCATTCTTTATACCTGAAAAAAACAAACCATTTCCATTTCAGAAGTCTAAAACTTTGAGAGCAATATCACTTAACATTCTCATCCCCATTTATGCAATTTGGCTTAGGAATCTCCTAATGAGCTTCTCATTCACATCAACCTGAAAGAGCCAAAATGCCAAAGGTCGGGTTTAATGTACATTTGAGCCTGGGCAAACCTGGAGGGCAAGTATTCCAGGGTCAAAACAATCCAGCTAAACCCAAGATACCTCTGGCAGGGTGGCCAACACGGATGACATCTTTGGCTCTTCCCTCTCGTGCTGCTTTGCTCTCTGATCAAGGGAGCAGAGCACCAAGATGCCACTTGGCAGCAAATTCAGAATTCTGGTGGATAAAGCACTACCATATTCAAGGAATCCGCCTCTAATGCAGCGTCTATTTCTCAATACAAATAACCTACATTTTAAATTTGAAACTATCTCAGACAAGCCAAGAAAGCATCTGGCCTGCTATCACACACTTTGAGCAGCCACTCAATAACACAGAAAGAATTTAAGGCACTGGGATCATAGATCTTATCAATTGGTCTGGATCTACCTGCAAGAGAAAGGAAAAATTCCAAAACATCCCTGCAAATACAGCTTCAAAATCAAGCTGATACATCTGTCCTGCACGAATACTAGCTCATACCATCAGGGCAGCAAGCAATGAATTGTTTTAAACTGAATCCTTACTGTTGTTGACTAAATATGAACTCCTAAGGGGACTATAAAAAGTGGTAATTTAATTTTAAGTCGCTTAAGAGATGCTGAGTTTCAGATACCAAAATAAAATTGCCTGAGAATTTCTTGCTGATTCTGTACATATTACAGATTATGACAAAAAAAAAAAAAAAAAGGCTCACCCTTATCTAGAAGATCTATTAAATTGAACATCGATCTATGCTCAGAAACTTGAAGGCATACCTTCATCCTCAGTAATTCTAGGAAGGCAATTGCATCTTTGTGTGTTTTAGCACAGGCGGAGAATTCCATCACCCCCAAACACCCCCAATCTGCAAATGTGTCAGTGAATTAATTCAAGCCATATGGAACAAAAGGTGTTTGTTTTTTGAGAGCAGAATGTCTGTACAGAATGCAACAGGCTCTGCGACAGCAGAAGTTTCTGTTCAGGTGAAATGCCAGGCATAAGGATTCACTTCATCCCAGTGCACAGGTGGATTAGCACACAGTGTCCATTCCATTCCAAAGGCAGTATCCCTATTGTCCAAAGGTCCTGGCTCTTCCGAGGAGCAGCTCTCTTATTCCTTCATCATCTCACATTTTTCCATACAAGTCTACTTTAAAAGGCTCAAGGCTTGAGGTCCTAGTGGAGGCTAATTGCTTACCTTCCAAAGTGGAGCAGAAAAACACTCAAACACTGAAAAATACCAAGGACTGCTTCATGAGGGAAAATGCACATGAAAAATAATTTGCAACCTGTCTGCTCTCAGCATTCTTCTAACTCTTCTCTTTAATCCAAGAGCAACAATAGACTGACTCCAGAAAACTAAAAAATAAAGAAAGAAACCTGTTGTGACTTGAATATCATAGTTGTTTGAAACATCCACTTTTCATAGATGGCATGGAGTGGATATTAATAATTTTATGACATCATAAACACCTTATATGAAATTTGACCTGAGTGACTAAACCAATTCACTTTAAAGTTAGGGTTAGGACTTGGTCTAGTAGCACTGGCAGACATGTACCTCATTTCACGGCAGGGAGATGTTCCCTCTTGCTCAGGGAGGCTGTGTCCATACAGAGCACTGCAGTGGTACTTTAGGGACACCCAGGCTCATTCCAAGCTCAGGATCCACCTGGATTGCAAAAGCACTGTGGCAGTGTTAGGAAAGTGTCACACCTTGCTGTCCTGATATTCTGTTTCCAGGTCTAAAATCAGGGTACTGAACACCGATGCAGGGATCTGTTGCTGTTTGCTGGGCTCCACACTAAGGCATCTAAGTAGAAAAAAAAAATAAATCTGCTGTTCAAACCCACATGAAAAGGCCTTGTCTGCAATGGAAAACTACAACATACAAGAATATAGCTTCAGGAATACAAGGAATTAGGAGAGTTTTAAATGAATCTTATCAAGAATTGTTAAATTTGGCAGTAGTCAGATAGTCACTGTTAATTCAAAGTTGGCTTTTGCTAACACTGAGTATAATCTCCTTGAAGAGATTGGATTTTTTTTTTTTTTTTCAAAAGAAAGGAGGTTGCAAGTGACAAGTAATGGCTAATCCAAAATATGTTCCTAGGAAAAATAAATGAGGAGTTGTGTTACTATCGGTCACTAGGTCAAAGCACACTGTAGTCTTCCCTGTAGTATTTACCTGGACCTAAAACTAAAATTCCATCCTTTACAAAGATTGGCATTGTGTTACCTAGTACATTATGTAGTGCCTATAAAAGATTTTCCTCTCCCTCCTGCTGTGAGTTTGCTCTGTGTGTGCAGCCACATCCGATGCTGCCTCCATTTCTTGACCCCAGTGGGCTCAAGGGCCAGGATTGGGCAGGTCAGGCACTCTGCCAGCTCCTCCAGCTCTCCCAGGAGCACAGGAAGAGAAGCCTCTAAAGGCAGGTAATTACA
Source organism: Hippolais icterina (assembly GCA_013400075.1). Lineage (NCBI taxonomy): Eukaryota > Metazoa > Chordata > Aves > Passeriformes > Sylviidae > Hippolais > Hippolais icterina. The sequence goes on along the minus strand of VWYN01016400.1, from coordinate 77,937 downwards.
AAGCTACATAAAGCTCTGGGTGGCATTGTACATTCCTGGCATTGCCCACTCCTAACAAGGTGCAGAAACTGGCAAAAAGAATGATTCCAAGCAAGAAAGAGGAGACCAAGCTAACAAGCCAAAAATCTTTTCAAGTTTTAGACCCCTTTAGTCATTCTGCACTCTGTAGATCTATACTGTCAGCTTTAGGGCTATTTCATGTCCAGCCTTACAGAGCATGGCTGTGCAGTGATTTATATGTAGATTCCATGGCAGTGAAAAGCAGGACAAAAGCCACTATTCAGACTTCCAATGGAAGCCAGGCAAATGTGATTATAAATGGACTTAAGAAGAGTTATCTCCTTCTACCCAACTATTCTAGAATTTTTGGGGGGCAAAAATGGTAAGGAAGATAACAAGCATGCTGAGAATCTGTGTTAGGGATTTCTACACATCTTCTACTCTGCACTCTACTTTTTTTAAGAAAAGATTTTCTTTCAATACCGCCTGTCTAAAAGAACAATTTTTTTCTTTCTTTTTTTTAAAAAAAACAAAACCAACAGTGTTTAGTAAGGTCCTAAAGGGCTAGAAAAGTCAAACCAGAAATTATAGAGAAATGAAATCATTTATTAGAATTTAATAATTAGATGGCTGAGGTTCCTCCTTGTTGCCACACAGTGCACATATGATGATCCCAAATGAACAGCCTATATTTTCAAACATCATACATTTCCAGCAGGGCTACAAAAAAAAGATTGGGAAAAATCACTTTGCAAGTCAGTTCACTTTATTTTTAAAAGCTCACCAAGGTCACAAGCCCAAGGAAAGCTTAATTAAAGTCGATGGAAGTGCAGAAGCGAGGCAGAAAGAATAAGATGGCAAGAAAAATCATTTTTTAAAACATATTAGATTATGTGAAGCCAGAGACGCTTGACACCATCGATTTCAGAAATGGGTTAAAGATAAGGAACCAAGTATTGTAGGAATTACAATGAGGCAAAGCGGGCTGGGAACATCTGCTACACACATCCACTTTCTAATTCCAAGGGATACAATGAAGGCTAAAACTAAAAGGTGTCTAAACCCAATAAGCTTTCACTAGCAGCCACATACTTAACTCACAGATCCACAATGAAGAGAAAACAGCCCAGATCAGTGGTGTTGCTGGGCAAACATTTTAGTCTTTCCTCTCATTAGTTACTAGCAAAACTCATAATATTTTGCCCCATACAACTTTGATTTACACACCCCACTCTATTCACTGCCATTATTCCTGGAAGAGGTGTGAGGAGATTTCCTGCCCATGATGACAAACAGTTTTCCATCAAGCTGAGAAGCTGTCTGGGAAAAGAACAGAGCATGAAAAAGCCCACAAGCTCAACTGGCACTTCTTATGCATAAAATTATTGCCAACACTTTATGATACTTTCATAAAGCTTCTCCTCCTCATCACTGTTTAACAGCCAAGAAAACCCTCCACAGATAATGTGGAGTTATGTTTAAAGCAGCCTTTTATACAACTGCATCTTAAACTGACTTGAATGGCATAAGGTCAGTGCTTGAAGGTGTAATCCCTGTCAACGGAGCAATTTTCATTATCTGGGTGAAGAGTTTGCATCTTAACCTCCGAGACACTCGACTCCTCTCAGCACTCCTTGTCCTCTGGTGCTCCCTGCTGCAGTCAGCAGCACCTCAGAGGGGAAAATGAGGGATGGAAGCTCCTCACATGCTGGATGCCAGCTATAGACCTGTTAAAAACTTTGGAAACCAGCAGAAGGGAAAGTTTTCTGAGGATTTGTGCAGAAACACAGAAGTGTCTGGAACAATGCCACCAAACTTAATTGGTCTGGAGTATTTCTAGAATGAAGGTGGGGAACGGTCCTCATTCAAGGAACTCCCCAAAATCTCCCAGAGAGTTTTCAGATCAAAGAAGAATAGGATTAATATCTTACTTTTTAAATAGAAAACAATTGATTGCTCCTTCTGGCAAAGCATTTGAAAATACAGTTCAGTGTTTTATAATGCAGGGGTAGAGACTCCTGGGGAAGCAGAAGAGCTGTCTGATTCTAATATGTTAAAAGATTTTTAGCTTGAGGCAGTGCTGGCTAAGGGAATATTAGATTTGTAATCAATTTTACTAGCCCCTCTGTTGTTTTCCAGATGTGCTTATTGATTATTAGTTTCAAACAGTAATACTTAGTCTGAATAAAATATAAGTAGTTAAGAATCACAAATATATATATATATATATATATAAAATGATATATTTTAAATGAATATTTTAAAGGGCTCCAAGTATACCAACATCTACTACACCTTTTCTTAGCATGTTGCTTCCCTTCTCCAGAATGTGACACTTATTCTATAATAAGATGAAAAAGAGAATGAAGAAGAAGTTACATCCACCTGAAAATTCTGGAGTACTTCAGAGTCACCTGATTATGCTTAGAATTGTCTGATTACTAGCCAAGGAAAGAATTTAACAAAATACAGTATTGGAATAGGATCAATATGACTAAATATATGAAACCCATTTTCACTTTTAGCTTGTGCACCACCAAAGTATTGTCATTGCTACTGAAGGAAACCAATATCTCTTAGGTAGCATGTGAACTAGACATCTGCAGCTGCCACCAGTCTGTACATAGACTGTGGAGAGCAAATAAATAAATTGCTCACAAAGATACTTTTACTTTTCTCAATGTGACTGCAGTCAGTAATTATTTGGAGATCTTATGTCAGCAGCATTTAGCCTATGACATGCTTGAAAATTGTGTTTAGAGAATTAATATTGCTGTTTGTATCAGGTCACCTTGGGATATGTTTCAGCTCTTCCCTTTCTTGATGATACACTTCATTATATTTAAGTACATTCCTGGAAGAGGCAGACTGAAGCAAAGGCAATTAAAGGAAGCCAGGTTAATAAATTAAAAAGTTAAGGGGTCTGGGTTTTTCTTTTAAAAAACTATTTTTTTTTTCCCTGAGAAACTCTAAGTATCTCTGGACCGATAATTTGGATTAGGTTAAGAAAGCTACAATCTCTGATGGTCAGACTTCCTCTCATTGCAAGGATATATGGCTATGTCACCTGGAATTCAGCCTGCCTCAAAGGTTTCTGGTTCAGCTGGTGTGGGGCTATGCTGGAGGTATCACAAGAATATTATCTCCTAGCTGAACCTTTGGAAGAGTGTTTCAGTGCAGATTTGCTTGGTTCAGAGAGGGACTTTCTCTCTTGATACACCTTCCTTATTTCATTGGCAGATATCACCTGCACAGAAGTGACAGGAAACAGCAAGGGCAGAGGAATGTGCAGGAAGAGGGAGGGAATTTCTTAAAACAGGTCACCTCAAATCTTATTTAGATATTCAAGGACAAGATTCAAATTGTTATCAGCAGCACATCAAGGTACTTCTGTCTGGGAAGAAATGTGTAATGGATGGGGAAGAAGTGTGTAATGAGTAGACAGGAAGAAAGAGAAAAAACCAATGAAGATAGAACAATACTCATACCCAGGGTGAAGAGGAAAGAATTTTTATTCTGAGACTGTTCAAGATCTATTTGATACAGAGTTTTCTATAATTATTCTATAAAGCAAAATGTTGCAGAAGTCTTATTATTGGAGATACTGAGTTGCTGTGTGGAGTATTGAACTTGTATATGAAGATAAGTAATGGTGGCAGTTGGGACAGCAAGGAACTGGGTCATTCACAATCACAGAATCCTTTAGGTTGGAAAAGACCTCTAAGACCATGGAGCCAAAATATGGCTGCCAGGTTCACCATTAAACCATGACCCCAAACATCGTGCCTACCTCCAGGGATGCTGATTCCATCACTTCCCCAGGCAGCCTGACCACCTTTTCAGTGAAGAAATTTTTCCTAATATCATGATTCACTTCCACTTGGAGTGTTACCTAGGGAAGAGAGAGGGAGTCAGGGAGGAGAGAGAAAAGAGCCTTCTGACAAATTTAATTGGAAAACCAGAAATCTATTACTTTCACTTTTACCTGAAATGGATTTGGTATGGCGTGAAACTGATTTCAGCTTAAAACCTAAAAGTCTATTTCTCAAACTTTTCTGCAAATAAAATTTCACTCACATGAATACAAATATTTGTGAAAGGATGAACGTAGAAGTCAATAAAACATGGCCAGCTGTTTCCCTTTCAAAATAATTCCAATTATTTGTGTTTTATTTCTCCTATTATTTTGCTCAGCGTTAAGTTGAACCTAAAGCCTAACTTTCACAGCCTTTAGGGGAAAACAAAAAGATTTCTCTTCCAGGTAGGCTACAGCAATGTTCTGTAAAAAAGAAAAGGTTTTACCATTTAGTTTGTTGAGCTCTATAATCCCTTACTAGACTTCAAATATTGCACCTTCATTAAAAGACATAGCCTTTTAGAAGCCACCTTAATTTTGCCTCTAAATATTCAGCTGGCAGAGTGAACGAAAAGCTTTTGCTTTTTATGTATTTCACAGAACAGTACTTAAAATCTCCTATGCCAGGCTTAGCTAGTTCTCACAGTACTCTTTAATGTGAAAATTTGCCACTGGGTGCTGCCCTTAAAACCGTAGCTCCTAATGGTGGTGATTAAGTGAGGGAGAAAAGCCACTTCTACTTAGTCTTTAGTTTTCACAGGGTAATGGATACAGTGCAATCTTAGTGAAAACCAGAGATGCAAAGAGTGGTTTGATCCTGAAAGTCATTTCAGTGCTGGAAATGGATGCTTTTTGGAATAATGCCCGGTGAACTGCAACTTTCACAAAGTCAAGAGACTGTCCTATTAAATCTAAAAGGTTGGTTTGGCTGGTATACAATAGATACTAAACCCAAAGTACAGGAGTCAGATTGACTTACTTGAGACATTTATCTGCTGGAATGATAGCCCACCTTTCACTCTGCTCTGCTGAACTACCACACTCCTAATCAAATCTTTATGGCCACGGAGGTATATGAGTGACATAAGGCAAGTGTCAACCCAGGGAACCTAAGGCACATGGCAGAGCTATTATCACTTACTTTTCCCCATTTAGGAGCAAAAGTGTTTATAGTGTTTAAACACTTGACAGGAATATTCTTTTCTTTCCAGGACTGATTTTTATGCTGTGTGACCCAATCCCTTCTCCGGGGTGAAATTTCCTCCTCTGTTATCCATGGTGATTTATAGGGAAAAAGGCAGAACGTGATCCAGATTGCACCATATTCCAAGATATACTTCCACAAAGAGAGGAAAGGAATTTCTGTGAAATGAGTTACCTACTTTTGAGCATTTCCACAGGACTGAGCCCATTAGCAGAAATCCCATCAAGAATGCTGTTTCACTGCGTCCTAAGTCTAAAGCACTCCCCTCCCTAGCCCTCCTGTTTCTGCCAGAAGGAAATCTGGCACAAGGGACCAGAGCCACGTAACAGCTGAGCTGGTGACAGAAAGCTCAGGCTGTGCTAGGAGTGCACTCAAAGATCATATGAAACAAAAATTATTTGTCTTGGTCATCTCCTCTCTTATATTGCAAAGTCATGTAATTCCTTCTCCCTGGCTCTCATCTCACAGAGATAATAGTTGCAGAGTCAGGCATTGCCCTTACTTGTAGTCAGCACAGAACGCTGTCATCCGATTTCACAGATATTGGAGGTGCCACTGGGCCATCCCCAGCCTCATTTTCCTTCAGGCTCAGATTGAAAATGAGAAGGAAACTGAAAGAGGAAATTAGCCCCTCGGTCACAAGTATGAACATGTGAATGGGATCAGAGCAAAAGGCTTATTTCTGCTCTTCCTTAAAACCAGAAAGAATAGTGTCAGATTCCTAAAGCTTGTTCTCAGTTTTAATGAGCACGAGGGAATAACACTGAGAAGACTTGTATGTTTCAAGCTGCAATACATCAGGCTGTGAAAAAACACTGGAATGCCACATACTCTAATCTTTTTCCACTCACCATTGCACAGTCAGTACAATTATCTTGTTGCAGCAAATTGGGGGAAAAGTATTAAGAAAAAATTAGTGTTTAAAAGCTATGAAATCTGCATTGCAGGTTGTCCCATTGCCTAAATAGAGAAATATTATGAAAGCATTAAATAAGGATGTGAATTTTAAGAAGCCTATTTCTTCTTTTCACAGCACTGCAAATACTTCTGCTGCACAGCCATGGCATAATCTGTAATAGTATCGGTGACAAGGAAAAAAATTAAAACTGGATGAGACCTGTAATTTTAGAACCAATACATAACAGCAAACAAATCTGATGGAAAATGCTGTGAATAGTAATTGCCTGTTTGCAAAAGATATGAAGGTCAGGGAAAACACTGGGTGAAGTTTAAAAGATGGGAATACATACTGGGAGAAAATAAAAAATTTCAATTCATGCAGATACCTTTCTCAGTCAGCAATAGATTTTCTTTGCATCTTTAAAACGCTAAGTGTACTCTACAGTAAAAGTAATTAATGGTAAATAATTTGAAAAGCCTTTTCTCTTTTCAGGTCCCTGCTGTTTATGACACTTCAAAACTGCCAGGATGAATTCATCTACCTCTGCCTGCTCAGAGAAGTTCAAGAGTCACATGTAGTGCTTGGATATTCCATCACTGATATTCCCATACCACATCAGAGGTACAAATCTAAGGGGACATGGACAAACACAGATATAAATGAGTAAGGCCCTATTTGGTCTTGTCATTATTATCAAGAGAGGGAACTAAGAAGAATATATTCGAAAAGCAGGCTGAGATGACATATTTCAGAAATTTCCTAAAATTAGTCGAATGCGAAAAAATAAATAAGCTGTCTTCTGTCAATGATGGAACATTGTCCTGGAAACTGTGAGGTGTGATTGTCTGTCTGAAGTCCTAAACATAATTAAGTTCACAGTTTCACAATTTGGCTCTTAGAGAGTGTTGCAATACATAAAGATTAGTATACTCTAAAATGGTAGTTCACTCATAATATTTAATTACACATAAGTAATAGAAGAATAAAATAAATTCAGTTGTCCAGAGTTTATATCTCAGGTAAATTTTGGATTTTTTTTTCATTTTGCTCCTGAAGGACATGGCAGTGATCAATGGATGCTGATCTGCTAAAGATTCTCCATGGCTGGAGCCTGATGCAGCTGTGGAACAGATGAAACTTCTGCCATGATTCAGGTAATGCCTCCAAACATCTCAGTCTTCACTGCTGCTTTGCTTTAGAGTCTGGTTCTACTTTTAGTCAGTCCAGCAGACTGCCAGGGAACCAACACTAACTGATTCTATAGTAAAAACTCATCTTCTGATAGTGCTTTTTCAGCTGCAAGACAGATGAACGTTTTAGGAATCTCTTTTTATCTTGATTTCACTTGCTGTTTCCCAACATGAGGGGCAAGTTTATGTGGATAAGTTATGCACAGAGAGGCATTTCTCTCTGGTGGTAATGGAAGCCATAAATGACTTAAACCCATTTGCTTCTGTAATTAAATCATCCATCTCAGGAGAATCAAGGAAAAGCTGCAAATGGAGACTTTTCAAATTAAGAAAAATTAGGCAGTAAATAAATGTTTAAAACCCACCCAGGTTAAATGGGTTTTCCTTTAATAGACTGAATTTCTTTCTCTTAAAAAGAAAAAACAGCAGCAACAACAAAAATCCTACCACCACAACAAACAACAAACTAAAAGCTGAAGATACTCCCTTAGTAACGTTTATGCTGCCTGACTTGGAATATGAAGTTCAGATATTTAAAAACTGATTTGGATGGATTTTTAAAATTATTATTGATTGGTTGTCTCTCACCTTATGGAAGCCCACCAACAGACGAATGATAATTAGCCATTTTGTTGTTACAGAGGTTGGTGCATAATTCACATGGGTAGAAATTTAGGGAGTGTTTGTTGCTCCTGTCCTTTTGAAGAAGTCTAAAAGGGCTTTTCTTAATTCACTCTGGTACTCTCATATACTGAAAATATATTTTCTATTTAGATAAAGCTTCTTTATATATATATATATCTATATATATATGTGCAATCACACCACTGTGCAGATTTGGGAAGACCTGTGATTATATTGGTGGACCCTGCACAAGGGGCTGCTTCCAGCATCAATGTTTAATCGATTTTATAGACACAAACAACAAAGTCCTTGAGAACCAAATTCATACTGAAGTGGCTGAGCCTTTTCTGTTCATCCCTCTAACTCCAGCATTCAATTCCAGCTAAGTAAGATCACATTCTTCAAGAAGTATTTTTTCCCCATACTTTTTTTTTGGTGATTAGCTATAGAATTCAGTAAAGTGCCTGATGTACCACATTAAGAAGGATGCTAAGCGGTTTACAAATCTCAGTAATTAATGACTATTTTTATCACAGAGAATATAGGCGACTTTCTTATATCTATCTGAAACTCAATATAAGCCTCTATAAGCCTCCAGGCTGCATAATTGGTGCAATAGAGCTGAAAATGAGATGGAGGATATAATACAGCTGAAGTAATCCTGCCTTTAGCTGAAATGGAACAGTGGAGGCTCTGAGCATCCAGAATGTTGTTTCCACTAAGATTTAAAGCCAGCCAGCTGTCGGCTGCTGCAGTGAAAATTGTAGTGTTATTTACTTTCTTTAGTAGACTCCAAATACTTAAAGAGACACAACCATATTTATGGGCATTTTTTTTTTATCTTTAACAACTTAAGCAATGTTTGCGATCACATTTTTTCTTGTTAGGTGCCAAATGGGTGCATATCCTTCATAAAAGTTTCAATTCAAGCACTCTGGAAATTACCTCAGGTCACAACATCCTGGAAACGATGCAATTGGTTTTACCTTCTCTATGCAGGAGCTGTGAGAAATAAAATCTTTTTAAAATCATAATGGGTTTATAAAGGATTCTGAGAACAGGAGGGAGCATTGAAAAGGTTTATACAGTGGTGACATTTTAAGATTGAAAGAGAGTGCTTGTTATACAGAGACCTGATGAAATCTGTCAGGTTGGGATTTACTGTTTAGCACATTTACCTCAGATATAAAACCACAGAAAAGTTTTAAAAAAGTAAAATAAAAACCACATCAATCTCACCTTTTCTTTATTTTACAGTTTGTACCACAGAGAAGATTTGAAGGAACCATCAAAAATAATGATAAAACATTTAGTATACTTCATTTTATTTTGTTATGTAACTTATTAGTAAATGATAAACATGTATGTTTTATCTCATTTTTCTGTGAGCACAGTGTTCTGGCTGAAATACAGTCAGTCAAATTAGGGTTTGGGTTTTTCTTCTTCTCTCTAGGGAAATCTTGGTTACTTTTGAGTTATAACAGTCTATAAATTATGGTTTGGGGTAAGGATTATGTCTGTTTTTGATTGTGTGCAAGGAGACTAGTAGAGTAGAGCCCAGGGGCACTGCTGTAAAGCAATCATTAAATAACATTAAGCCTGTGGCAAGGGAGAAGAAATCAGTGTAATCATTGTCCATCTTTCCCCCAGATTCACCCTCAGCCTAGGGTCTAGTTCTAGGTCTACTGGAAATGACATCTTTGGATCACAACAGAAAAATCCCATTACTGTTTTCTGCCATTGCCTGTGTTTGTCCTGGCTACAGATTCATCGCCCTATTTTGCTTCATCGTCTGCATGGCTAACATGAGAACAGCAATTTTCTGTCTCAGGGACACGTTGTGGGTTTTGACACTGCTGGACTGACAACGATGTGGAACCAGAGAACATTGTCATTCCTGCTTAACAATGGTGAATGATACTCAGGAGCTTCTTGAGCCTCACAAGCCCTGCTCAGAGAGTGCAGCCACCTCTCAGAAGGGGAAGTAATCTCTGTTTCATCCAGATTGGCTGTGTAAAGNTGAGCCTCACAAGCCCTGCTCAGAGAGTGCAGCCACCTCTCAGAAAGGGAGGCAATCTGTTTCATCCAGATAGGCTGTGTAAAAGACCTGTCCTGTGGGAACTGCTCTGACCCTGCAAACCATCCTCCACGATCACTCACCCCACTGAATCTCTGTCCCCAGATAAACACTGTGGGACTGTGACCAGAGACTGCAGGGAGGAGAAGCTTAAAGGGCTGGTGGCACCTGGTCAGCCTCTGTCACCTCCCTGCAAGAGAATTCACATATCTCTCAGTGCTTTTAACTCAAGCTGGATTGGATGGGATAGTAAAAACTAATTTACCCCAGAGACCCTGAATTCCTGTGACTTTGGCCTAGGAAAAATGTTACTTATTAAGAGATAAGTACTTAGTTTCAAAAGCGCAAAGATGAGGCATCCTGACCTTTATGGATGGACAGAAGGCATCTAAATGTCCTTCCTCTCATGACACAATTTAGATCTCAGAAGGAAATCTATGCCCTATATTCATCTCTTCTGAGTACTGCACATTTTATGTATTATTTTGCCTTTTTGGATTATGCAGCTAAAATGTTGCTAGGTGTTATGCTAAGAAATAATAGAGAAGGTTATGCTAAAAACTGGTTTATCACACTTACATTAAGGTGGTGTTATCAAATATGTTTTGGTATTCACTGCGGAGAAACGCTTCTCCTTTTTTATGTTAAATTTTTAAAGTTTTAGCAGCATCAGATTTGAAGTGTTTCTTTCCATACCAGGGTGAACTAGGACAGAGTGGAAAAATACATGAACCTCACGTTATTTTCTTTGGTTCACAAAGCCCATTTGACCATATGAGCATTCACTCCAGGAATTTAAGACCACTCTTTCTGAGAGACAACTATTATTAAGAGACAGGCTAATGAGCCACAGAAGGTTTTGATGACGTTTCTGGAGTTATACATGACCAAGACAACAGGGGTTTGGTTAAATAGAATGCAGTATTGCCACAGAAAACCTTCATATAAAAAAAAAGAAGCGAGGAAAAAGGACTGAACATTCACTCTCTAATAGAAAAAGTAATAGGGCTGTCCTTATGAGGACCATGTTCTCTATTCATGTCTTGAAATAACTAATCAAAATTTTGATTTTATTATTCAGATCTCCTGTATTTTGTTCTGTAGGTCTTCATATGTTTCAAATTTGCATATTCAAATACTCTCCTTATCTTTCTACTATCATCTCTTTCTCTGGACTTCTCATCAACATTATCTTCTTGGTATCACACAATTCATTTTTCTATTTCCTTCTCAATATTTTCCCTTTAATTTCTCACCATATTGACCTATTTTCAGGAACAGTTTCTCATATCATCAGAAGGTGAATCCAGTGCACGCATTAGAATTAAGTTCTGAAAAGCAATCTACAGGGGAAAAAGACACAAAAACCTTTACCTGTCACACTCTCCATCCCCTGCAACAGTACCCTAAGAGGCCAATATTGCTGTCCGGATAGGTACACACACAGCTACTGCTTTTTGCCATGTCCTACACCTTTAATTGGAGTCCTGGATGGCACACAGAGGGATTGCCCAAAGTTTAATAGTCTTCTGTTGCAGGCAAAAATTCTGTTAACAACACTTTTTAAAGTATACTTTATAGAGTTTAGCCTGGCAGGTAAATGCAGAATATTTCCTAAGCCTCAATAATGCATAATCACATACTAAGCCATCCATTCCTTAATGTTAGAGGAACATTAATGTTGGAAATTGTGGTGCCAGCCCACAAGATAACATGTACCTGCAAATTTTGAAGAAGATTGTATTTGACACATCAGAGTAGAGCTGGGAAGAAGACAAAAATAGTTGTCTGCAGTTGGGAAATAATTATGGGAGGACAGTTATGATATGTTATATAATATATCAATACAGCCATAGAATTGTTATCTGCTGAGCCTGTGGGTGCATTAGATGCCATAGAAACTGCACAAGAGTGGAAGCCCAGGCAGAGTGTGAATAATCTGACCAGGTAGGTGTGACAAGCTGATTCAAGAGGCTCAAAATGTGGGAGGATAATCGAAACAACAAATTTGTTTTCCTGCAAGATTATCAGGCCCAGTTTGGTGCATTCAGTCTCCTGGGATCCCATAAATTCCCTCTGTCATGCTGAAGGACAGCCAGCTCTCACACGCTCCATGCAGAAGCCTTGGAGGAGCATTTACATCTCATCAGCTTGACCTTGCTACAGCAGGAGACCTGATCTGTGGGAATGGCAGCCTGGGTCTGCCCAGCCTGGCCGTCTCTGCTGCCACGTGCACGGTTCTCTGGCAGCAAAGACAGGAGTCTGACAGCTCTTGCTGTCCCTCCCCGGGAGCCAGCGGTGCCACACATAGCAGGGACAACACAGAACCCGGCAGGGAGCTAACGAGCACTGCCAAGGAAGTAGGGAATCTTTACTTCAGCGGGACTGCAGCCTCACAAGCCAAGGGATGGAAGAATGGAAGAATGCTGAGATTTTTCTGCTGCTTCCTATGTCTGTTATTTACCTATTTTTGCAAGCCTAGCACCACATTTATGTGTATATATATAAATAAAAGAGTGTGGGTGCATCTCCAGAGAGTGGATGTGAGCATTGCCAGAGATGGAAGAACTAGGGCCAGCTCTCCATAGTGCAGGAACAGCCCTTTAAATTCAGGTCCTGCTGTTAAGGAAACTTCCCAGTGTGACCACTCTTAAGACTCTCTGGCAGCCACACTCCCAGTGTCACAGACTGTCACTGCTGGGACCAAGGCCCCTCCACAGGGACGGTTCCAGTGACCCAGTGGGTCCCTGCTGGACTCCCTGCACACCCACTCACAGACACACCAGGTTTCCTCACCAGCTCACTCCCAGGATTTCCCTAGCAGAGTCTCAGATGTTTTATTCCATAAAGCCATTTATCCCCAGTGCAGTAGCACAGAAACAGCCTGAGCTGGTGCCTCCAAGGAGCAAAGGAACCCCTGGGCTTTACCCCCTCACAGCCCAAGCACACCAAAGTCTCTCTCCTTCTCCCCAGCCATCAGCTCCTGCCATGTGTCTCAGTGTCCCTGACCTGGCTGTGCCACAGGTCCCTGTGCCCTTTGCTGTGCAAGGGGTGGCAGCTCACGGCCTCTTGTCTCAGGCTACAACCCAGAACTCAATCTGCAGTTCCATCTGCAGCTGCACCCCGAGGTCCCTGCACTGAATGTGTTCCTCAACACTGCCATCACATTGCCATGGCAATATCACACCTGGGCCATCCCTACAGCCCACCACATTGTTCTGGAAAGATATCCCAGACATCTAGGCTGAGTTCTGATCCTGCTCAGTCCATCATATAGCAACAGGGACCTGCACTTAGCCACAGCATTTCAGGCATAGAGGTGCTATTTTGATTTTTGTTATTTTGCTCAAGGTGAGCATTTCTGTGTAGGCTGGACATGGTCATAAGTACTTTGGAGTCTGGGGTTTTGGACAGAGGGAGATAGAGCTTTGATGAGGGAGAGGGATGAATGGGGAAGCAGGTAGTGAGTGATCCTGTCATGGAGGAAGAGCACTGAGCTCTCGTCTCCTCTCCCAGCGGGTGCTGTGAGGAATCTGGTCACACTCAGAGTGTGCTGAGCAGCAGGCCTAGATACTGTCTGCACACTGACAGAAAAAAAGTAAACTGAAAAAGTAAACAAGCAATATTTATTTGTGTAATTAAAGAAGACTAAAACATGATAGAAATATCTAATCACCACAAGAAATCCCGTAACCAATTTCCAACATGATTAAACTCGCATTGTTGCAAAATAAAGCAATCTAATCAACAGCCTGTGTTCTAATTACGTCTACCTGATCTCAAAATATTTCTGAGCTTGTTTATATCCCCAAGCCCTTTTATCTTGACGTACTGTAAAGTCATTTCCAAAATGAATCAGGTAATGTGTTTTTCTTTCTGCGGCAGGTACAGCGATGTGAGCACAGGGAGGTTCAGAGACCACTGCCACGAAGTGATGATTGAAAATATCTCAGGCAAGTCGGGGGAGCAATGGAGAGGGAAATGAGAGTGCTCAAGGGGAAGAAATAGGCCTACTCCTGGAAAAGGAAGGAAAACACACCGTATACAAACGAGGATATAACAGACTAAGAGGGGGAGAAGAAAATATGCAGTGCAGAAAAAGAAGGTAGAGCAGAGAGATGAAGGCAGGGCAATCAGAAGCACCTAGAAGTAGGATGGAGGCAGTGAAGAGTATTCAAGACTCCCTCAAATTACCATTAATCAATTTTCATAAATTCACATTTCTATCTCTTTCTCACATTGTACTGTTTCATTCATTTAAGCATTTCCTCAAAACTGACCTTTGCTCTCATAGCCATAGATTCCAAACAGTTAATGATGGTTGGTCAAGGAGGAAATGGGTGGATGAGAGGTGGTATCTGCACATAGCTGAATGGTTAATATTCTGAGTTACCTCCAAAAGAAGGACAGAGACTTTGGGGAGTGGAAAAACTGTGTCTTGCTGTTTCTCTATACAGGAAAGTGAATTACAAGGTTTACATCATAATCTTGGCTTCTGGATGCTACAGCAACATGTAGAATTAATAAACATGGTGTGGCTGTGGGAAAGGCAACATGCTTCAAATTAGAAAGACTAGAAATTGGGCCCTTAATACTTTTACCAGCAGACTAAGCACAGAAATTATGAAGAGGGGAAAAAGAACCCAAACAGACTTTCAAGGTTTTATTTTCTACTATAAATTCTTACATAACCCAAACTACTTAAAAAACTGCTTTCTGCACACACATACATATTTTACTTTCACTGTTTTGATTTAAATCAAGTTTGCCTCTTGGAGTGCTGAAAATCAAAGGGACCTGTAGCACACAGGCAGAGCTCCAGTTAAAAAGACTCCTGACAAAACCTGCACAGTGTTGCCCCTCGTTTCTCAAACAACAGGAAATTGCCTCAAATAAGGTAAGGAAAAGGTTCAGTCCACTATTTTCAATCAGTGTGACAACAGCAAGACTATTTGGACAGTGGAAAAGACAGAAGAGATAACTTTCAACTGAAAAAAATGAGCAATATTCAGCACTTTTAGTGCAGGCAAACATCACCTCTTTTTTTTTTAACATTCGTGAAGATTTCAGATCTCTGATGTGAAACCCTTGCTCCCCTGTTCTCTTGTTTCTTTATGCAACCAGAAGGATACAATAATTCAGAAGCATAATGCAGAAGATACAATAATTCCTTGTTTAACATCCATGGAATAAATTTAACTGCATGAAAGCTTTGTATTCATCATCTATTTCATTTTAGATCTCTGAGATTTAATGCTTTGCCCATTGTTAGTCACTATTAATGACAAAAACTCTCTTTTATTGAGATCAGTACCTGAGAGGGTGGTCTGTCCTCACTGAAAAGCAGCAGGGTTCTGAAATTTTGGCAGACTTCCTCTGAAGCACATCCACAGGCCCTTCAGTGCAAATAGGTATTCAAAGAGGCAGTAGCTGGAAAACTAAAGAGAAAAAAAAAGTTATTTTGACAATGACCTCCACTCCTAAATTTCAAAAAAAGAAAAGAGGAAAAAAAAGAAACCAAACAGCAGCTCTATGAGCTGTTACCAAGAAATGTCATGGATGCAACCTCAGAGCAAGAAGAGAGAAAAATCTTGGCTCAGATTTTCACATTTATTTTGTACAAGACAGGGCTATGCAGGAAGATTAAACCAACCTTTTATGGACTAATTTGCTTTGTTTAGAACCCACTGTGATACATACATGTCTCACAGATGATTTTTTTTTCCCAAGGTCTAAAGGGCTTTGGGTGCCTGATCCAAGGGCAAAGTCAGGAAGGGCTTGGAGAACAATTTGTTGTGGGAGAATGCCAGCAGATCAGACTAAGATATAATCTTCAACAAGTAAGAGGCAGAGAGAAAATCAGAGCAAAACAAGAAATGTGGCCAAACAAGAAATAAAAAAAAAAATTGCCTGGGTTAAAAAATAAACAAGCCACAGCTTTAGAAGGCTAGCAATTCCCAGGAGTCCTTACAAAACCTGCAGCACAGGTTTAGTTTTCATACAAGTATACCAGTGGCTATATCATAATAGAGATATGCATATCACCTTTGCCTGATGATAGGCAAAAAACTAATGTTGGCTGCACAGAGCTCAACATCTAATCACTTGTCCTTTTTTTTTCCTCACCTCTTCTCCTCTGGCTGCAGTGTTTATATTACTTGAAGTGCTCAAATCTCATTTGTTTGTGTATACCCCCTCTAAGAAGGTGTCTGAGCTTCTGAGGCTTTGCTGTTTCTCCTAACACAGAGAGACAGAGAAACAGGACAATTATAAACTTCCAATTATGCAAAAAGTTGGTGTAGTTGCCGATGATTTATATGTTGTTTGATATTTTATAGGTCATCTTAAAAGTTAACATTTAAATTATTTGAGAAATTCTGACTCTTACATTGGCTGTTTCAATAATGTTATTGCTGCTGACTCCCTCGAGTGCTGGTGCTCTTAGTTTCCTGATTTTAATTATTAATCCACCAGCGCATGTTGTGTTTCCCCGTAGCAGCAGAAAGGTTAATATTCATAACCAGTTTTTAGGTTATTTTTAAAGGTAGGTGAGGAACAGTGCAGGGGAAGATGGAGGAGGGGAATTGAGTTTTAATTACTTGTTAATATTGCTATCTAGGTTGTGGAGCTGATAGCAGCTCTGCTCCTTCCCTGGCTCTTTATGTGCACATCCACAGGAACAATTCCACCCAAGGCTGAACATCACTCCCCGTCTCTCCAAAATTACCTCTGTGCCAGCTGCTTTCAGCAGCCTCTGACCAGCAGCTTTGGCAATATTGATCTTCTGAAATAATAATTGAAGGGAAATATTAAAGAATCATCCATAAAAAAGAAAGCCTGTACACACAAGGAATCTCATCTAATCTTATGCTGCATTAAAATACAAATAAAACAGACTGGCTTCTTTCTTCGGTTGGGAAGGACCAAATCTGACTTCCATGCTGAGAAAGCACAGAGCCTGCTGGAGACCTGAGCTTCTCTCTGCCTTATTCTTTACTGTCTCAGACTGATTTTTTTATCCTGACAAAAATCTGGACTTAAATAACCAGCACAATTTATTCCCTTCTGCCTGAGTTCTCCAGAAAGTGCAAAAGCTTTTTTTTTTTTTTTCCCCCTCTACAAAGCCACACTGAAAAATCTTCCTTTATATCAGCAAGGATTTCCATCACAGACTCGACTGTACATTTATTATCAGAATGTAATATTTGGTCCTTTCTCCATAATGGGTGCACTCAACTGCATCATTTATAGTGAAGCCAAAGTGAGAAAGAAAAGAGGAAATGAAGAAAATACTTTCATGGGCAATCTTCACTCCATTTTTTTTTCCTCAGGAAAAGGTAAAATCAGTTCACAATTAGGTACATCTAAAACTTGAATCAAAGCTCAGATTTGCCCAAGACAGATCTCTCTACATGTCCCTGCACAACCTCTCTGTATTCACATGGGGAGGTTCCTGCTGGGACTACTTGCTTTGATTTTACCCTAAAAAAAAAGTTGAAAGTGGACCAAATTGGTACCTTCCTGTCTTTTAAACATGAAAAGGAAATTGACATACACACATACACTTTTGTACCGTTTTAAGTTCTCAGTCCATTCAAAATAAGACCAGAGGCCACTTGCTTCCATTTCCCAGTCTCTCTCCTCCTCTTGCCCTCAGAAATGAGCCACCAGGAGCTACAGGGAATTAAGTCAAGTCTTGCCCAGCATACTGAGATGAGAATCCTGCAATCTGAAAGGTAACCCAGCAGGTATTTATGGAAGGCAGAGTAGGATGCATACCACAGCATTAATTTTCCTCATCTTACCAAGAGGTCGAGGATCATCTTTGTAATAAGAAAACCCTGGATCACCAACATTACTCAATCCAAATTCAAAATTTAATGTTTGCTTGGCACTCCTGCTGTATCTAATAACACAAAATGCACTCCAGAGCCCATTTCCCCAGGTTCTACGGCACTGATATGACTACAGCCCTGTCACATAAATGAAACTCCAATTGCCATCCTGACAAGAAACCCACATATTTAACTGATGAACAATTGGTGGAAAGGAAAAAAAAAATGGATGTGAATGCATTTTTTTATTACCTTGTAGGATTGTTACAAAATACCTTTCTACTGAATGAACCTCAAGGACACTATTATTACCACTCCATTTTTAATTTATTTTTTTCTTTTTAAGCAAAATTTCTTTGCTTTCAGAATTATAAAGCTTTGTTTCACTGCCAGTTAAGACACAGGCAGCAGTAGAAAGAAAAAATATTCCTCATGTTTTCAACAGTTTCATTCACCTATATTCACAAGAGGCCATTACCTATTATTCTCTACTGTAAGGATGATGCAAATATTTATTATGCAATACCATTTGAAAAGTCTTTTTTATGTTCTACATCAAAAAGATGAAGTGAATGAAAACTGAAAGTCTTGCTGCATACACAGGACATAAAATCTCAAACCTGTAAACTGCACTCTGTTTTAAATTGCTTTTTTGAATCAGAAAAATGATGAAACCAACCACAGCTTATTCCCTGTCACCAGTCAAAATATGCATGCTTGCCCACGGCTTCATGCAGAAAGGTGAATTTTGACTAAGATTACATACAGCTAAGACAAAATACCTACAGAGATACTACGGTGATGCTTCTCTGAAAGCATGAAATTGTTTTTTCTGTTCTGTCAAAGCCCTCTAGATGGCATTCTTTAGTAAACTTTGGTGATCGCACACATTTTGGCCTCAGTGCAGTTTACAGTGTTTTCACTAATGTTTTTAAATTAATCTACTGTAATGACTGTCAGTTTAATGAGTTATTAAAAGATATTCATGCTTTTGTAGTGCAAAGTGTAACAAAAATAGAATAAATAACATTTCGTTTATTCGAAAGTTCCTAGAGTAAAATATATTTCTCTGTCTGAAGTGCATTGCAGGCCTTAGAGAAAAGAAAAGCAACAGTATTTTCAAGCAATTTAACGTTTTCTGGAACAGGACACATACCTGCAAAAATTATAGTAACCCATCTTCCTCCTGAAGTAAGGTCTTTATAAACGAGAACTTCACTAAGTTTGAATAGTTTCTCTGGTAGGGATTCTCTGAATGGTTTTGCAAGCAGAGCAACTTGTAAACAAAAGGAAAACCTGCTGCTAGGACCCCTGCTTAGCCTTACATCAGAATGCTGCATTAATTTGTACTAGGCCCACAAATGTCAGTCTCATTAGATGAGCAAACACAAATTCCTGTGTAACTCAGGCTCCCTGGTACTGCTCCATGGAGCCCAATAACTCTGCAGAAGTAGATCCCAGCAGTGAGGCAATGTGTCTGCAAAAAGGGCAAGTCAGAGAGATCCTGACTGTCACTGCCATCAAATAAGGTGGCAATCTCCAACACCCATACACACATAATGTATGGACTAGGACTCTTCCCTGCCAATTCAGCACTTGACCACTGGACCCAACAAAGGGATTTCTGGGCTCCTGACCCACACAGAGCTGCCTGATAATAATCAGGGGCGCGTCTCCAACCCTACATGCTTTGCTAAAGAATGTAGGTGATTGAAGCAGGCTTGAAAACCTAACCCCTGCGTCCAAATCATTAGTTAGTTTGTTTGATTCAATAAGTACATAGGTGTTTAATTTAGTTTTTAAACCCCCAAATTAAACCATGTATTCCCTCTTGTCTATATTCTACCAGATGGATGCTACCTCTTGCCTTATGCAGAATACCACAGGAAAAAAAAACCCAAAAAACCAAAAAAAAAGAACAAATGTTATATAAAAGAAGAACAAGCCAAAAATACCCCGGGGTTATTTCAAACTCCAGCAGTTTTTTGCAGGTGTTCTGGGCTTCAACAGCACAGTGAGACTTTTTCATTCATGTTCTGCCTGCTTCCTGGAAAACAACACTGATGTGAATATCCAAGCTAAAGAAAACAAAACCCAATGTATATTTCAAAAGGAGAACTGGCTTTATATCCTATGGATTATTATGTAGCCGTGCTCACAAACTGTGCCTAGGCATCTGAGGCATGTTGAACTATTCAAGCATAAACAGAGCCAAGAATATTTATAGTTCTATTCTGTCATAGTGGATGTTGCAATTGGACAAATAACAGGGCCCAAGGTGACATACTATAATATTAATAGAGGGGCAGAGTGAGAAATTACCAAACTGAAGGGCTTGGAAATCGACAACCTACAGCAAGAACACCCAATGTCATCAGAAAGTCATTCCAGAGTAAGAACACATGGATTCAGGTTCCTCTTAATCATTTTGTCTGGTTGTGTACTCTGTTTTATGATGGTTTAATTGTAGCTGCACTTCAAATGTGGTGCACTGATGGGGGACAGCAGGGGAGCATTAGGCGTAAAATTTAACTGCAAAGCTCAATGCAATCCTAATTATGGTGCTGCTATGACACCTCCATAATTACTCATTCTTATCCACTGGCTCTACTAAAATAATTCACAAGACAGAAAAGCAAGCTGAGAATGCCAGCATTGTCACTGCAGTCCAACCCTACACAGGACTAAAACCTGGTGATGCTTGGCTTTTCAACACCCACGCCCCTCCACAAAAGTTGCAGGAGCCCTATTTTAAGCTCTGAGTTCCTATATAATTCAAAGATCATCTAAGCTAGCTAGAAGGAAATGTGGAAGAGAGAAGTGCTTAAAATTTCATCTTTCTCAGGTGTCTCTGTGTGATCTGTGTTAGCTGTTTTTATTCAGTCAGCATCCACAGTCCTGCAGGACTCGGGAACCCTTTTCACACAGGCAGGCAACTTACACTTTCCTTTTAAAAACCAGCTAGAAATAGAAGTGGAACTTGTGCAGCTATTTTTCTTTTCCTAAGAACCTAGGAGCAGAGCACTTCATTCATGGACAAAATAAATAAGCATCCCCAAGCCTTTGTCCCTCTCTATACCAGGAATGCAGTGACAGGGCTGGCATTCTCAGCTTGCTTCTTGTCTTGTGACACACTGAGCAGAGACGGTGGATAAGAGAGAGTGATGATAAATGTGTCATAGCAGTGCAGTAATTAGGATTGCACTGGGTTTTGCACTTGATATGGGAAGCATGGATCAATCTTCAGTCCTCCCTTTGCCCGGGGAGTGCCCTTATCACGGGGCTGTGGAGACAATCCTGCACTTTTTAAAAAAGACTTCCCAATCTAGCCTCCAGCTTTACAATTAGGAGACTTTCATGGGAAAGGACAAGCAAGGTTCTGCCTTCCTCATGTAAGGAATCAATTAAGACTTCGACCTTCACATCATAATACAGGGATATGGATCAGGTCTGGGGAACCTTCTTAGTGTTGACTCTTCCTCCAGATACCTGTATCATGTGATGGAAACTAAATCAAGACTGGAGAAATAAATACTTGTTCATGAAGATAGAAATTTTGGCTACACTATTGACAAGAAGAAAGAATTCTAGCCAACATGAATAGTCCACTAAAATAATATATGTGTGTATTCACAGCCTTTCCAGCACCAAGGCAATTATTCTGTGCCTCATTTTACCTAGTTTATTGTTTTACAGTATATGTCTTGGAAGCTCATCAGAGTTGGAGGAGCTACAAAACTCCTGATAACCTCTGGCACACACTCTGGGGTGTGAAAAAAGGTAGCAGCCTCTTCTATCACAGAAAGGTTAAAGAGCACTTGTTTTGGCTGTGCAGAAAAGGTCAAGGACAATTACCGAGACTCTCATTGCTGTATTTCAGTCTTCTTGTCCTCCAATTTTAGAGCAGCTTAGGTAGGGTACAAAATCATTTATTGCATCGTGACGCAAAAGATCTTTAAATTTTAACAACAGAGATACAGATTTCCACTAGTATTGGCAATTCCAAGTTATACAAAAAGTTCAAACACTTGGTTTGAAATAAAAATCTTTAAGAACTTTTGAAACAGTGAAAGAAACACATCATTTTCAGGGTTTTTTTTCTCTTTTTAAAAGAAAGGACTGTGGAATTAAAAAACCAAACCAACAAACAAGCTTCCAAAATATACCTAAACCAGATTCTGCAACAACAACATACAACTGTGAATCTGAAATGAGACACCACTTACTGCAAGAAGTTCAAATAAACAGTAAGTTTGCAACACTGTGCCTGCTCAGCTCATTCATTTAGTGAGTGCAAGGTTAGTTGATAGGTACTGACAGCAAAGGTTAGATCAACTTCCCAGTCTGCTGGAGGGTGCTTAAAGGATTAGTACCAAGGGACTTAATGATATTGAAAGTACCTGATTCTCTCTGCTATTCTAGGTTATTGCAGGGAGCTTCTTCCCTCTGCCTGCACAACACTAAAATACCTAATCAAAGGTAAAATCAGGTACACTTTTCATTTCCTGATTAGTTTGAGGCTGATTTCTGAAAATTGAGACTCGTTTCACGTAATCAAACTTTTAAACCAATCTGGACTCAGAATGCACAACCACAAATCCACATATATCCAGCAAAACCAGAGTGTGCATGTTGACTGTAAAAATGGACTGTTTGTTTCACAGTAATCATATTTAAAGTAATCAAAAAAATTCTTCTTAACCCAAATTTTTGCTTAAAAAAAACCCCTAGATCCACACAGCGGTTATATATGTGTTTATATACAAACACATATACATGCATGTGTATATATATATACATATACACCATTAATATTCCCTGAAGAGCTTTCTAAATATGATTTAAAATTCAAAATTTTCTCTTCATGAACACTGACAAAGGAAAGCAAAGGAAGTCTCAGTGCTTCACTTCCCTGAAGTTAGTTCAGGAATCATCTGCCTGCCTACCAAACATACATCTATAATGGGCAGGGTATGTGAGAGCTAGTCAAATAGACTTTTATAACAGCACAGAAGTGGAGGTTAATTCAGTGTGCCTGATCTCAGCTGAATGTAGAGGTCTAAATGTGGTCTAAAAATCCAGTGGGAGAAATACTGCTTCAGCCCATTTGCTGAACCATCCTACAACATGAAAAATTACATCAGATTTCCATTAATTACAGAGAACAAGTAAAAATCAAATGTCTGCAGAATGCAAACCTACAAAACATTCTGGGTTCAAATCCACCTTGCTTTTTCTAAAGATCTAAAATCCAATTATTGCATCATCCATTAAATTGCATATTTACAGCTTTCCTGATTCAAAATATGTGGAGAAATCCAAAGCTAACTAAATTTTCTTTACTCTCTGAAGCACAATTTCTGATCTGAAGCCAACCATGGAACACAGCAAAGCAAAAGGGAGCAGTTTTCCACAGCTCCTTCAGCAAAGGCTGAAGGAGCTGTGGAAAACTGACATGAGAATTGCTAATGAAACACAGCCCTAAACAGAGTCACTCTGCAGCAGTGCAACGTGAATATTTCAAAATAACAAAGATGCCACTAGGAAAGATTTTTTAAATATGTACTTAAAATGGAAAAATTCTTAAAAATGCGTATTATCCATCAATTTTTTTTTTTTCCCCCCTTAACAGTCTGGAACTATCCATTTAGTTGCCTGTTACCTCTTATCTAGTCCTTCTTGACAGGCTTAAAAGTGACCACTCCTGTAACAAAGAGGATTGCAAGGGAGAGGTTACAGATTCATGCCAACATTTTCAGGTAAACACAGCACAAAGAGAAGAGGAATTAAAAAGATGGGAAGAGTTTTATATCTGCAAAATGAATGGCATCCACATTTCATGTAAAGTTTTCTATTTCATTATTAGTGGTTCAGAGATAAAAGGTGAAGTCACATAAGAAAACTCTTAAACCTGAGGTTCTTTGTCGATACAGAAGAGAAACCTGTCTAAATATATCATTCCTTAAGAGGAAAAAAGCTCCCTTCCTAGTGTCAAAATGTTCATCTGTATAGGAAAATGGATAATCATAGTTTTGTCCTCTGCTGTTTGTTCAAGAAAGAAAACTAGGTGCACCATATGTAGGTAATTGTTGTCTCTTCTGTAGGAACAAATCATCCTTCTCACCCTTTAACAATCCATCACAACTTTTTTTGCCATCAGCCCAAACCACCAGCTGAGGGGATTTTGCTAATTAACTACAAGTCTCAAGGCGCAAAATCCAGCCATCAGGTTGTTTTTCCTTCTCCTAAATAATAGCATAATCAGAACATTAAAATGCTCCTGTTGGCTTTATCTTATATTCTTATGTAAAACAGAGATTTTTAAGAACCAGAGTAAATATTGAGAGTATTAACTAGTAAAAGCTAATGGATGATAGAGGCCCCACGAAGCTAAAAGCGAATGCCAAAATGCTCCAGCAAACGAGGCCATTAGATTTTCCACCCACTACGCTGCCAATAAGGCAAATACAATGATTTCATTTATCTAAATAACTGCTGCTAGTCACAGATAATGGCAGCTTAAGCTACTCAGTGTGCAGTAGGCCACTTGGAGAAACAAAACAAAAATAAAGCACACTGCAGAAGAATAAAAGAATTGTGCAGTTGCGTGTCTGGGCTCTGACAGAGCGTGCCCATTATTCCCGGTTACCAGAAGGAGCACGCAGGTGAACAGATAACTGCCTGGATAAACAAATGTTCGTAACACAACTCACACACTGAAAAACTGGCCCACAGACCAAACCTGCACGACCTTGAGCATAAGTAGGCTCTTTCTCCTTTTTCCTTTTTTCTTTTTTCATGCCTGCATGTACCAGATAAAGTCACAGGACTCCCAGCCAGCGACTAGAACAAATGAGCTGGTTCAAAGGGCTGTTGTGAGGCGCTCCCTCACCGTACACAAAGTGCCATTTTTCCTTTGCGTGCTCAGTGCCATCTCTAATCCAAAGCAATTGCCCTAAGGTGCCAGACACATACAGAATGAGACAGCCAGCAGCAGCAAGTAGCATCAATCTGCCTCCTCCAGATACTAAATGCTGCTGGACAGAAAACTCACGCTATATTCCGCCTGTGTCCCACCAATTCCAGAAGAACGCGTAATAATCTCAGCTGCTGCTCCTCAAATCACCACAGTAATTCTGTAATGAATGTGTCACTAAGGAGAGAAAAGTCATCTAGATTTACTCAGCAAAGAATATAAAAAGGGGGCTTAATTACGAACAAGATGCTTTATTTTCAGATGGTTCACAGTTAAATTTTTTCCCACTGCCACCGCAGCGAAGATGTTTTAGCTGATCAACAAGCAGACCTCGAACCACATAGTTTACAGTGCAGAACTTCAGTGCAAATGGAAGTAGTTGCTGATTTACACTCTGCAGCTGAGGGCAGTAACTTTCTCAGCCAAATTATGCAAGTTACCCTTGGGGATGGAGTAAAAAGAAGTGTGGAGAGGAACTATCAACAAGTGTTTCTAGCATTGTCTGCCAGAAGATGGTAGACTCTGTATCATGCTCTAAAGTGAGCAAAATAATAGATTAATCAGCAAATGGACTGGGTGTTGGTTTCTCAGGCTGCTCGTCAAAGGGCTCTGAAACCTCACTGATACTTCCTCGAGGTTAGAGAAATTTAAAAAAAATATTTTAAAACATTCAAACATGTTGCAGTAGAATATATCGTGGGGAACAAAATTGCTCAGTTGGTAGCTCATCTTTGATAAGCAGGTACTCTGACCTCCAGAAGGTGGAAGGTGAACCTTGAAAACTCTCTCAAAGAGCTTTGGGTTGGCTCTTTCCTTGTCTCTGCCTGGGGGGACTGACAGCTTTAGTGGTACAGCAAATGAAATTAACATTAGGAAGCTTGTGGAGAAAGATTAGCATCTAGAATATCAGAAGTCACATAAGATAAGGCTTAGAAGGACAAAGGTAAAACAAAATCATCAAAAAACTGCTCTGTATCACTGAGGAAATACCATCTCACCAGAAGAAGCTACCACCCGGGAACAGTGAAGCATTTCCCATCCTCTGAAACAAGCAGGTTTTCTCCCAGCAGTAACAGCATAAAGATAACTTGGATTAATCTAACTGGAGAGCATTTTTTTAATACAAAAAAAATAAAGAAAGGACTGTCCATCTGCAGAATAGAGCTGAACAGGAGCACCCAGGCATGGAGGAAGGCCATCAGCAGAGCCCACAGCCTGGGCTTCTGCCTCAGAGCAGGAAAAATATCTTTCACTCAGTGCACAACTTTGGGGCCCAAGTAACAGCTGGTGGAAAAAGGCATCAGTGCAGCTTCACTGAGTGTTCTGAAGTTATCTCAGGAAAGGTGTTCTTCTCAAATATTTACTTTTTGAACCAGCAGAGGCTGTGACCAGACGTAAAGTTTTGAGAAGCAGCTGGGCTCACATGTGCTTAACAAGGGAAAGAGCAGAAGTCAGCATCAGTGGATGAGAGAGAGCAAAACACAGTTCTTTTTTTTTCTTCAGAAAAGTGCCTGATTTCAGTCATGCATTTGGAGCACTGCCATCATCCCTGACCTTGAAAACGTCACTTCCTTGGTCTGCTCCTTTGCCTGTCCACCTGTATAGCACCTGAAAATTATTCTTTTAACCTGTAATCTGTAATGACTAAACTTGATAGATTCAATTTTTGTTTAAAACTCCCTGCTTCATGTTTCCCACATGTTTCAGTAGAAGCACGGCTCTTATTTTTTAAAGGAACACTTGACTCCTTTGTTGTTAATTGCACAAGGTGTATTTTTCCCCCATTAATATCTCTATGATGTAGAATTTAATTTACTTTCCACTATTTTACTTTTAATTATTACAAGACTCCTAAGCAATAAACAGAAGAAACATATTGATGGGACAAGCCTTTTAAATGATGGGACATAACAATTATTAATTACAACTTAAAAGTCCCTAGCAGCACTTTTTTGCTATAAATACTGTCTGACTTCAAAAGCTGGAAAAGACTAGTATTGTGCAACAGTCAATTAATTAGATATAATGCAGATACCTTTCTTAATGAATTTGATTATTAATAGCACAACTCTCAGATTTAAATACTGACTCAAGTGTTAGCATCCATATATTTCTTTCAAGGATGAATATATTAGACTGCATGGGCCACCTAATTTAATTGCAAATTATTTTCTCTACTATCTTGTGGTCTATTGTGTGTTGAGTTCATCTTATTGCACTTATTCAGACAGCTATGCTAGGTGGCAAAACTTTAAATCATCCATAAAAGCAAACAATATTTTGCATTTCTTCTCTGTTCTCTGTTATTTTCTGTGGAACATGACAGAATTTTATTCTTAGCTTAAATAAAAGGATTGTAAAATAGCATGCCTGTCACAAGTAAATCTAGAGTGTCCTTTTTAAAGACATGAAAATGCTTAGCAAGTTTCTGGTTTAATCCCAAGCATGTTTGGGAACTGGTAATTCCTTTTCAGAAGGAATGTCTCCACAGGTAGGGAAGTTGTTTTGTCAGTTCTGTGAAAGAGCTTTTAATTACTTGCATTTAATTGAGTCTTGCACATACACATTGGGAAACAATTTATGAGGTTTTCTGAGTCTACAACATAGTTCACACAATAAATCATTCTTTCTCTCTGTGCTTAACTCACATGCTGTCTTTGAGCCAGGGTTTCTTGGTATTCTGTGTTGGTTTTTCTTTTTCTTTTCAAAGAATATGAGCACAGAGAAACAATCTTCTGGTACCAATAACGTGGCATGGAGCAGGGTTTGGGGTCAGAACAGGACAGCTCCATTTTCTTCTCAGCTGCACCAGTTAAGTATTAGGAGACTGGACAAGTCAGATCACTCTCAGTTAGGCATTTGCATTGAAGTGGAGATAAGTATTTTCCATTGCTGTTGCAGTTTTCTGGGAACTGAAAAAAACAAAACCTGCACATGGGAACAAAATATCCCGTGACTGCTTTGCAGAAGTTTGAACACCAACTTAGGCTAAAATGAAGTTAAGCCTGCATTTTCCTGTTTGCTTCTATTTGCAAATTGGATTAACTTCAGCAAAACCCACTGATTTCCGATTGCGGTCACCACTTCCTGCAAAGATAATGGGAAGGGAAGACATGACTAAATGCCTGAGAAAAATTCTAAATATTCGGATGGCAGCAGAACCCAGAGGCCCCAGGTAAATCCAGCAGAAAACTGCCTCTGTTCTGATGTGCTCCTCTCAGGGATAGGATGTGGGGAAAGGAAGAGCTCTAGTTCTATTTAGCTAATTAGTTTCTTAGTTTGCTCTTTGTTTTACACAAGACTTGAAAGATTTTCTGTGGATGAGTCAGTGCACAGAGTACACTGAGGAGAAGGTGCTAAACATCGTAAAGACCTGGCTGCACTGGCTGCTGCTGTGGGCTCCAATATCTTCCTAAATTGATAAGAGTGATCCTGCAGTGAGGAAGACTTGTGCTGAGTTGTTACTTCACTCAGCGTTTGCCAGGATAAATAAAATCCAGAAATATACTGCAGAATGAAGTAGAGATGTGAATATCTGCAAGCAAAATCATGGAAATCATTGACCACACAGCCTGGACAGATCCTTCCTCCCGATCCTTGGCTCTTGGCCCTGGGCAATTCTGCTAAAAAGGAAGATTAAACCAAGCATATATCACTAATGACAAAGCTGACACAAGGGTGTGGTACTGAGTGTACAGGTAATCCTGGTCTCCTGAAGAATTGATTAAATTCCTTATGAAAATTTTAAGGCATACTCCTTGGGAAAAAAAATAAATCCTATTGAAACAGATAGAGAGACTACTAATCACATTTCTTCTCAATTCTTCTCCCTGGCCCCAATTAGTAGAGAATATTTGCATTGAAACAATCTCTTTTTCTCCTTCATTCATTTGATCAACTGCTTATCCCTCACCTGGAGCCATAATCTCTTGTCTGTAACTTCTTAATCTTCTGCACTGCTAAAAGGATTAGGTATCCAGGTGAAGCACAAACAACAGGAACAGATGATCACACAGGAAACAAACACTATTCTGATTTTTCAGGCGCCACTTTTCCCCACAGTAATTAGGTAAAAAGAAACTGTAACCACCACTGCCTCTTAGAAAGCAAAGAAGGAACCCTGTAAACATACAGAAGAAAAAAAAACAAAAACGCAAAACCCGAAAAAACCCACCAAACCCAAGAGCATAAACCTTAAGATGTAGCTTTTTAAATAATTCTCCCCCAAAGTAAAACTGCATAAAACTACAAAATTAGTAATATTAAAAGAGAATAAGAAGATTAAGGAAAAAAAAAGAGACAGAGATTATTCTAATGCTTTAACAATTTGCTGCAATCTTTACAATGCAAATATTTTCTGTTCTGAAAACAGATGTCACTTTTTCTGAGTTTCTAAAAAAGTGATGAAGCTGCACTGGGGGTGGGAAGGTTACATTTTCTGTCTGTAGTTTTTACCCGGACATGATTGACTCTGCCACTGTACAGCCCACACTCACATGCTCATTTCTTTTATAAATTTATAGGACATTTCTTGCATGTGACTTGCTCTAAAGCCAGGACATCTATTAAGGTTAAGCACTCTGACTGCATGTGACCATTAAAAATACATGAGGCAAACATTTGTAAAGTTAAATGTGGACTTAATTCAAAATTCAACATTTGTAAAACTCAACATTTCAAAACCCAAAACTGTAAGATCTAAATCCAGCCAGTTCATACCCTTTTGACACACCTGATATTTGAGACTTTTCTTTTATTATTTACCATTTCACTCTTTTCCAACTAGACTTATGACATTAGGGTCAAATGCAGCCCTCACTAACACACTGTACAACTGGAAAATTTTCAGCAATTTCTTTGGTCGCCTAAATTTGTGAGAAAAGAAAAAAATATTTTGAAATGCATTCTTCTCTTTCATTAAGTCTGGGTAATATAATAAGTTTTACCAAAAACAAACAATGGCAGATGAATATGACTTTTTTGGTTTTTCAGTAGTGGGAATTGGGTGAAGTGACAGCATCACCTGGGAAATGAAACCTATAGAGAAGCAGAAAAAGTCAATCTGATAAAAACCAGATAATTCTTCATGTCTCCCCTCTTCAGTTCAAGTTACAAGGTGCTCCTACTTACTAATCTACCAATATCTTCTGGTACCAATATTGCCGAACGTGTTGATGGTTTCTTCCCTGGAAGTTTAAAGAGCAATAGATCTGCTTGTCTCCATCTATGGAGATTTACAGGGAGCAAAGCAAGCAAGCCAAAACCAATTCCCAAGGAGTGCAGTGTCCCCTTCATCGATTAGGATAGATTTCAGTAAGTGAGTGGACATAATAGACTGCATGAGGTTGGAAAGGTTGTTAAAAGGTCTGCAAAAACTCCAGTCAAATGTGGATTGAGTGGACACAGTTTTACTGATGGAAGCAGACCCTTCTGTGCTCCGGCCAGCACACAGGGGCAGCTTCTACACAATATTGCCGAACTTCTGTCCAAGCACACAAAACCCAGCACCTGAGCCAGGGGAGCTGATATTTGCCTATACCTACACTTCTTCTGAAGGATTATTTAAAATCTGAACACCTGGCAAAACTCACTGAAAAACAACAGCCAAATAGATTCAAATTCCACCTGGCAGTCCTGCCTACTACATTGCTCTAGACAACTACAAACCCTTGTTTTCAGGCAGAGACATCCACGGACGTGGGAGCAAAACTTCAGCAGGGGTTTAGGCCAGACAGAAGATGTGTGCTGATGCTGTGGCAAGAGCTGCCTCCCGTGGTGTTACATTGTAGAAGAGTTTCTTAGGGAGCAAGGGCACGATGTACTTTGGGATTGGGCCTGAGCTATCCCGAGCTAGGCCTCAGATTTGGGCCTGAGTGGTAGTAGGTAAGCCTGTGGCGCAGCAAGAAATTAGATTAGGCTATGCTTAGTGCTAATTAGTGTAGTTATAGCAATTTCACGGTGGCGGCCTTAAAGTTGGGGTTGTTTGCATTCTTTTCTGAATACCAACTGGAGAGCAACCAATTTAATCCAATTCAAAACAACCAATCCAATTGGTCTGAATACCAATTCGAGAGCACCTGTAACTGTAAACTATCTGAAACTGTATTTAACCCACCATCTTGAAACAATAAACCAGAATGTGTGCAATTAGCCATACTGGTTGTATCGTGCATTGCTCTGTCCAGTCTCCCACGTAAATTCGGTGCCCTGGCTTCATTACACACTTAGTGTTAAACTGAATTTGAAAAGTGCAACTCATTAACTTGAATTAGGAATATAATTCAAAAGGGTACTCACTAAAGGATTCTTTTTTTTTCTTTTTTTTCCTCCCTTTTTTGCTTTTCTGTGAAAACACTGCCACTCTTCCAGGAGACACACACACTACCTGGAGGTTTCCAGGGAAAGTTACCCCACCTAAGGCATTTGTTGTGATCTGAAAACCCCTCTCAATTCCAGCTGTGGCCAGAGGCAGCGGAACAGCAGTGAGCAAGGTTTGCCATGCAGGCAGGCACAGCGCTGCGCTCATTCCCCTCATTCCTCAGAGCAGCCTCGGGCCATTGACCTTCCAGAGTAAGCTGCAAAGCTCATCTCTTTCCTTCATGGAAAATGGAAAAATGACTTAAAAGGCAAAAGCCAAGACTAAAAAAGCTATGATATGGAACAGCCTGCTTTTTTTTTTCCCTCCTCCTTCACATTTGTATTCATTATTCCAATCACAGCATATACTAGAAGAGCCTAGAATCTAGGGCAGGTGCTTTAAATGTCATACATTACTCCAATCCACGAAATATCTCAGAAAATTGGAACATCATCGGTGATAGCTCAGTTACTAATTAACAATGAAGGACAAAAATCACTGCAAATGTGCTATTTGGCCAAGAATTGACTAAAAAGGTAAAGTGTGGAAAAGAAAGTGTGTGTGTGTTAATGGAATATGCAACACTTGAGGGCTGCAAGCACCCATGGAGGGCAAAAAGTTATTCTGTCTTAGACAACCTTAAATAAGAATAAAAGTCACACAGATTAGAGATAATTACTAAATAATAACAAAATCACTATTTTTTG
This sequence comes from Hippolais icterina, assembly GCA_013400075.1. Taxonomy (NCBI): domain Eukaryota; kingdom Metazoa; phylum Chordata; class Aves; order Passeriformes; family Sylviidae; genus Hippolais; species Hippolais icterina. The sequence goes on along the minus strand of VWYN01016400.1, from coordinate 46,209 downwards.
AGTTGCAAAGCTTTAAAAAAAATGTTTGTATGTAAACACCACAAAGTTATCAGTCTCTTCAAAAAAATTAAGTTGGGCTTTACATTAAATATTAGCCATTCAAAAAAAAAGTTCACCGTCTATGGTTTTCAAGTAAGAAAATGTTAAAGATGGATATGCCATATATGTGAGCGGTTGACCAAGAACGTGTAAGTTGATGAAAATGAGGATCTTTTAAATGTTACAGCTTGAATGCCTTTTTATACACAGTTTCAGAAGATATTACAGATTCAAAGATATTGGTTCAAAGATAAAAAGTGAGAAAGAATTAGAATACACTAAAAAAATAAAATTATGGTATGAGAATGTGACTTTTATGTTCAACTCTTGCACAAGATAAATTTACTAAAAACTATCAGATTTATGTTTCTAGAGAGGTGATATTCAGTACTGTTGTACATCAAGTAATATTTCTTAGTAAAGAAGAAAGAAACAGTGTTCCTATTGAATCTCAATTGATTTGTGCTCTGTTGCTGCCAACACAGACAAACACAGGAGATTAGTAAAGGAGGAAAATGCTTATTTTATATATAACTGGATAAAATGTGATCCATCATCCATGAAGGCACAGACTGTGCATCTCAGCTAAAACTGCTCCTTGCAGCCACCTGGTCTAGACCATCACCTGGCCAGTCTGGGCAGTGTGGTGCCTGGGCAGGTGTCCTGATGCCTCCCAGGTTCTCTTTGGGAATCACCTCGTGTTGTTTTGGGGCACAATCAGGGAATAAGGTGGATGAAAACAACAGAAGAAAGAACAAAACAGGTACTCGGAGGAAGTAGCAGGAAGTTCTCCAGGGCACAGAACTACGATTTTCCTTCTTTCAATAGCTCCAGCTGATCTGCCAAAATCCATCTAACTCTTCTCCCTGTCCTAAGGTGCTTTGGTTTTGGTGTTTTGTTTTGGGGGTTTGTTTTTGTGTTGTTTGTTTTTATTTTCCTTGGGGTTTTTTTCTTTTCTTTTTTTTGGTTGGTTTATTAGGGCAAGGAGAGATTGAGAGGGGGTTTTTTTTGTTTGTTTTTTGGGTGGGGTTTTCTGTGTTTTTTTAGGGTGGGTTTTTGGTTGTTTTTTTTATTTTGATAAAGGATATGTTAGAAGATTTTTACCATTTGATTTAGGTAGGTTCAATTAATGACCTGTCACCTTTGGTCAACTAATTCAGAAAGTGTCTTCCTTTTCTTCTTCTGATTCACTCACTGTCCTCAGTACAGTCCATTGTTTCATCAAAATTCTTGTTGTCTTGGTTAACTTCAATGTTTCCAATTACTCTACTTTTTCCTCATTTCATTTGCCTTTCTGTTTTCCCTTTCACTCTTATCTCTGTGTATTTGCTGTAAGTAGTCGCTTAGGTCCTTAAAATCACTGCAGTAGTGAAAGTAATTTCTGGAATCTCTATTAAATAACATGGCTGCCCTACCAGGATTGTTAGATTCTGTCCAGCCTAGTTTGCTCTAAGAGCATACCAACAGGCTGCAAATGAGATAAAAACACATGTGCTGTGACTGTTGAGATGTAATAACACTGATAATGTTACACAGGCTAACATTTTAACGAGGATTCAGGGAGATGTACTGGGAACATTTGAGGAAAAAGCTACACAGCTGAGGGAAAACAAGGGAGAAGGCAAGCAGCTTTAGTTCATATCTACTCTAGATGGAGTAGGAGAACTAAATAATCAAATTCCAACCTCTTAAATCAAGGCACTGGAAAGCTGAATTTCTAGTTTATTACATGAAAGTTATATTGCTTGTTAGCTCAAGTGTTTAAGCCCTTTTCTTTTTTAGTTCAAAAATGTTAAATTTTGTAGTCCATCAATCCAATCATCTCAGAGCTGTTACTGGAGCTAAAAAACCTCAACAGGGAAAAAAATTAAAAACAAATTAATGTGAGAAGATGAGATAAATCAAGTAGTGAAGTCAAGAGTAAATTATCAAAAAGATCTTTTATCGAAAATGAATAATTTTTTCTACTTCAAGAGTAACCCATTAATTTTATTCCCCCCACTCCATTCCTTAGCATGATTGTAGTTCAAGCAGCATAATATAAAAATAGGCTTATTAAGATATGAAATGTGTTTAACTCTCATCATAAGCACCACAGCCCTTCAAAATTTAATTTAAAAATATATATAAATCAGGAGAGCACAAAAGCGTTTGCACTTTTCAATAATTAAAGGGGAAAACGCATTAATAATTAGCAAACGGTAAGCAAAAGGGAGCCAGGAAATAAATCGCCTGGGTTGGATTTGGCACTGTGACTGCTTTCATTGACCTTAAAAATGAGCTTTTGCAGCATTTCCTACAGAGTAATTCCAGGGGTGTTTTTCAAAAGACAAGATGCAGGAGGTCCAGTGTGATATGAGTCAGGCAGAGTGATGCCTTGCATAACTGTACGTCATTCTTACATGAACCTGAGCACCCCAGTCCTGAAGGAAAAAGGAACACAAAATAAAAGCATAAGATGTACACTCCCCTTTAAGGTTTTTATCTCAGTGGCATCCCTCATCTAAGCAAATTCTTAAATTCCTGTCTGGAGTGGCCAAAGAGAAGCACCTCCCTGACACAGGTGTAACATGTCAATCCTTTTGCAGTGGTTTTGTGAGTCCTTTTCCATGTGTAGACTTACTCATTTTGCTTATTATTCACTTCTGCACTATCCTGTGCATCCCTTTCCTCTTGTGGAGAAATTACAAGATGAGAAAGCACCAAAGGGTCCTTAGGCCAAGGCTCCATGGTGCTAAAGGAACATCCAAGACACTCCTGATCCTGAAAGCAAGAAGCTAAGTGACAAATTCTGACCCTGGGGAGTCAGCTGCAGAGGTTATCAAACATTATGAGATAACTGGCACAACGATTTCAGGGATTCTGGGAATTTGTTGAGAGGGGTTGTAATAAAATAACGAGGTAAATCACAGCAGAGCAGATTGGGGATGCAGCAAAAGTACTGATGGTGAAGGCAAAGTAATCAAAAAGATGAAACAGTTTGCCAATCATTATCAGCTCTTATTATATGATTATTACTTGGCTGAGATACCTGTATCTATATATCAGGAACCGTAGGAAACCAAATTCCATTTCATAATTCACAGGCAGCCTGAGAGGTAGGCAGAAGTTTTGGGCAAATTTACAAAATTAAAACACTTCATCAAATTAAGTATACTGAGTCTTGAATCCTGCTTTCTACTTCATGTAATTCTAATGTTAAGGTATCAGAGTGCTGATAATTACATCTCTGTGTCACAAAGACAAAACCACAGCTTTAAGGAGGAAATATAATAGCTCCCACCAACCTAGAATTTGTGATTCCAGAACTTTCCTGATTCACTTCCTTAAGAGAACCCAGTTCAGTGAAAAATTCAATAGAATCTACTGAACAAACAAATAGCATTGAAACCACTTAAGCAAGAAAATTCAGGATTACACAGACTCTATGGCTGCTTTAGCAAGTTGTCAGGGCAACAATTTCACTTAATATTTAAATAAATATACTTAACGTGAAAGAAATATAGAAGCATATTTGCTTGTCTGTATATTTTCCTTAATTAATGCAACGCCTATTAAAAAAAGGCTCATTAGCAGAATTCCACAAGAGGAAGATCAATCTTTTCATCCTGTTCCTAAAAAAAAAATTAAAAAATCAAAATCTCTGTAAATGAACAATCTGATAATGTGTCAAGAAAGATTTGACTGTTTATTGGTTATGCATGTATGTCTAGGAATTTCCTAAGTAAACAAGAACTTTTGTGTTAGGTTTGTTCAGGCATACAAACAGGAGCTGACCCTACAACAGATGAAATCTGATAAGTATGGATGCAGTTTTGCACTCAAAGAGAAGAATAAGAGATATATTTTGTGTGCACATCCATAGGGCACACACACATCCAGAAATGTACACATGTGCTTTCTATGGTCCAGGTATTCCCAAAAGCAAAAACCAGTACTTTAATACCATTTCCACTTAAGATAGAAAAGTGGCAAAGATCTGATCTCTGATCCCCTATTGAGGATCAAGAAACCCAGGTCTACCTTGTTCAGTTCCCCAGGCAAACTAAGACCAAGACATCCAAAAATGATGATTGGGCCAAATTAGGTGTTTCAAGCATTACAGAACATTGTTTTACCTTGGCAGCAAAAAATAAGATAATATTTGTATATTATCAGTGTGTTGAAAAAACCAAATAAATTCAATTATTCACCCAGAAAGACACTGACATCTCTTAAGGAGGAGAAATTAATTTAAAGTTATTGCTGGTTTTTTTATGGAAACTGAGGAATAAATTTTCCTGGAGGACTGAAATGAGAGTGACAGCTTCAATACTTTAATTTAGCCCTCTTAAAAGTTTATTTTTTTTACACTTCAGTGGAAGTTAAACTGTATTTGTAAATAATTCTTGTTTTCTGTGATATCAAATGAAAACATAAGCAGGGATTATTCTATAAGCAACAAAGCTCTTTGAAGTCAGTTTTTTTTTTTGTTGCCACCACAAGATGCCTGGGCAATGCCTGTCTCTGGTGACCAAGGGTGGGATGCACCTGGAGGTCTCCTTTACCTACTCCAGAAATAGAACTCTTGCCATTTACACCTTTTCATACCCTTTATATATCTTTATCATATAACATGACACCCTCCACAACTACTCCATTTGCTGCAGAATGTAACATTACAGCACAGTGACAAAATGCAGCAGAAAATAAGCAACATCAAATATGTGAAGGGCATCAAGGACAGTGTTCATCCCGTCCAGCTCACAGGCGGGCCTTTTCATTACTGCAATTAAGGAATAATTTAGTAAGAGAAAGGCATTGCAAGCTCTGAAAGCAGTGAATGAATATCCTGAAATGCATCCTCCTTGTGACAGGCCTGTCAAGTGGGTCTGGATCACTTTTACTTCTGAGCTTTTGTGGAAGATGAAAATCATCCCCCATGATCCCTTATGCAAACATAATGCAATCATAGAATGGTTTGGGTTGGAAGGGGCTTTAAAGATCATCTCATTCCAATCCCCCTGCCATGAACAGGGGACACCTTCCACTATCTCAGGCTGCTCAGAGCCCCATCCAACCCGGTCTTGGACACTTCCAGGTGTGGGGCAGCCACAACCTCCCTGGGCAACCTGTGCCAGAGCACCTCACCACTCTCATAATAAAGAATTTTTTCCTGGTATCTAATCCAAATCTGCTTTCACTCTGAAGCCATTCCCCCTTGTCCTACATGCTCATGTTAATAGTCCCTCTCCATCCTTCTTGTGGGTTCCCTTCAGGTGCTGTTTGTGGCACCAGGAAGCACCAAACTCAAAGACTGAGAACCAACTCCTGATTTGAAGCAGCCTAGGAATGAAATAGTGAGTCTCCAGGGGGTAGGGGGAGTTAAGTGTTTCACTATGTACTAGTATATAAATTAAAACCCTCTTCACATTAAAAAAACAAAACCAAACAACAACATAAAACTTGTTAGCTTTTAAAAATCTTCTGGCGCACGAAGACAAATTAGTCCCAGCTAAAAAAACCTCCCAAGCCAAATTACAGTTGCCATCCAAACATCCTGTTGGTAATGATTTCGTTCACTGAAATGTTACATGCACTGCTTCAATTTATTAATCTGCATTTCAGATGAAAAAGTGCAAAATAAGGTCTAGTAAATTAGATATTAAAGATTTTGCTACTGACTGCAGTTTCTGTTGCATTAGACAAGCACATTATTTGCCATAGCAGGCAGAACAACAATGACTAAAGGCTGTTATTATGCTGTAACAGCTACATTAAGATAACTGCAAAAATAATTGTAGATTCACAACATCAGCTCTGTGTAAACAGCTCCAGAAACATTTCTATAATCTTAATTTGGTTTGCAGTGTTATATAAAGAACAGAGCTTAAGCCAAGGAATAGGGATTGACAATAGTAAAATCTTGCAAATTTAGAAATAATAGTGCTGGCCCATTATGCTACATCTGTGTTAGCAAATATTTTAGGATCAGATCAAAGTGGCTGCTGAGCTCCTCACACTGCTCTTCCGTGTGATTTGGGCAGTATGCTCTGGATTAGAGACAGTCTTACCTCCTATGCTGAAGCTTCCTGACAGGAAGATTTATTAGATGCACATGGGAAGTCCTTGGCAGTGGAGTCTGTGCATGGAAATATTGGGGCTCTAAGCAAAACACACCACAGGACATTCAGAGTGCTTCTGGAGAAGAGGCTCTTGTTCATTTCCACCTCTAAAGAACCCACATTTTTCTGTCCCAAAATAGTTCTGGGAACTGAGCTAGCACATGGTAATTGGAGACCATCCGGGGACTCGCTTCAAAACTGAGTTATTATTGTTCTGATCTGAACCACTGCTGCAGACACAGACTTGCAGGACTACCAAACAATTTGCAGCACATTTATCTTTCTGAACTCAGCTACCACTTTCCTGTTATCACTTTAAGAGGTTCAGGCCTTTTAGATAACACTTCTAGAAAAATGTCACATAGCATTATTACACATCACTTGGTTAATTAAGCAGCATAATTTGCAGAAATATTGTGCAACAGTAGGTTGCTGTTGCTAATGATGCGACTTAGAGATGCAGAAAAGAAGTGGGTACAAAATACTACAGAATGTGTACTTAAAAAATAAGGCCCAATTACTCATGTTTCTGTGACAGAGAGATACATTAACAGAAGATTTCAAAGCAGGAGAAACAGCTTCACTACAGACACCTACCAGAGATATCTGGATATCTGTGCTCCACATTGATTCCTCTATCACGTGTCCTCGATCTCCAAACAAACCTGCCTTCCCCAGAAAGAGGAATATCAGACAGGTACCTGCTGCTGGCTCCTTGTGTCTTTTGCCAGCAGCAGTCACTGTGAAAGATGAGGTGAGCAGCTGATCAATTCCAGCAAGAATTGGGAGTTAGAAACGCTAAACTCTGTGTGTATGTGTGGCGTACTTGAGGTTTCATATCCTTGTTCTCCTTGGTCATTCTGTCACCTGAGTTCTTGGCATTGCACCTGCAATCCCTGGAGCACAGGCAGTACCTGCATACTGCTATGGACATGACTGGCTCCCCTAAAAAAGATGGGAAGAGGGTGAATTTGATTGTACTAATCCAGCAGGTTGCAGCATGATTCACAACTCACTCTCACTCATATACTGGGCATCAGAGTAACCTCAGCAGGTGATGTGTCATCACAAACCCTTCTTCTCTTCATACTTTGCTTTGTTTCCTCCAATGCAATAGGCTGTACCTGGTGAGTTTTGGAGTGATTCTCTCAAATTCTGGGCAAGTCTTCTGCCACATATCAGCTTTGCAAAATGATGATGTGTAGGACACAAAACTGACTTTGAGATATATGCAGAGACATGCTCAGACTTACCATTTCTCCTCGTGGGGAAAATTCCCAAACTGCAGCATACAAGCGTTGCTCAGCAGATGACACGGAAGAATTAATTTAGGAAGCTGAAGGTGGCCCATTCACACACCTCTGACTGCAGATTACATCTCTGCTGTTTCAGTCATTGCTGCAAAGGCAAGAGTTGAAACACTGCTACTGATCCTTTCAGGTCAGGGACAACCCTGAAAAGGGGCCCCAGGACCACAGTGACAGAATCTGTAAAATCTGGGGAAGTTAGGAGGTAGAAACCTTCAAAGATGAAGTAAAACATGGGCCAACACATTAGTTTGTGCTGCAGTTCCGTTTCTCCAAGCTCTTGAGAGATTTGTCTTCCATAAATCTTTTGATGGGTCCAAACCCTTGCAAATACCCGCACATCAAGATCTCCACCTCCCTGGGAACTGGGAGACAGAAAAATAGGAAGGGATAGGGACACGAGGGCTGCTCAGAAGATCCATGTGGCTCAGTGCAATAGAAAGAAAACAGCTAGAGGCACATAGGGCTGACCATGGCATAGTCCTGGGATGTGGCTGGACTCTGCAGGGAGCACAACCACAGCAGACCCCTGCTTACATTGTCCAGAATAAACAGGAAGATTGACAAGCTCTGTTTAGGAAAAAGCAAAAGCAGACAAGACAGGTTGAAAGCTATGCCTCACATCAAAGTATACCATGGCTTGAAACACATCAAAGCCGTTAATACTAAAGGTCAGCGTATTTAATCAGACACTGGAATGTCTACCTGTGAGCTACAGCCAGCGAGAAATCAGCAATTATCTTTCATGTTTAAACAACCTTGCACAGTGTTTTACATAACAAGGTGTGTATCACCACTCAGGCTTAAATGGGACTATTACAATCAGCCACTGTAACAAGCAGGCAGTGCAAGGCAAGTGTTTCCTGGCGAGAGCTTCTGTAGCGGCAGCAGATGCATAACTCCAGGATATTTGCTCCTTTCATGTTTTGTACCAGCTCTAGCCAGTTGGGCAAATCATGTTCAGCTTGTTTCTAAATACTTAGTCACATTACTGAATTCCTTTGGAATTTTGAAAATGGAGTTAATTGTCATAAAGAACTCTCCACTGAGTATGAGGAATTGCACTGCACTTGTCTGATAGGCTTGAGGAACAGGGGTTGGTAGATCCAGGTTATTGAAAAACAGAAGGAAGAGTTAGTCCTGTGTAACAGCACAACTAGAGCAAACACAATACTGAATGCAGCTTTCACCTCCACTGACAGCTTGCAGGGAGACTGAAATGTCTATCAATCATAAAGAGTCATTTTTCCAGCTCAAGGTACAGATCCCGGTAGCTTATGCCATTCTAGAGAGTAAGATTTCCACAAAATCAGTTCCCCAGTCCACTTCATCACTTGGCATCACCAGCATTTTGTGCAAGGACCACAACCACGGCAGCCTGGCCCACCTGGGAAAGAAGATGCTGAGGGCAGCAGCTTGGCCAAAGCACTGCCTGTCAAGCTTCCCAAAAGGCACCAGGCAGAAGCAGCACAGGTGACTGGAATTTTAGAAGTCCAAGGAGGACTACGGAAAGCCAACCCAATAGCCCTATCACTTTACAAATTATTAAAAAAAACCTGTTTTTTTTTTTTCCCCATAAAAATGGCACAGTAATTCAATTACACAATGGAGTTAATGAAAACCTCTATTAAGCAGCTGCATACACTTACAAAGTTAAAGCTGTGATTGTCCACACTTTGCACATAATGTAAGCATTGATTTTTGTTGTGCTCTCCCCTCCGCTCTTTTCAGGCCTAAGAGAGAATTCCTGCCAGGGGGCGGATCCAAGGCTTGGACTAATGGGGTACTGATAGGGGAGGAGAACACATACAGCTTAGGAAGGAGTTACAACTTGTACATTTTGGGGGTGAACAGAACAATCATTTAAGAAAAAATGAATCACCACAGATTTTGAATAGTATTTTTACAGAACTGTTCTGGAAGGGTTTTTGACAAATCTCTTCCTATGAAAATGCTCACTAGTCATAATCCAATATTTTTCATGAACACCCCCCTCCCCCATATTTTAAATACTGGAATATATTTTACTTGGGGATTTTTTTTCCCCCTCCCCCACAAAAACCTGTTCTCTATGCCATATTGCTCATCTGCTCCATCTCATGAAATGATCAACACTAGGTCCCTTCAGATAAACAAACCTGGATAGAAAAATTCATTTCAGTTTTGGACATGATGTGCTTGCGTAATTTACTTTCTCATGCCAGTCTAAAGATACCTTCTTCTTGGTGCTGCATTGGGATAGGTGTTTTCTGACAAAGACATGCCACATGCAAAAATTTAAAATGATTAATGGAATTGCAAAGGCAGGAATTTAAATGGTATTTAACAAAACCAGGAAACACCTTCAGTCTCTCCTCTTATCCCCACCCTAGAAACTCCCAAAGCAAGGCTAACCCCACCTTCTGACTGAAAAACTGGGATTGCCTCAAACATTCATAAGTAATAATGACACAGGTTACAGAATACAGAAAGACTCAGAATGTTGCCTTTGGTCAAAAAACACTGTTATGAACAAAGAATACAACAAAACCCCAGAGGCAGCAGTCAACAGCAGAAAGGAGCTTTGTGCAAAAGTAATGGTTAAATTTCATATATTTTAAAGATCAGGTTTTCATTGAAATTAAATTTTCCATATCTTTACTGAACCAGAAGGTAGTCTTCTGCTAGAAGCTTCTACTCCCATCCTCCTCCTTAATAATGAATAAACTTTAATAAAATTTTTTACATTAGAACTTCCATTTCGAAGTAGAAAAATATTTTTACACTTTTCTACAGGGATAATCATATGCTACTACTGCAAAAGAATTAGTCCAAGAACTTTTAGCATGAAATGGAGTGAATATATAGACTATCTGTTCCTTCATTTAGGAACAGCAGGACAATTAACCTACTCCAGGTGTTTCACTCTACAACCCAAGTAAAAGCAACATACACACTCAGTGTTTTGTGAAAGGCAACTAAGGAAAGCTGGGATTTATCTCCTCCCTTTTATTTCAAATGACTTTCAAATTACTTCAAGTGACTTCACTTACTTTCCTCCTGCCAGCCAATTTCCTTCTGAGGTGGACAGCTCACTCATTTTTTGCTGGAGGTGATGGGTTGATCTCAGCAAACAGCCAAACACGCCCACAGGGTGCTTGCTTACCCCCCTTTCCTCCAGGATGGTGAGGGAATAGAAGGAAGGTGAGAATACTTCACAGGGAGAGCAAAAGGTGCATGTGCAAGCAAAGCAGAAACAGGAATTCATTCACAACTTTCCATGAGCAGGAAGATGTCCAGGCACTCCCTAGCAAGGGGTGCATGAGGACAAGGTAGGGAATAGAAGGCCTTCACAATGTGCAAACACCATCCAGCAACACCCAAAACACTGATTTATAAATACTATTTTAGCATGAGCCTGCCCCAGCAGACCAGTACCCCAGGACAGCTGGGTGCTTGCCCCCAGGTCCTGCCATGCTGGTTTTGCCTGAGGTAGGGTTAGATTTCTTCAGAGTGGCTGGTATGGGGCTGTGTTTTTGATTTGGGTGGAACACAGGGTAGATAATAAAGAGATGTTTTGTCATTGCTGAGCAGGGCTTGCAAAGGGCCAAGGCTTTTTCTGTTTCTCATACAGCCACGCTGGCAGGGAGGCTGGGGGTGCCTGGAATTTTGGGAGGAGACACAGTCAGGACAGGTGACCCAAACTACCCAAAGGGGTATTCCAGAGTATGTAACATCCTGCTCACTGTATAAAGTGGGGGAAAGAAGGAAGAAGTGGGGGATGTTTGGAGTGGGTGGATAACAAATGGATGACATTTGTCTTCTCAAGTCACTGTTAAGTGTGATGGTGCCCTGATCTCCTGGAGAAGGCTGAACATCTGTCCAGCCATGGGAAGCAGGGAATGAATGCCTTGTTTTGCTCTGCTTGTGTGCACGGCTTTTCCTATTAAGATGTCTACATTTCAATCCATGAGTTTTCCAGCTTTTACTCTTCTGATTCTCTCTCTGATCCCTCTGGTGGGCAGTGGGCAAGTGGCAGCCTCAGGCTTGGCTGCTGCCTGGGGTTAAACCACAACACCCATTACAGCACTGGCAGCTTGGTTCCTTCAGTGTTTGCAGACACACCTCTCTTCCTAAATGCACTCCATCTATTCTGTCATAAACCTCATACCACCAGCAAAGGCAGAATGATGTGAATCCAATGCCTTGAATATTCAATAACAGACTGTCCTTGTTCTGTACATTTAAGTTGTCATCTCTGAGGCGCAGTCAGAAGAAACAAGCAAGTTGAGAAAGTTTGCTCCTAGCTTTTAACAATACTGAAAATTTGGAGTTAATTTGACGTGGAGTCAAATGGTATGGATAATTAGAGCTGCATCAATTTTAATACTCTCCTAATACTGAGAAATTATTGTCTTCATCTTAACTTTCTAAGACAGTTTCCAGACCTAGTTAAATTAAACATTTAGATTTTTTTTTCAGTGTTCAAAATAGCTTTGTAAATATGCAAAACCAGCAGCTAAGCTCAGACTGATTCTTCCAATACCTACAAATTCTTACGTTTTGTCCTAATGTATTTTAGGATTTAATTTACCATGAATAGCCAAGACTTATTTATATTTACAGGGTACACATTGTACTCACAGGCATGAAAAATATAATTTGTCTCATCTAATGAGTCATCATTAGCTTTTGTTTCTACCTTTCCGTAAGCAGAATATTTTTAACGTATTCAACTGGAGTTATTTTTACGCAACAACTTATACAATTATTTTTAAAAACAGCAGTCATATGTCAGCCCATCACTACTACTGCAGCTTATTTTCACATAAATCAAAAACTGAAAAAGCCTACTTAAAGGAAACATTCCATGAAGAAAAAAACCAACTTTTCTCTCTTTATAAAGGCAAACATGATCAGAACTTTTGGATTTCCTTTTTTTCTTAAATGCTTGTGAAACTCTCAGCAAGATGCTGCTTCTCTCCTCAAGAATTTGAAACCAATTCTAGAAACTCTGGAAAAACAAACAGAATTAAAAAGTAAGACTGGCATAAGAAACAGCTCTCCATCACAACAAATTACACTCTCAACCCTTTTAAAACTCTTGCACCATAAACTCCGAGGTGTGAAAGCACACACATGTGCAGAGTCTTCCTTGGCAAAACTCTTCCAATTAATTGTTACAAAGATGCCACTTAAAGGCTGATTCTTATGAAACTGGGATCCCAGTTAAGGTATGATATATGAAAATATGTAAAACAATGCATCATCTCTGTAGCAGTAGTTCAACAATGACAACATGTTTGGTTTGGAAACATCAGTCAATGATAAAATACTTACATGACAAATACTTAAATTCCTAGAAAATTAAATTATGAAGCAAAAGACAGGCAAACCATACATCTCAATGTATCCCGAAGAGAATGTACACATTTATTTAAGTTAAAGGAAACAACTTCTGCTGTTCGTTCAGTTAACCTCCACTCTTTAGTACTTAACTACTGAGTTACTTTTAAGCTCTGAGAAATGAGACTTAAATAGACAGGAAGCTCTTCCTTTAACTATTAATGGGCTGTTAAGAACCTGGAGTCATGAAAAAGATGGGGAAGCTAAAACTACTTCAAGATGCTTAAAACATCATTTGAAAGCAGAATTGTGACTGACAGATTAATACACAAAAATATCACCTTGCAGTATCTGCAAATACCACACAATTGCTTATCTGGTATCTTACTGTTCACACAGCTGCTCTTCCTTTAGCAGAGTATTACCTGCACCACATTTCTGTCTTTCAGAGCACATGGTTAGAAAAGTCTTTACTAAATTGAACAAAATGAGCAAGGAAAACTTCACAGGAGAAAGCTCGAAGAGTTTTTTTTCCAATTAAATTTGTTTTCCAGAAGTACTCACCAATTTTAAGTAACAATTCCATTCTTCATCTTCAAAATAAACCTCAGGACAGTAAAGCTTGAGTTGTGGGAGGAGGAGAAAACAGCGGGGAAATTAAAACTCATTGCTCACAGAGCACATCAGTATAGTAGATGCCTGCTTGGTATCACAATAACCACCCAGTCTGGAGAGTAACTTGAGTTATTAAGCACAAAGAACCCTTCACACACACAGTACAAGACAGAGGGAAGGTCAGCCTGAATCTTTAGATAAACTGGCAGGTGAAGGTGAGCTTGAGTTCTCATGGTATGTTAGAGAAACTGCAGAGCAGCAACTTCTGGGGCCAGGGATAGCAAGAATTCCCAGGCGACAGGGAACTCTGCATTTCCAAATGCTGAAATATAAATCCTTATCAGTCCTGTACACGAAGATATTATCTTTAAAGAGAGTTCCTTCACTATGTCTGAGTATGGTGGAAAGCTATGTGCCCTGGGATGTATCACCATGGACCACTTTGTTTACATCCCTGATGGAGGTAAGGAGTGCTGATTTGAGGCGTGGCCAAGCAAAAAAGCTCTGGAGCTCATCTGCTTTTCAGAATGTGCCAGGCTTCAACCAGACATGGTGACAGCTTCAGTACATGACTGTAAGGAGAGGCCTTGGTTGTAATCAGAGTGTCATTAAAAGGAAGGTGAAAGCTGAATTTCTCTTCATAATCCATCAATATTCAAAGAGCAAGAGGAAGAAATTTGCTTTCCACAGGTATTGAAAAAGAAAATCTTCCAATCTTGCAAAGCAAGGCAGTAGCATACTCACCATTAAAATGCTGAGGTGGGCTCCAAAAAGCCTTAATTATTATGTTTTCTGCATTCACATATTCACCTTGCAAATACTTTTGTTCACTTTTAATAATCTATCATTATTTTAAAGAAAATATACATAGGTCAAATATTCTACCAATCTCATTATGAATGTTTCTGACCAAGACAAGTCTCTGATTTTAGGATGGAGCAAAATATAATCTGTCGTTCAGTGTTAAGACTGCTGTAAAATCATTTTGCAATGCAAGGAATGAAACCATGTATGCATTTGTTTTCTCCTCCTCAGAGTTTATTTTGCATGTGATTTTACAGTTTATACTTCACATCATACATTTATTCCTTCTCTTGAAAAAAAGGTTTGACACAGACGCTTGCCATTACATTTTGAAACCTGGAGCTGGCGCCAGTAAAAAAAACCCAAAAAGAACAAAAAAAAAAAAATCCCCAAAAACCCCCACCCTATAAAATATATTAGATCCATACAGTGTAAATATAACATGTATTAGAAGTTGCTTGTTATTTCACTAGAAGGAAAATAATCTGGGGGAAAAAAAAAATGATAATCAGTTCCAGTTGCTAAAACAGTTCAGAATATTTTATTTAAAGTCATAGCGTAACAGGAATGCTTTTATTAGCTCACAACCAAACAATGATCAAACTGGTGTAGAGGAAAATGAAGCATGATCCTATGGTACTCAACTGCAATATAACATTCTCTGCCACACAGAACATATCAGACTGGGGATGTTCACAAAATCCTTTCAGGGTGAACTCTGCAAAAGACTGTTTTCCATCACGCTGCATTATTCCATCCCTTATTTTGCTTAAGAAGTAAGCCACAAGTCAGCATTCCAAGAACTGTGAATAGATTGTCAGTGTTGGCACCAACTATTCAGTAGTTTACACAATGGTTCACAAAGGAAACTGGGTAAAATTATGACTTGGAAATGGTCACGGACATCTTCCTCTTTGGCTACTTTAAAAGTTAGAAAATTCAGATTGGTACAAAAGACATTCATTTCAGAACCAATTCAAATATGTTTTTAAATAAATGGAACAAAATAAAGCATGTCTCGTTAATTTGGTATTAATTTTCCAGAATACTCTGCAATACATTTTCAAATATACAAAATCTTACTCTTTACAAAAAAGTTGCAGCTCATGAAGGAACTCACTTGAATTATCTTAGCAGCACTCCAATAATTAACTATCTTAATTTTAATTAAAAAAAAAAAACAACCCTTAGTTTGATCACTGAATTTTGAGACTGCTTCTTCACGAGAAGCAATGTTTCAAAAGTTATAAAAGTGCAAGAACTTCATCATGTTCCAAGCTGAAAGGCAGCTTCTGGAAGTAGTGAAATCAGTATTGCAAGGTCCTGATGTTAGTGAAATAAATGCAGTGGGAAGAACTACACTTTAAGTACCTCTTCCAGTGTGGTATTGTTGCATTAAGACCAAACCATGCGTCTCACTGAACATTTTAGTGATCTAAATAAATAGTTGTGTCATTTTTGTCCAGCTGTAGCAAGTGAGATGCTCGGACTAAGTGATTTGGGTGGGAGCAGACAACCAGCACACACTATAGCATCAGCAGGCCCCCACTCAATCAGCCTGCTCCTTTTGCTGCCCAGCATTTTTGTGCATTTGTAATTAAATAAAAAATGGCTAAGTACAAGACTCTCAGAGGACCTTCTCATCCATTTGGATAAACATTTCTAATTCCATGTTAGACTTCATTGAAGAAGAGGAGCCTCAGATTAGGTCCCACAAACCGTTAAGGCTGCCTTTTAGCCAAAAACTTCTGTTTTATTTAAGCAAACTACTTACTTTTAGTAAGAAGCATTAATATATAACGAATATTTGAATTCACTATCAAAATGAGGATTATAAGAAATTACAAACTTTGGAGCAGGATCACTCTTATCATTCCTGATAAAATTCTGTAAACAACAATTTAATTGAGAATACCTGCTGCTTTGCAACACCTTAAGTGTAATTCTGTACTACTAGAACTACAAACCCAACGTTTTCCTTTCTGCCTCTTCGTAAAGCTTCCTCAAAAGAGGATCTAGCAAGTCAAGAGCTCTGCAATTACCTGTGAATATTAATCTTACATTTTAAACACCTAATATTACTATACTCAGCCTCAGAAAGCCTCCTTAGAGCAAGTTTTGTTATACTTAGTACTAGTACAGTGTATCAGCACTTCTTTGTGACTTGCTTCTTCGGTGGTTCTTCAGGGAACTTCACTTTGGGATGTCCGTGTTGTGAAGCACAAGAGCCACTCTGCTTGGAATGTACACCTAGGAAAAACACGACAAGAACAAGCTGAAAAACCCAGAAACCTTACAGGACACAACTTCTAAATAACAGCATGTGGAAAATAACCCGTATTTTAACTGTTAGAAATCTGCCATTTGGGCCATAAATATCATATTTAAAGAATGATTATTGACTGCTTAGTCCCTAGCACTGGAATTACAGAAGATAAAAATTTTAAAGGCGGCCTGATTACAATCTCTTTTCTATCTCTTTTCCATTTTTCTTTTAATAGCTTATCTTGATATATTTTAGGTGGCTACCAGGAGAGGGCCTCGTATGACTTGCAATGACCAGTTTCAAAATCCTGAGAACATCGAGGTCAACAGACTGGTCAGTGATAAATGACAAAGTTTTGCAACTCTTTTTTGCTGTGAATTAAAGTTGTCCCAACGCCTGTGATGCCATTTTATACAGGTAAATACCAGCAATATGACACAGCAGCATATTCCTACACTCTTGGCACCTATGGAATGTCAGCGTCTGAGCAATAAAACTTCCAAGACTGGACAGAATCAAAAAAAGTTAACCATTTAAATATTTGCCTTTTCCTTTCTTTTTTTTTTTCCCCTGAATACCATGAAAATACCCCAACACATATAACCAAAAGACTCCTCATAGATCACAAAAGAACTTGTGGCAATGTATTTTACATGACATTCCTTCCAAGCTGAGCAGAGTCACAATCAGAAAACAAGACCGATAGGTGCTATCTACCAATTACCTTGATACACGGCACTCCATCAACTGTCAGGCCTATGAATGTGTTTTCTGAATAAGTCAATAAAAATGCAATTATAAAAGGTAACACAAGATTGAAGATTATTGGCTTCATTCTGACAACGTCCTCTTTTAGCCTATCCTTCATCCCTGTGGAATGTCTAATATTCTGCAATTTCAACTGCGTTATCTGCTAACGAGAGCCTGATGGCATGAAAGGCTTTCATTGTTTTCAAAACAGAATAAAGCAATAAAGCAAAGAGCTTTAGGAAAAGGAGAAAAAAGGAAAGAACAGCTGATCTTCATTGAATCAGACAGAGCAGTGTCCAATGCTTCTTGAAAGGCAGTGAACATAATGATTTCCCCTAAGGTTTCAGTGATAAATAGCTTCTATAAACCAGTGCAGGAGAGGAAATACTTAATGAAGTCAACTACCTCAAAACATATAGATAAAGGAGAGATTTGAAGTTGTGTACTGAGAAATTCAGTGCTCTGGGTTTGGATGATGAAGTGAGAAGGGAGAAGGAACAAACAGAAGTAAGTTTTCTACGAAAGAATTTGTAAAATGTTGCTTCAGTTATGGGAAATAAGAATTAACATTAATGCAGGACACAGCAATTCTCAATTATATTCTGGTCAATAATGTGTCGGATCCTAGGAGGAGTAAATTAGCCGAATTGCTTTAAAGTCAATTTGCATCAGCTGAGAATCTGAGAGCAGTGTGGATCATCCAACTCCAACCCCTTCATTGACAATCAGAATTTTAAATCTGGTTCATGCACAGTTTCAGAACTTGTGCAGATGATTGAATTTAAACTAATGACAGATATGTTTTCCATTTGCCCTGAAGAGATGTACCTGCCAGCTTATTACTTTAGTCACTTGTTTTTTCCTTACCTAGGGAAATTAAACATTTTTTAGCTTTTTAGAGTTTTAGAGTTATCTTGGTGGGCTTCTTGCTAAATCATAAAAAAGCCACATATGGCACTAGCTCCTAATCTTATTTCATTGGTCAGTGCAACCACCTCCAAGGCTATTTGCTACAAAAAACAATTAAGGCATGAACAATGAAAAAAATCAATTATTGATTCAACATATTAATAATTACAAATAAGACTATTTAGTATTCATTCCAATGGTGTACAATTTTTTAAAAGGAAAAATACTACACAACTACTAGATAATACTCATTAAAAATATATAGGTGTTACTTAATTCCTCTAGCTGAACAATATTTCCAGAAATACTACATTCTATGTGTTCTGGCTTTACTACTTGCTTAAACAGACAGAACTTAGAACATTTGTGTGATGGACTGAGGAAGAAAAATGTGACCAATGAGGTTGGAAAAATCACTTGACTTTCCTGAGGTAAGGTGAAAACTGGAAGACTATCTGCCCAGGAGCCCAGCAGGGTTTTCAGCCCAGATTTCTCACCTCCACTCCTCCTTCTGACAGCCTGAACCATGAAACCTCCTCAACCTTTTCACTCCAGTATGATTTCTTTTCTTTCAGCACCTCTCACCTGAATTACCACTCTTGTAGTAACATATCCCCCTTAACTCAAATTTATTTCCTCTGTATTTTTCCTGATTGTACTGACTGTTTCAAGTCATTGCACCAAGTCAATCTGCCATTAAGTGACACTATTAAAAAAAGTCAGGAATCCCTTGCTGACAGGATAAGCTGAAATGTAAGCATTTTATTGCCTGTTTGAGTCCAGACACTTTCAAATATGTAAATGTATGGATTATCCTTACCTCTAGATGTGTCTGGATTGGACCTTGAACATTCAATTGATCAATGATTCACTCTAATTCAGCGTCATCTACAACTGTGTTCTGTCTCATCATGCTGGTCACTGCTCCAAACTCCCTCACAATTCATAAGACTCTCCTTGATACCAGTCTATCAGAGCCTCTGATTGCTGAAATGGCAGTGGCCCAGCCAGTTTTTAATCTTATCCAGCCCTGTAGTTCCTCAGCTCCTAGGCAGGAATGCTGCAGGAGACACGACTGCAAATCTTACTGAACTGACTGGAGCAACCTTGTGCACACAGCTTGAGTCATTTCATCAAGGAAGCAATCAGGCCGACCATGCATGCTCTGACTTTGCTAAATAAATCCAGGCTGGCTTTCTGACTGACTCATCGCATGTAACTCGCTTGGACACAGATTGCAAGAGGAGGTGGTTCTTGTCTTCTGGAGGAACTGCCCTACAGACCACTCTGCCTTCTTTTTCAGCCTTGGTTTAGTTGTCAGAATTCCTCACCAATATGATTTTTCTGAGATAATAGGCACCAGCCTTGCAATCACATCACTGAAATCATCCAAGGCTCTGGGTATATCCCACTTATATACAGCCTCCTTAACCTATTGCTCTGCTACTTTCAGTGGTGCATCCTCGCACAAAAAGGGTCTGAAAGCAGGCTTTGCCCTTGCAGTTTGAGCCAAAAAAAGAGACACTGAATACTCCTGTATTGGCCATATTGTCCATCAGAGTTTTGAGGAGGGATTTGCAATTTTTCTTTTTATCAGCGGATTTGCAGAATCAACTTCTTGCCCCCTTCAATTTATATATGTAGTATACAGCCTGAGATCTATATCTATCTATAAATAGACAAGTATACTAAAAGTACATAGAGGTTTCCTGATTAAAATCACTACAGGAAACCTAGGTATTCATCACCAAAAAACCCTATCAGAGATATGTAATTTTTTACTTTTTCCATACCCTAGGAAGAGTGTCTCAGAAGTTTGTTCTTTCATATACTGTTGCTGAATTATACACTTTCAATTACTGGCTTCAGTTCTATCGATCTCTGTTCTTCTAACCTGATCTTTGTTCTTATTTTTCTGATAACAATTTTTATCCCATTCATGTCTCCATCACCATTTCCCAAGGCTCACTTGATGAATATAGACAGAAATGAAAACCCAAAGAACAGAACACTAAAGAAAATTCATTCATAGATAACCCACACCCTGACTGTCATCAATCAAATCACTCT
The DNA here is from genome assembly GCA_013400075.1 of Hippolais icterina. Lineage (NCBI taxonomy): Eukaryota > Metazoa > Chordata > Aves > Passeriformes > Sylviidae > Hippolais > Hippolais icterina. The sequence goes on along the minus strand of VWYN01016400.1, from coordinate 26,020 downwards.
CAGAGCCTCTCTTCTGTTTCAAGCTCTCTGCTCACCCTGAGCACCCTTTCCAGCCACTTCCTCCCCTTCCAGGCTCACCCATGTTTGGAAAGGGCCTCAGGAGACCCAAACTCCCTGCTGAAGGCAGGGTGAGCTCTGAGCTCAGGGAAGGTTACTCAGGATTTCAGAGAATCATCCCTCTGCTCTCTGTATCAATTGTTAACTTACAACCTCGACCCTTCTAAGGTTCACACAAACTCCACTATTTTAGGAAGCCAAGAAGACATCTAAAAACACACACAGAGGAAAGTTCATGAGGATTTTTCTGATGGGGGAGTGTAACATGGGGATTGGAAAACATCAGATCTCTTTGAGACAGGATGACTCAGCTGCAAAGACAGTTTTTGACAATGTCCACATTCAAACATTCAGTCATAAAATATCACTGAAAGTCTTTTTATTCTCAGTTTGGCAGGAATGGAGTAACTGCTGTTATTTCACCTGCAGATGTGCTAACAGAGAGGATGGTGGGGGATAGGAATCTTGTTTATGAGTCAAATACAAAATGGGGGTTTGTGGGACCTTTGACCTTTTTATATTGCATGTCCATATGAGACAGCTGCACCGTTTGAAACTAGGCAAATCCCACACAGATCAAGGCTTCTGGCACTAAAACAGTACCTCTAGCAAAGAGACCAAAAAAAAATATATATAATCAACCTATTTCCCACCAACTATCTATCAAGATCATAGTGTATTCATGCTGGCTATCTCACAAGCAGGACAAAAACAACTGGTACTACTACTGGCCAGGAGTGTAGAGATGTTCTCAGCTAAATTCTTCTTCCTTATACTCTTTTTTTTCCTGTGACTATCCAGAAAATTTATAGGAAAAAAAGAGATTTAAGGGGTTAAGAATAATACAGGAATGCCACATGTAGGAAGCACCTGTGAACAGCAGCAGCAATAGGCAGAAATATCACCTTATATATTTCAGGAGAGGACTAAAATACACAGCAATCTCCAAATGTACCTAAAAACCCACAAGCAAGAGGTTCTGCAAATGACAATTGCTACTTTCAGATCTGTCAGACTAATTCAGTACCAGGTGCAAGCACAACCAAAATTGGCTGGAACTGCAATGAACTACTCTTCATCTGACTTTCAGGATTGGAAAACACCAAGCCCTAAAAATAATTTCAAGGTCATTTTGTAACAGATGGGAGAATTACTAGAACTCAGAGCTAGATCAGGCACTGCAGAAAAATACTCAGTAGCACATATTGCAGCTGGTAGATGCAGAAGGCAATGTCACAAGAGCCTGTGCCAACATTATCCCAAACTTTTAATTAAAATGAGGGCTTTAGACAATCTCCTGTCCCTATATCACCACTAATTGTCACACATGGACACTATTCTGAGAATATAATTAACCATCAAAGGATAAAATAGATGATGGCTCTTCCTTTCTGATTATAATTTATTATACAAAACCTCACACATTTTGGTTTTAATTTTGCTAGATATTGCACATGACAAAGAAGGTATGCTTAAAATAATGTGAAGTTCTGCCTTCCAATTTGCTTTTCAATTTACAGCTATATAGCATGAATATGCAGAAAATAATTTCTTAGACTGCCTTGCTTCATTCATGCAAAAGAAGTCCATATACTGGTGTGTCTCAAAATTTCCTCTTATCTTCCGCACTCTTTTTTCAGATTCAGAAAAAGCCCTTTAAAAAAGATAGCAAAATCCCCTGAAAAACAAGTACACTGAAGAAGAAGATAGGATGAAACAAAATTATCAACAGAGCAACATTACATTTGCTAGTTGTTTTAAGAAGTCCAACAATCAATGAAGATGAACAAATGAATTTAGAAGTCTTAATCATCAAAAGGTAAAAATCAAAAAAGACCTTTGTGGCATTAAATACTGACTGATTCACCTAGTTTGAAGAGTTAAGTTTCTAACTACAAACATTCTTTCATTTAATCTGTGTATCTGTGTATGTCAGGGGAAAAAACAGTTAAAGATTACATCAGTCCCTTAAAATTCAATACATAAATCCTTATCATGAAAGTTATTTAAATGAGTATTTTCAAAGCTAAGGTCACTAAAAGCTTTTAGATAATTTCAATCTATGGGAGTGTTTTAATTTGTCCACAGACTCAAGGAAGCAGGAAGTTGCACTTTGACATTGAATAGTATACATTAAAGCCAAGGTTAAAAACTCAAGCCTGTAATAAGGATATTCTTAAAATAAACTATGTAATTTCACTTTCATTTAATGTGAAAAGATTATATCACTGAATGTCAAAAATAGAGAATCAGAAAAAGACAGCACTGGGGACAGGGGAAAAGGAATACTCTGACATCTATGTATTTTTTGAACTAATTGGAATGAACTACAGAAAAAGTAAATCCATAAAAGTCAAAATATGTTAAGCAATTATATTCCACAATAAATCAGATATTACTTTTCCAATGACACAACATCCTCTGCAATATTCCACTTAGCCTGCTTATTACTCAGTGTCTGTTGGTGTACAAAGAAGGAAAGTATAACCCTTCCATTTTCATATAAATCCCAATTTTGGTGTGGTACCAAAAATTTACTAGGACACTTATTGATAGTTGGTTCTTTCCTACAGCAAAATTCAGTCAAGTTGAATACCTTAGAAAAGACCAACAAGACATTTTGAGTGACGTATTATTAAAAAAATTATACTTTTTATTCCCCCTGCCCCAAATCTAAGTCTCACATCCAACCTCAAAAGCCAAGTTAGGTACCAACAGATGAATTCATCCATAAAGGGACACTGAGATCTGACAGGGGTTGAAATGTGTGTGCAGAACTTAGCTTACACCTTGCAAAGAGATGATGAGACATAAGCAAGGCTAAAGGTCTTTTGCATTCAAGAAGCACACATCTTTTATAAAACATACCTCCAAAACCACTAGTATGAGAACACCAGAGTGAAGTTGTAAACAGAAATGAAGCTGTGGTAAAAAGAGTCTATTCTTATGGTGACAAAATGGTTCACAGCTTGTTTTTAGAAAGTTTGATTACATGGGAATGTAAATATATTTCATGTATTTGTTAACAATTAATTATAGAAAAAGCAGTGAAACAGAATAATTAGTACAATTATTTAAATAAGTCATATTACCAAAGGGCATTTCTGTGCATTTTCTATGGAGTTTTCAAGGTGTGTCTGATGATTTTGAATTCTGGCCCTCTGATAGCTTTACTAAACAAGCCTGAAAATTGTACAGTGAAATGCTCAGCAATGTTTACAAAGCTTCTTCTTCTTCCAGGATTCTTTGCTCCAGGAATTTCATATCTCCCTTCTTCTCATTTCGATATGCCACCTTGAATATTTCTTTTATTAGGTGATTTTTTTAGAATGAATCATGTCACATTTCATCTTCTATTTTTGTAACACATTTGTGTGCTGTTTAAGCTTGACTTGAGCAGCAGAATTATTGCATCTGATTTCATTTTGTCACAACCTTCTGGGCATGTTTTGCTGACAATGTTTACTGACACACCTTAAGGGAGGTGCATCTCTCATTAAAAAATTACTTCTTCGAAGTTTGTAGTGGAGGAGAAACTAAAATTTTCAAAACAAGTCTCATGCATTATGAATTATTATTAAACAACAGGAATAATTATTAAACAACAGGAAAATAACTTTCCTGAGTTTATTGGGATGGTATTTGAAAAGAAATTTGGTGGGAAGACTTTTGAGTTGGATTTTAGAAACTGCAATTAAGACTAAAGAAACTGTTAAAAAGGACAAATTACCTGATAACTTGGATATAAATCGCTATATGAAATAAAACATCTTTGCTTTACTGCAAAATATCAGCTAGAGGTATTTACTGTAACTTATGTTCTTTCTTACGTGAGGATCTATCTGCTGAATTTAGGTTTTCCAGATTTTTTTTCTCAATTACTTTTCTTCGGTGTCCTTTCACTGGTACTTTACCTTTATTTGGTGCATGTGGCATCCTCGAGGGGGCTGGCTGGAGGTGCTCTGTGAATTGGGTGGCAGAAGGACATAAGAGAGAGTTGACCTGGGTTTCTTTCTGACCTAGAGGTGCCATTGCCATGCCACAGCTTATGCTGCAAAAGTGCATTTGCTGCTGTGTTTGCCACATGCCTTATCTTCCACATACTCCTAGCAAACCGCAGTTTCACATTCTGTCATGGGTTTTTCTTTTTTTTGGCTTGGATGGCTTGCACTCACCATCTAATGGACTAAATGTGAAATATACACTCCGAATTACAGTTAATTGGCTTGCAAAAGTTAAGTTAGTGATAGATAATTAAGATGCTCTCTAATCACCCAGGCAATGCATTTGAATTGGGCACACGAAGCAAGAAGTCTGGAAGCAATAATTTGCTACATAACCTTCAGGAATGAAATCTTAGACCTTTCATTTCAAATTAGCACAAATACTTACCCACACTATGAAGGCACTGTCACATGCAGATACTTTAAAAAAAAAAACAAAACCCAAAGCCTATTCCTAAGATCCTTTACAACAAGCACAACGAAAGCACAAAAATTCTTTCATGTAATGAAAATATTCTAAATCGTGCAAATGAAAGAAATGCCAATAGTCTGGATACAATGAAAGAATGAGAGAGGTTAGAAGTGACAATAATTCCCAGGAATCTAGATCTCATGAGAAAAATTAAGATGTGACACTAGAAATTCATGTTCTGATCAGCCATGGAAAGGGAGTGGCCCACACAAATCAGTGCAGACGCTCCACTTTTGCAGGCTCTTAAGGTTACAAATGTAATTTATTTGCAGGTGTTCACGTGTACTAATATACCTGTGCACAGAGAAACACATCCTTCACCCACATAAATGTTTTAGGCATAAAACCTACTCAGCAATATAAGTGATTTCAGAATTTTTTCAGTGAACCCTTGCCTTAATTCCCAGATTTTCTGAATCTTATTTTCTTGTGCTTGTGAGAATATACACATATGTGAAGGCATATAGAAAGAATGGGAAACATGTGCATATACACATGCATAAAGAATAGGGAAAATAACTTTTTAAAACTGCTGATTTTGATGATTCTGATTTCAAGAGTAATTAAGAAATGTAGAGTTTTATTAGTGACCACCTCAGCTAACAGAAATTGTAAGCAAGGATATGTCTCCCACTTCATTTCAGGTCATTTGTGGAAAACCCTTTATCCATTATTCATATCACTTTAGGACTGGAAATCCTTGATGTGAACAGAGAAATCCTGTTCCATTTTGCAAAGTTTTTCTGTAAACTGAGGAGGAAAAAGCCAATTGGCAAACACATGATTGGCACTAATTCATGTTTGTAGAGTTAAGCACATGATTTTAAAACAGCAAAGGAAGTTTCTGCAGAGCTTTAAACAAAGCAAGCATGAAGATGCATGAAAATAAAGCAGATTATAATATTTAAGGATAGCAACTCAAAAGCATATTAGTAGGTTTTCATGCATGTTTTGCAAGAAACACTGTGTGCCAGACACTGCAAAAGTGCATGGAAATATAAAAGTAAGGTTGAAAGAGAAAAATTAGTTAACATTATTGGTTATAATCAAATCATAGTGCTATTTATACTGTATTTAGAGAAAGGTTAATTTCAGAAAATAAATTAAAAATACCCCCTTCCCCCAAATACTAGAAGAGACTCCATATTTGTCCAAAGAATTGCAAAGCTTACACAGATGAAAGTAAAATTAAAACAAACAAACCCCCAAACAATTTACTCACCATAATTGAATTAGGTCGATAATTGTGAGGATATTCTTCAGAGAAGTACTCTGTATTGTGGTCCAGCCTTTGATGCCCTCCATATTCCCCAGCATCAGAATCCAGAAGGATTTTATACTTAAAGGCAACTGTTAAGGAACTATACCAATTACCTCTTAAACAGAAAAGAAATCAAAGCAAAAAATCTAGAACTAGTAATGGAACTAATGCAATAATGGAAGCATGCTATATTTAAAGCAAAAATCATAATAAAATCCAAGAAGAGTGGAAAAAATATACAGAACATACAGAAGTCATATGAAGTTTTGTCCTGAAAAATTAATTTTAGCAGAATGACTCCTACTTAAGCAAGTATCTCCCAGTCTCTTCTGCAATCTGCCATGAATGATAAGTTTATAGCATTACAGCACATATTCACAGCACTTTAGGTGATGAACTACACTAAAAATGTACCACTAAGCAACACAATACATTTGAATTGTATTTAAGAAGTAATGTAAATGTGACCATCAAAATCAATCAGTATTTAGCAATATTTTACAATCTGTCAGAATCTGAAAAAGTGTCAATGAGAAAAGCATGTAATTTTACAGAAAAGAACCCCACAACTCTTCTGAGAGTCTTCTGGAAAAGAGCTGGAATTATTACAGAACAGAGGAACAAAAGAAAGAATATATTGTAAGAGAAGGCTTTTTAAGAGACAAATATTCTGACTGCAGTTGTTAAAATGGGGTGAATTATTTAACAAAGTGTAGCAATGGGTTGGAATACCTGTAGATATTTAAAAGGATTCAAACAGATTTAGCAAAAAATAAAAGATGAAATGAAGTTGAAATAATAAAGTCAGAAAACATCAGGAAATAAATGGGGAAATAAAGAGCTAACTCATATTCAAGTCAATTTCTTCTTATTTAGGACAACCACAAGTAAAATATTTTAAGTCTTTTATTATTTCAGTACCTTGTATTTTCTTGATTGGATCATTAAAGCATCATTTTTCCTCCTTAATTTACAACAGAAAGCAATCTCCACTCCCCACCCTAGAATCTTACTTTCCTAGAGCTTGTATTTAATAGGAATAGGGAGGAGTGAAGCAACACTTCCAAAAAAGTCAGTGGCTCTTAAACTGTTCTCAGGCTTCTGTGTTTGCTCAAGCTTTTGAAAACAGGCCTGCTCAAAACCTGAAGGACTGTGGTATAAATGGAATTGTTTTCAAGTCTCTTTACACAACTCCATCAGATGAGGTGGGAAACTTCCCAACCCCCTGCTTGATGGATTGAAACCTCTGGTGACAAGGAAGGCTGAAGCATGACATCACACAGAAGTAACCACAAATTTACTCTGAGACACTTCAGTCTAGAGGATTGCAATGTAGAAATATAAATGAACATAAGGAAAACAGCAAAGCTGTTAGCTCCCAAACCACAAATGGTAACTAATCCTTTCCCCACAAGGGTTTGCAGCAAAATGAGAGAATGGTCCAGAACCAAGAGAGTTGTTGAGTTCTACAAGGCAGGTGACCAAAGATCACTACATTTTCCAGCAAATCTTCATGTTTATTATCTTCTTGCATTAAAAAGAAAAAAAAAAAAAAGGAAAATTATACTTTGCCAGCTTTAGTCCTCAAAGGTTTTCACATGTACACCACACACACCTCTGCCCTCTTTTCATTTATAAACACAAATCGAATCACCATGCATTTGCTGTCATGTACAACATGCAAAGCCACAAACTACAAGATGCAGTCACTCTACTCTCTTCAGTGTCCTTTCAGCAGCAGCAATGTCTGCTATTATTCCACTACATATTTTATTAACATGGCAGGAGAATGCCTCCATCAAGCATTTCACACCTTGCTTCGGTGATCTGCACTATACATTAAATTTAATAAGTTATCAATGCTGTTGAAAGCCTTGGCATGTTTAATGGTTCCCTCAAACCTATTCACAGCAAATGCCATTGTTATGGCTATGCTGTTTTAAAAGCAATTCATAAAATTATGTCTGTATTGACAGAGAACACTGCTGAAATTAATATCACCGTGTCTTCACAAATATATAGTATATTTTGTGTAGATACTGTTAACCAGATCCTGAATAATGGAGTCACAAAAGATCTTCACAGACCAGATATTTGCTGGTAAACGTGTGCATTTACCTTCCAACTTAAAGCCTCACAAAAAGTCAGTTTTCACATTTCAGAATTTTACAAGCATCTAGTTTTCTGAAGATTACTTTCACAAAAACATTAAACAACAGATGTGCATTTTAATTAAGTACATCACAGAAGTATTTTTTTATGCAGTGAGGTCTGTTTTGTTTAAAAAAAAGAAAAAAAAAGTCAGACTTCTGTTGTTTGGTGCTCCAACTAAATTTCCCACCCAGGGTGGGAGGGAGGAGAGCAGCAAAAGCAATGAACCCTTGTATAGATAAGAGCTGAAAATGAAAAAACTGACACATTATCTATCACATTAATTACTGAATTTCTATGCTTTTATAATGTTTTTAAATACATATTTTAACACAGTTTTTAAAACTTAATCTGCATCTTTAGTGACACATCTGCAAAGTAAATGCAAATCATGAAATAGGATAAATTGTATTTTGTTCCAACACTTACTGTTTATGAAAGAAACCAAGTAGTGCTTGTGGGGGTGATAGAGTCCTAAGTGGTTAGGCCATTTTGCTTTTAATAATTCTTGAATTTCACTGAAAAAACTAGCATAACTAATTTCAAGATGAAGGATACTTTTGCTCCTCTCCACACACTGCTAATATTGAAGACTAAGGATTCAACCTAGAAGTGACAAAAAGCCTACGGAGAGTATTTGGCTAAATTTTTTAATAAAGTTAAACATCTTGGCATGATAAAATTCAGCTCAGGATATTCCAATGGCAGTTGAAGCTATTTAAACACTCAGCACATGCACAAGTACTGAGAGGGAGGGGGTACTATCCCTTTTTGCTTCTGCCAAATATGATATTTGTTTAAACCACGTGGAAATTTACAGGCATGTCAATTCATGTTGGTTGGTGATTACAGATTTACTTTTGAGCCAAGATAACAAATCTTGTTAAAAAAAGGGGGAGGGGGGATATTTACATATATCTTAATTTTAATGAGACTTCCAAGAGAGATGAAAATTTATTTAACAAAATCAAATGTGGAATCTCGAGGAAGGAAAAGGAGTAATTTCTGAAGTCTTTAAGCCTGTTCTTTCTCCATCCTTTCAGCTATGTTCCTTTTGAATAGAGAAAAGGTTTCCATATTGAATTTTCACTGGCCTTGGGATCCAAGCACCATCCCACAGAAAGGCATAGGCAGTATTAAAAAGATAAAATTGGAAACTTACAAATGGTTTCCCCATTACCATTCCAAGTTTTATCTACAATCAGAAAACTAGAGACAGCTGACCTAGATGTTGATTGTTCATCTACCTTCAAAGCTGAAGCAAATTAGGCAGAAATAATTTGTTAGTTCAAGCCGCCTTTCTCATGAAAAGGTTTCTGAAAGAGCATAATTTATGAAGTAAAATTCCAGCGTAAGCACAGAAATGTTTTTCTTTTTCCTTCACATAATGACTCAAAAATTGGGCACTAGGATATGCCATTCTGATGCTTGCACAGACTCACAGTGCTGCAAACCTCCATCTTCTCCCATGGCAGATCAAAGAGGCATTCCCACATTAGTATGCTGTACTTCTTATTCACACCTATTAACCTTAAGTATCAACTACCTTGATGGGATTTAGCATTTGACTGATCCTAAATTAAGTCCTTTGTCTCAGCGTGCCAGAATTCTACCAGGCAGGGACAGTTACACAACCACACTTCAAAGCGGCGGCTTTGCCTTCAGCCATCGCACACCAGCGCCTCATCTAAATGACCTTCCTTGCTCATTAGAAGCTCTGGGTGCACGTTGTAAATGTCAGAGAGCCTGAATTAATGTGGGGATTTAGAAAAAAAAGCATGTTTTTGCAGCATTTTGGTGACAATATTTGTGATTCCTCAGGTCGGATCTAACTATTTGCTTATGGACAACTCTGGCTTCAAATCATAGAATATCCTGAGTTGGAAAAGAGCCATTAGGATCCATGTCCAACTCCTGGCCCAGCACAGGACAGCCCCAAGCATCATACGTGCCTGAATGCACTGTCCAAATGCTCCAGATCTCTGTCACATTTGGTGCTGTCACCACTGCCCTGGGGAGCCTGTTCCAGTGTCCAACCACCATCCTGTGGGTGAAGAACCTTTTCCTAATATCCAAGCTAAGCCTGACACAGCTTCATACCATCCCCTCAGGTCCTGTCACTGGTCACCAGAGAGAAAAGATGAGTACCTGAATGTCCTCATAAACCCTAAATCCATGCCACTCTGGTATTTATTCACTCTGGGATTACAATACTTTGATACAATATGTAAAACAAAGAAAACACTCTTTCCCATGACATTTTTCTTTTCTTCTTGAGCAGTATAGGACAACATGAAATGTCAAAATACAGAAATAAGCTAGCAGCAACTCATACTGCTCAATATTCTTGGACTCCCATGCTCACATATAAAATTAAGTTTTCATTCCTTGAATACCTCACACCAAGGTACAGCATTTTAGGAGAACAAATCACAGAACAGAGCAACCCAGTGTCAAGGAAAATAAGTCAAGAGAGAAGACTGAAGAATAGGGAGGAAGGAAAAACTGACCACAAACTGACTGTGACTTTTCCTATAGATATTGACTAGCTGAATGTCCACGGAAAGGCTTTCCAAACCAGGTGGGACCAGCAGAATTGTAATGTCTACTGACTACAACTTCTCATATAAAATTAAAATTAGGGTTGTTATGCCAACAGCCTACAAATACAGAACAGCTGAAAGAAGAATGACATTCTCAGTGAGTTCAGAATGGAGGACTGCCTACAAAAATGCAGGCCAGGCAGGAAACTCTACCTTTCAACATACCTGGTACAATATCTGAGAAGCTGTATATAAAAACAGTTTAGAGATATGTATCACTACAATATATGGATAGATACCATCCCCTCAGGTCCTGTCGGCCAATTTAATGACAAGTGTTAGATGCACTCATTTGTCTAGCTCAATCCACAAAACAAACTTAAATCTAAGTATTGAAAGGATCATCCCATTTCCCACAATTCCCAATATAATTCAGAAAAATGTTTAATTAAAAACCATTTGATCAATATATTATAGCAATTTGTCTCTACTGGCTTATAACAGCAAAGGGTATCAAATTAAAAATCCACTAATTTCTTCAAAGAAACAAACAGACTAACAACAAACTTTTGCTTTTAGGTACTTCCCCTTCACATCTAAATTTCAAAGGGATCATAAATAATTCCTTTACAAGTGGAGAACTTGTTTTGAGGATTTAATATCACGTTACCATATATCCTCATAATAGGACATCCTTTATTGAGGTCTAAGGTTAAAAGGTTCCATTAAAAAAACTATACATAAAATTCATGGTTTCAATTGCAGGAGAACTGTTAGAAAGACACCTTAGTCAACATTAAAACACTCTGAAGTATTTAAAGAAAATAGATAAGGAGATTCCTCTAGATATTAAATAGCTCCTCTACTCTTCTTCAAGGGAGCTCCTCCTCCCACAGAGCACAGTGTGCAGCTCTGGGATCCTCATGACAGGAAATTCCATGATTGAACTAAAGCAACTGAAACACAGAATTACCCTGGATAGCTGATCAATAAAGAGTAGGCTAAAACTAGAACTGCAGTGCTCTAAACTGACACAGCAAGAGTCACTAGGCTGTGTTTGTCAAAGGAATTGAAAGAAACTTAAATTTGGGCAACTAATATTCCTCCAGAAAATCAGCATTAATTTTGGAGTTGCTAAGAATTTGGATACAAATGCAAAACCAGTCAATTACTCGAGTAATCATTTACTGTTCAGCTGATCTAAGAGCACGTTCTCAGTCCACCCAGCTTTAAAGTAGAAATGTATAAATACACACTTCCTGATGAAGGTTTGCACTAATGCACTTTCCTGTGTCACTCCATGCAGCATCATCCCACTGTGGTGGCTTTCTTTAAATTGTATTTCTTTTTACTTTTGCTTTCTACAAAATTATCTCTTCTGAGGAAGACGAATTTATAGATTTTTTTTTTTGCTATATACAAAGAATTAAAGCAGTATTATATTGGTGACAAATAAGTGATTTCTTACCTTTTTGCTACTAGTTGAATTCATATTAGGAAAAAAAGACACAAAATCAGCTATTAATTTCTAAAACTTTTCCTCACAAACAGAACAGTAAAGAAAAGGATATTTTCCTGGAGTTTCAATACCCACTCTGTAGTCCACATAACTTTGGTATGGATGGAAATTAAAAATAAAAATAAGACCTGCTCTCTCAAACGCTATGACCTTATTGGATTCATGCTTTTCACTCACATAGGCCTAGGGGGAAAAGAAAAAAATCAACACTTTAAAAATATTTAATTTCTACCTGAATTAACAAAAGCAAGAAAAGCCGCACTGCTTCTATACCTCATTTCAAGTAATACAGGTAAATATCCAAGCAATAGAAATAAAAGCATTAACATGCAAACTGAAATTTTATCTATGAAACATCATGTAAAATTTTTGATTACTAAACTGTAGCTAACTTTTTACAAGGCAACGTAAAATTACAGAGGTAGAAGCCTGTTCAGCATACAGCACTTGAAAAATTCTTGCTCAAAGATTGGTAACATGGTATTTTCATCACATTTTCCTTTAGTAAAAAATGGATTCCTTTTGTCAAATGCAATCTTCAGCCTATTTGTTATGGGGATCTGCATCACATTTATTAATTCAGAAAATGAAGCACTCAATCTGGGGGGTTTTTTGGTTGCTTTTTAGAAATCTATATGAGAAACAGCTTCGATAAGCCACAATAAATGGCTGCACACACCACCTTTGTTTTATTTGCCAACACCATTAATAAATAACTAGACATCAATTAAAAAAATAAAAATCTTTGAAGTGGATTATTCTTTAAAGTGGACTAGTATGAAATAATTAAACACTAAGAAATGATAACCAATCTTCTTTCATAAGAATTACAGTGTGATACTAAAAATGCAAATACAGAAGCAGCAGGTAGAGGACTAGGAGACTATAACTTACACTAGACTCTGCTGAAAGTTTTTCCTCAGAAATGGAGTAATTATTTTTATAAAGTGTAATGTCAGAACAACTTATACTTTTTCAAAGCAATCCTTGGATTGGATTATGGACAATTTTATAGTCTGCTTTATCCAATCCACAATTACTAAATAAAAATAGGGAAAATAATAGGAAAAGACCTTGTTATGAAGCTAAAAGGAGACTGTTTCAAGTTTCTATTATCTGTGGAAGATATTTCAGTACCATGTTTTGACAACTTGAAATATATGGTGAGGCATTACACAGCACATAATAAAGTACTGTTCGAATTTCAGCATGCAAATTTGGAAATGTTGTTACTCTACACATATACCCAGCCGGTGACTAAAAATTACCATTTTGTATATATAGCTTACCTGGGGAGATGCAAGCCAGCCAAATCTTTCCTCCAATTTATTCATATCTCTATCAAAGGCATTTAGGAATTTATAGCGAAGAAGATCATCCTCGGTAAGATTAAACTGTCTTCTGGCATAGTGGTAGCTCTCATTATTCCCTATTCTGGGGAAGTCAAGCCATTCTGGATGTCCAAATTCATTACCTGCATTTAAAAATATTAAGGATCTATGAAATCACATGCTAAGAATACACTAAGCCTGCAAAATCACAATATATTAATGCGTATTTCCTTTCTACAAGTTTTAAATTCCAAAGAATCCATTTCCATATATAAACCAGTCATTTTTTTATTATGTCACTCGTTTATTAGTATGTCTCTCAGAACTTCCATTTGTGTTAGCAGGCTTGTTTGGCCATTAAAACTACAAGAGCAAAATATTCATGGACTCTAGGGGAAGTATAAAGGGATGAATTATGAACTCCACGTTACCATGCCATGCTTAAAAATTCCCCAAAATTTTTGTGTGTGTCTAAGTGCCATTATATCTCAGTTTGGTTTTCTATAACAGTATCTTCACAAGTCTTCCAGTCTCACCCAGATTACCCAAAAAACTACTGAGCTGACCTCTCTCGAAGACAAAGACTAGGGTTATTTGAAAATGGATCACATTCAAAAAGAATGAAAAAAGGTTGACATTTAGTCAAGAAAAAGTTTAACTTCTCTGATGTAGAATCCCCAAAGCAAATCTCAGCTGTCAAAACAGAAGATTCAAAGCAAGACCTCATTTGGGACTCAATATTTTGAATGACTCTAATGTATCCAAAGTTTTCCTGGGTTATATATTGTCCTTATTACAGTTTGAGCCGTCTCCAAATGCACTTAATAATTCTAACGCATGCTATGGCTTGTTGTCCTGCAGACTCTCTGTCATTTTAGACTATTCATTTGACACAGGACTAAAATATTGCAAGTTAAACCCTTGTTTCAAAGGCCACGACACTTGATTCATGACAAACATTTGAGAGATTACACAGCACCCACTCACCATAAAACAGAGACAAAAACATGTACCTGGAAATATGTATGGAAAGTAATAGATAAAATTAAAAGGTTTTCTATGAAAACAAACAAACAAACAAACAAGAATAGTGAAAGGACCCTCACATTTCCACAAACTGGTACTCAAGTTTTGTCAAAGAACTGCAGCTTTGTGGGCTGGCAGAGGGCAGGGATGCCAAGAGAAGGCAAGAGATTCCTGGCTGGATACCCGGCATGTGCATCCACCTCCCATCTGCTGTCCCACCCAGCCTGCATTGCCTTGAAGGCCTGGAGGACACAGGCAGCAGGGATAACTACGAACTTCGATTTGTGAAATGATTTCTGTAATTCCCTGCTTCACAGGAATGAAGAAATGAACAGAGGACAAAAGAGAAAAGCCTCATATATATTTAGGAGACTCCTTCAGAGTGGTATCCGCTTCGTAAACAAACTGACAAGTTGTAAATTAAACTTCCTATTCAAAAGATAAACTACTAAATTTCATATTCAGCTCAAAACTGGAGACAAATATAAAAGAATCAGAATCACAGCAGGACTTGCAAAATGACCTTGGAATAATGCTGGACTGAGCTCTTAAACTGTGCTAACAATACGGTTTGGGAAATGAGAAAAGATATTACTACAAAACAGACACTGTATCTAACCAAATTCAATATTCTCTGAAGAGCTAGGCAAGGTATTACCTTCTTCCGTGATCTGCACACTATTGAAGAGATGAACTACATGGGATAGCTCAGCTAAAGACAGCAAAAAACATCAGAAAGTCAGAGATGACACATATCTTGAATTGATAGGCAAGGAAATCATACCTATTCTTCAAGAAAGAAACAAAAATGGGGGAAATAAGCAATAGAAGATAGCAAATAAATTAGACTGAATTAGCCCATCATTTCCATAGATTATTTTACTGTAAGTAGAGCAGACTTCCTTCAGATTTATAATGTATAATGACTCCCTCACCTCCACTTGCTTTGCCTATTTCCCTACCACAGTAACTAGTGTGGTTCCAATGCTGCTTTGTTGTCTTGGCATTTTTAAAGGAACAATGTAAGTGCACCAAAATACTAAAAGCAGTCTTAATTTCCTAACTATTACTAATGGCTATTAAGGA